>CM035148.1:33850304-34450304 GCA_020205605.1 Panax ginseng
ATAATTAAGTTGTATTTGTATTACGTACCATGTATTTGGCGACTCGAATAGGTGTTGTATACCTATTTTGGGGGCGTCACGATTAATATCAAAGCTTAGGGATATGATCCACTGGCTAAGATATGAGACTAGAACTAGGAGGGAGAGACGGAATTCCTTCGCTAGTATGACCTACCTAAGTTTATTTGGTATTTAATTAGTTGGTCGAGTATATGGATAATATGTTGTATGTCAATTAACCCTTGTTTTGTGGCGATTTTGAAAATGGCATCCAGAATATTGAGAATAGCAATGGAGCACAAGAAACCGTTGAGTCTCCACAGATCAACAATCAGAATAATGTGCATCAGGAAGGCGACAATCCTCATGCAAACAACAACACTGACCAAATGATGAACGATGGAATGTTCAGAGGCTTTATGCAATTCATGCAACATCAAAGTAGAGGCGGCTCTGTCCAAAATATAGGTGGAAACACTAGAAACTCTCGGACGGTTACCGCTAAACAGTTCAAGGAGCTGGGACCACCGAAGTTTACTGGAGAGCCAAAACCACTTAAGGCTGAAGCATGGATAAAATAGATCACCAAGATATTTGATGTCTTGGGATGCTCCGAGGAGCAAAAGGTTTCCTTCGTCACCTTCATGTTGCGTGAAGAGGCGATTCTTGGGTGGGAATTTGTAAACGTACTCACTGGACGACTCAAGATGTCTTGGGAGAAGTTCCAAGAGCTATTCAACGACAAGTACTTTCCCGAGAGTATTCATCACATGAAAGAAGTGGAGTTCATCAAATTGGAACAAAACAATATGACCGTGTCGCAATATGAGGCTAAATTTGCGGAGTTATCCCGGTTTGCATCCCATTTGGTCGATAATGAGGAGCGAATGACGCGAATGTTTTTAAGAGGTTTGAAACCGGAGATACGTCAATATCTTATTTCTCATAAACTGTGTTTGTACTCAGATGTTGTAAATATTGTAAAAGTGATGAAAAACCTTCTAAATCATAAAAGATAGTAGATTTTATTCTCTACTTGACTCTTTTAATGGATTGCTTGTTCCGGCTAGCAGCTTAAACTTGATGGTTGTTATATTGTATCGGTTTAACAACATTGTTGAAGGCTAACGATAATATATTTTACATTATCTTAGTCATAATATTTCCTCTTTGGGCTAGTTGAGCTCACCCTTTTACTTTTATTGTTCTCTTGAGAAATGAGAACGTAGCGAGGGGACTAGTCGGGAGCGAGTAACTTTAACGGATGATAGCATTAGTAGTCCTCACTATTCAAAGAAATAGTGGAAAATAAATGTAATAATATTGAATTTGAGTTTGTATATTGTCTAGACGACAATATTTGTATTAAAACTCACAGCTTATATTTTGTCGTACTTTACACGACAGTTGTATAATTAAGTTGTATTTGTATTCTGTACCATGTAGTTGGCGACTCAGAATAGGTGATGTATACCTATTTTGGGGGCGTCACAATAATAATAATAATAATAATAATAATAATAATAATAATAATAATAATAATAACAATATTAATAATAACAAAATTATTAATACTCCCTACGTCCCAGGACTTTTAGTAGTAGTAGTAGTAGTAGTAGTAAAAATAATACTCCCTCCGTCCCAGGATAAAAGTCCTGGTAGACTTTTCACGCATATTAAGAAGATGAATAAAATTACAAAATTGCCCATAATAATGTCATAAAATATGGAGAGATAATTAGAATAAGAAAAGTATGAGATATTTAATGCTACGGGCATAATAGGAAAAAATGTGTAAAAGTTTGGTTATTAAAAGAAAGATGACATTTAACATGGGACAACCCAAAATAGTAATTAGGACTTTTATCCTGGGACGGAGAGAGTAATAATAATAATAACAATAACAATAACAGTAGTAATAATAATAACAATAATAATAACAATATTAATAATAATAATAATAATATTAATAATAATAGTACTAATAATAATAATAACAATAACAGTAGTAGTGGTGGTGGTGGTGGTGGTAGTACTGATAATAATAATAACAGTGATAGTGGTAGTGGTAGTTGTGACGCCCCCAAAATAGGTATACATCACCCATCTTGAGTCGCCAGATATCATACTATAAAAATCAAATACCAACTTCATTTATACAACTGTTGAACTGTCGTGCAGAGTATGACAATAGATAAGCTGTGAGTTTTAATACAAATGTATGTAACTCTCATGGTGCCTCGACCACAACCTTACAGTGGTACTTTACATAAAAGTAAAGTCAAAAACTGTTTTAGAAATTAAAATCTTTGGGAAGTGCTCAAGGACACCTTCGTACATGGGAGGCTATGCGTCTAGGTTATGATAGATATCATATTTCCACAGAATTATTCTTGGTTGACCCAAAAGTCCCCCAAAAAAACAAGAAGATTACTGTCATCTTCTTTCCAATGGTGAGTCTTCTCTTGACATATAATTATCTCTGTTGTCTCCAAGTGAAAATTATATTTCAAATATACTCCAAGATCATATAGGTAGTGCTCGTAGATATACTCAACAAGTGGATGTGCACAACCATGTCTTATGATAATACGAGGTTGTATGTCATTAGACATCTTGTATGATAGTGGCAAAACACTCTTCCAAAGTTGGGTTCACCTCACCTTATTCGGTTCACCAAAATTAAATATCAAATGACGTATACAATATGACACACTTATCTAAAGTTCTCAATATAATTATTTCCATACTATTTAGAGAGAACCTCAACAGCTATAGACCACAGTTCTATTCTCCTGTTATCCCCGCTCGACTCGACAACACTCTTATTACCTGAAAGGAATTATGAAGCAAAAGGGTGAGCACAACTAGCCAAGTAAAGAATATCATGACTAAAGATAATTAAATTATAAATAGCTTTCGTCAATAATAAATCAGAGATTTAGAACATATGGTAGATGATAAAACTTTTCAACCATATTTGCAGCGGAACGAGCAATCCATTAAAAAAGTCAAATAGACCATAAGGTCTATTATCTTCTCCATGTTAAAAGTCCACCAACAAGGTTTTATCCCTGTAACATCAATCAATAGTTCCTGTCCACAATCATATGAATAACTCATAATCATAATTGTGGTTCTAAATTCCTCTTCGCACCCAGGACGAAGATAATTTTCATCACCTATCTTCACCTGAAACATCAAAAATCATGGTTATATCAAATCACAATTCCTGCTCATAATCATACTAACAAATTCATCTTTACACTACGGCCAAAGATATACAACTGTAAAACCAATAACCAACAGTTCATCTTTGCACTACATGCCAAAGATATACAACTGTAAAACCAATAACCAACAGTTCATCTTTGCACTACAGGCCAAAGATATACAATTGTAAAATCAATAATGCTGAGACTCAGCTTAATAGTATCACGACTACGAATTATCCATGCACTACGGGCCAAGGATATTCGTGTTTTCAATTACGGTCATGATTATACCGAATAATCCCTTGTCATAATCATACCAAGTCCATCTATGCACTATAGGCCAAAGATGACTGTTACCACATCATTTGTAACATTACGGTCATGATTATACCGAATAATTCTTGGTCATAATCATACCAAGTCCATCTATGCACGTAAGCCACAAATGACTTTCAACACAATATAAGCATGGGGATCATGACAATGATATAAAGAATCAATCAAATGAGATAAAGGATAAATATTAAACATTTATCCAGGGTTCAAGAATATCCCAATGTTATCAATTACTTAATATTCTCATAATCTAATATCATTAATATTATAACAATATTTTAATTATTTCTTAAACTTATAAACAATTTATTTTAATTATTTATACTTTACCAAATAATGCATTTAATCATTCAAAAATGCCATACTCATAAGATTTCATCACCAATGATCAAATCCCTCATCAAAAATCTGTATATACCTTATATAGGATTTTCAAGCCATAAAATCATATTTTTCAATTTTGTTACTTCACATAACATATTTAACTCATATGTTCGTAACTAAACCATTTTCATGAAAAATACCAAATCAGTGCTAAAAATTATTCATTTCTGAGATTTAGCAGAATGTAGTCCCATATTGAACATATATTTTTCTCGGAATTTTTAAAATTCATTTACTATTTTTCATATGGCCAAAACTGCCGAATATTTAAACATTTATCATAAATTGTACTTTTGTCCAAAACTTCCGAAATTTACAGGGTATACTCCTGTTATATATATGTACTCTCAATAAATATTTCACCAATTTTGGAGTTAACCACAAGGAGTTATAAGGGTTTACTTTTAAAATAGTCTTTTCTCATAAAATTCAGAACTCCTAATCTATACATCCAAAAATCGCCATTTTTGGACACAATCTAAAAAACTCATCAAAATATCATTTTAAATTTTTCCATTTTTTGAGGTCCGAAAATTATGAAACTACCCCAGCGAAACCCTTTTTGAATGAAAATACTATTCATATGAATACAAAGGATCATTCACCATGCATGCGGTAATCCACATAGACAGGTTATTCCAACAGAATAATAAAGAATGGAATAACAGAAAAATTCATGATGCATACGGTAGTTCGCGTATACAGGTTATTCCAGAATAATAAAGAATGAAATAATAGAAGAATTTCACCATGCATGCGATAGACCGCACAGAGAGGTTATTCTAACAGAATAATAAATAACGGAACCAGGTCATGCGTAATCCGCACAGATAGGATATTCCAACAGAATAATAAAGAATGGAACCAGGTCATGCGTAATCCGCACAGACAGGATGTTCCAACAGAATAATAAAGAATGGAATAACAGAAGAATTTCACTATGTATGCGGTACTTCGCATAGACATTTATTCCAACATAATAATAAAGAATGGAATA
Source organism: Panax ginseng (assembly GCA_020205605.1). Lineage (NCBI taxonomy): Eukaryota > Viridiplantae > Streptophyta > Magnoliopsida > Apiales > Araliaceae > Panax > Panax ginseng. Next base: position 33,855,237 of record CM035148.1, read on the forward strand.
ACAACCCTTACGAGTATTGAAAGACAATAACTCTCTTCATGAATACGAAAGAATAATACCCCTTACTATAATAATAATATCCCTTACCTTAGAAGAAACTGGATATAGGAGTAGTGAAGTAGCAGAATACTTTTCTTCTTTCTCTCTATAGTTTCTCTCTATAGAGTTTCAGTAAATTCGTAAAAAATAATGAAGGAATGAGCTTCTATTTATAGGAGAATGGACTGAATAGTAACTAATTCATGAACGGTCCAGATTGATTTACTTTTAAACGGACGGTCCATAATGATTTACTATGTAGTATTAATAAAATATTCTAATAAAACAAAATCTTTTAAATAAAATATAATATATTCTATTTATAATCTAATAAAACGAATAACTTTATAAAAGTATTCTATTTTATATAAAAAGATTTTTGTGACGCCCCCAAAATAGGTCCATTCCACCCAACCTATTCTGAGTCGCCAAATACATGGTACAGAAAACAACTACAACTTTATTACAACAATTGTCGTGCAAAATACAACAACACATATGTTATGAGTTTTGATACAAATATAAACTAACTGTGACTCTCATTCCAACCTTGGATAACACGTCACAATGGCACCTTACATAAAGGTACAGTCAAAAACTGTTTTAGAAATTAAAACCTTTAGAAAGTGTTCAAGGAAACCTTCGTACATGGGAGGCCGCGTCTAGGTTATTATAGATATCATATGTCCACAAAACTATCCTTGGTTGACCCAATAGACCCCAAAGAAAAACGAGAAGATTACTATCATATTCTCCCCAATGGTAAGTCTTCTCTTGACATATAATTATCTCTACTGTCTCTAATTGAGAATTATACTTCAAATAAACTCCAAGATTATATAGGTAGTGCTCGTAAATATACTCAGCAAGTGGATGTGCACAACCCTGTCTTATAATGACACGAGATTGTATAACATTAGACATCTTGTATGATAGTGGCAAAACACCCTTCCAACGTTGGGTTCGCCTCACCCTATTGGATTTATCAAATATAACTACTAAATGATGACCACCGTTCTATTCCCCTGTTACTCCCGCTCGACCCAGCTACACTCGTAGACACGAAAGGAATTTTGAAATGTAGGGTGAGCACAACTAGCTCAGTAAAGAATATCATGACTAAAGATAAATAAATTATCAATAGCATTCAACAAAGAATAAATCGAGATTTAGAACATATGGTAGATGACAAAATTTTCAACCATAGTTGCAAATGAACGAAGCAATCCATTAGAAGAGTCAAATAGACCATAAAGTCTATTATCTTCTCCACATTAAAAGTCCACCAATAATGTTTTATCCTCAGTAACATTAATCAATGTTCCTTTTCCACAATTATATGAATAACTCATAATCATAATTGTAATTCTAAATTCCTCTTCGCATCCGGACAAAAAGATAATTTTTATCACATGTCTTTACCTCAAACATCAAAGATCATGGTTATACCAAATCACGCCTCACATTTATAATCATACTAACAATTTCATCTTTGCACTATGACCAAAGATATTCATCAATGCACCATCTTTTCACTTTCTGGGTGCCAAAGATATTCAACAACAGTCATCTTTGCACTACGGGCCAAAGATATTCATCAATGAGTTCATATTTGCACTACAGCCAAATATATTCATTAATTGATTCATATTTGCACTACATGCCAAATATATTCATCAACAGCTCATATTTACACTACAGCCAAATATATTAATATCTCGAAAGAAATATATAATCATTTCGAATTTATATAAACAATAATTATAACCATGTTGATCATTTCACCTTTGCACTTAAGCTAAAGATATTCAATTATAAATTCAATGATCATGATCATACTAGTCAACAATTCAACTTTGCACTACTGGCCAAAGGGAACCCATAGTCATGATCATACCAAAAATCTACCCATCTTTACACTTAAGTCAAAGAGAAATATCATCATTAGGGTTATAAAAATGTTATATATAATAGTAAAATCAACTATAATTTGGTTAGAAAAAAGAAACCAATTTTGTCATGAATAGTAACTCGTGAATAGTAACCCATGAATAGTAACTTCGTGAATAGTAACTCGTGAATAGTAATTCATGAATAGTAAACCCGAAATAAAAAGGTAGAAATTCCACAATAAAATCCATACCAATATTTCGGTATAATGATATTGAAATAACATTTCTTAAACTTATAAACAATTTATTTTAATTATTTACACTTTACTAAATAATGCATTTAATCATCCTAAAATTCCAAACTCATAAGATTTGATCACCAATAACCAAAACCCTCATCAAAAATCTGCATATACCTCATATAGGATTCTCAAGCCATAAAATCCTATTTTCTAATTTTCTTACTTCACATAACATATTTAATTCATTTACTCATAACTAGTTCATTTTCATGAAAAATACGAAATCAGCACAAACAAATTTTCTTTCTGAGATTTAGTAGAATATAGTCCCATATTGAACATATATTTTTCTCAGAATTTTTAAAAATCATTTACTATTTTTCATAAGGCCAAAACAGCCGAATATTTAGATATTTGTCAAAAATTGTACTTTTATCCAAAAATTCCGAAATTTACAGAGTATACTTCTATCATATTCATGTACTCCCAATAAAAATTTCACCAATTTTGGAGTTAACCACAAGGAGTTATAAGTGGTTACTTTTAAAATAGCCTTTTTTTCATAAAATTCACAAATCTTAATCTATACATTCAAAAATCGCCATTTTTGGACACAATCAAGAAAACACATCAAATTATCATTTTAAATTTTTCCAGAATTTTTAAAGGTCAAAAAAATTACAAAACTGAAAAACATAACAACCCTTAAAATCCCTTACTATCCCTTACCTCAAAAAAGCAGCACTTCTAACTAGATATCGGATATGACGCTGAAGAAAACTTGCACTCATGAATAACAACTAACCAAGTATCTAAATACACAAAATACAATCGATAATCTAGAGAGAAAAAGAGATAAAACTTATGAATTCTGGTGTGATTTTCAATTCAAACTTAGCCCTCTATTTATAGGAAAATGTTAAGACGCCAAGGAGACTTGACTTTTCACACCGATGGCTTTACATGCTACTATTCCACCACACCAAATCGAGTCATCTTCCCTAACAACCAAAAGTGGGGCCCATCCATTTCTAGAATTTTCCACCAAAATCATTTATAAACCTAATTTACGAATCACCACCTCTTAAAATTCATAACAAATCATTCGCTCATTTTTAATTCGGTTCAAAATTTGTGAACATATACTTAACTTATATATGTATAACATATCCAAAAATCACAACGATCCAACGGTCAGATTAAAATTATAACTCACACAATAAAGCTGTAAGAACGCTGATTTGATCTTTTAATACCTCCAATCCGACAAACTACTGATCAAATACCTCAACATTAATTCCTTCATTTATAACCACATAAATAAATCCATCATTTATATCCACATCAAATAAATATTTCATTATCATATAAATCAATAATTAATTATTCACAAATAATATTACAGAATCACAATAATGACAACCATGCAGTTCCTAAGAAAGAGGGGGCTTTCCGATAAGGATTTCTCCTTCTTGCGGCAATGATTAGGTGACCAAACCTCTCCTCGATGTAACTTTCTAGACATTGCCAATAATGCTATCTAATAATATTATTCAAATAATATGAATTATTGATCCGATAATGGAGATATCGTGCGCAGATGACAATTATTAAAACAACAATAATATAAAATATCAACGCAATAATTATTGATTCAATAAAATAAAATATTGAACAAGAATTATCAGAACAATTATTGAGTAGTGCCTTCTCAATGTAAGAATCAATAATTGAAAAAATCTTATCAATACCGTAATATCTTCTTTGTGCAATAACTACGCCAGACATCGTATTTTAACCACCGTGTATTCCAACAATTGTTAATTCAGTAACAACTACGCCAATTATTTATAAAAACTCAAATTTGTCATTTTTTCATCCGACAATTATTCTGTTATGGGGCCCACAAATGGCTGCGCCATCAAATGAATATTTTATAACCACTTGTGTATTTTGAAAAAAATTCATATATCACCCTTAACTTTAACTTTTATCAATTTAAACATTTACTGAACAGAAAAATTGAATACTTTTATTTCATAAAATTTGGGGTCTTATAATTTTATTATGCAAATACTATGCAGACACTATACAAATACTATGCATAATAGAATATTATATATTCTATTTATAGTTTAATAAAACAAATAAATTTATAAAATATTATGTTTTATATAAAAAGATTTTACTATACAAATACTATGCAGGCACTATGCAAACACTATGCATAATAGAATATTATATATTCTATTTATAGTCTAATAAAATAAATAACTTCATAAAAGTATTACATTTTATATAAAAGTTTTCGCTTTATTACATTTATAATAATAATAAAACAAAACTTATCACCTTTATTATAATTCACAATATTAATCGACCAGGTCGTTCCCAGGAAAGAGGGGGATTTCCAATAAGGATTTCTCCCTATTGACGCGCAATTAGGTGACCAATCCTCTCCTTGGCAGAACTTCTATACATCGTTAATATTGCAAATAATAATATTAATAACTTCGTCGTCTCAATTATTGATTTAATAATAAAAAAAATATTAACAATAATTGAATCAAATAACGTGAAATACTATGCAGCAATTACTATAACAATAATTGAACAAAACTGAGTGACTTCTCACGTAAGCATCAATAATCAATACCGTGTGCTACTATACAACCACGCGTCTTATTGTACTTTTACTACCGAGTAGTTCAACAGTTTTAACGGTAAAACTTCCGCCGTTATTTTCATAAAAATATTTTTGTCGTTTTCTCAATCCGACAATAATTCCATTGTGGGGTCCACCAATGATTGTACTAGTCGCATTTGGATATTCCCAAACAAAAGAATATTTTATATCAACTTGCTTACTTTGCAAAATTTTCACATATTACCCTTAACTTTAAACTTTTATCAATTTAACAATTTACCAAAATAGAAAAATTGAATACTTTTATTTCATAAAATTCGGGGTCTCACAATCTCTCATCCTTATGAAATTTCGCCCTCGAAATTTGCGTACGTACCTGATATTCGAAAAGATGAGAATACCTTGCTTTCTTTTCAGATTGTACCTTCCCGGTAATTTCTTCGCTATCATGATTTTCCCATTTCTCATCTCCTATTTTTTAGATATCATTCTAGAATATAGCTTCAAAACAAAGGTTAATTGACATATCACAATTTGTCAACTTATCAAGTAAATAATTTCAGCTTAAGTAAGTCACACACTAGCGAAGTATTTAACTCGTCTCTCCCCTCCTAGTTCTAGACTCTTATCTCCGCCAGCGACCATATCCCTAAGCTCTGATACCATTTGTGACACCCCCAAAATAGGTATACATCACCCATCTTGTGTCGCCAGATATCATATTATAAAAATCAAATACAAACTTCATTTATACAACTGTTGAACTATCATGCAGAGTACGACAATAGATAAGCTGTGAGTTTTAATACAAATGTATGTAACTCTCATAGTGCCTCGAACACAACCTTATAATGGTACTTTACATAAAAGTAAAGTCAAAAACTATTTTAGAAATTAAAATCTTTGGGAAGTGCTCAAGGAAACCTTCGTACATGGGAGGCCATGCGTCTAGGTTATGATAGATATCATATGTCCACAGAATTATCTTTGGTTGACCCAAAAGTCCCCAAATTAAAACAAGAAGATTACTATCATCTTCTTTCCAATGGTGAGTCTTCTCTTGACATATAATTATCTTTGTTGTCTCCAAGTGGAAATTATATTTCAAATATACTCCAAGATCATATAGTAAGTGCTTTCGTGAGATATACTCAAAGAAGTGGATGTGCACAACCATGTCTTATGATAACACGAGGTTGTATGTCATTAGACATCTTGTATGATAGTGACAAAACACTCTTCCAAAGTTAGGTTCACCTCACCCTATTCGGTTCACCAAAATTAAATATCAAATGACGTATACAATACGACACACTTATCTAAAGTTCTCAATATAACTATTTCCATACTATTTAGGAAGAACCTCAACAGCTATAGACCACCGTTCTATTCCCCTGCTATCCCCGCTCGATTCGGCAACACTCTTATTACCTGAAAGGAATTATGAAGCAAAAGGGTGAGTACAACTAGCCCAGTAAAGAATATCATGACTAAATATAATTAAATTATCAATAGCTTTCATCAATAATAAATCAGAGATTTAGAATGTGACGCCCCCAAAATAGGTATACATCACTCATCTTGAGTCGCCAAATACATGGTACAAAATTCAAATACAACTTAATTATACAATAGTCATGTAAAATACGACTAAACATATGTTGTGAGTTTTAATATAAATATTGTCATCTAGACAATATACAAACTCAATGGGGTCTTCATTACATTTAGTATCACACTATTTCACAGAATAGTGAGGACTACTAATGCACCATCTAGGACCATCACTCTGTTCCCCGACTAGTCCCTGCTACGTTCTCATTTCCTGAAGAGAACAATGAAAGCAAAAGGGTGAGCTCAACTAGCCTAGTAAGAAATATTATGACTAAGATAATGCAGAATAATTTATCGTTAGCCTTCAACGGTGTTAAACTGATAAAATATAATAAACATCAAGTTTAACTGCAGTGGAACAAGCAATCCATTAGAAGAGTCAAGTAGAGAATAAAATCTACTATCTTCTATGATTTAAAAGGTTTTTCATTAATTTTATCGCTGAGACTCTGCTTAATAAATAATCCACATCATCAAATCATCCCTGCAGTACAGGCCAAAGATAATCGTGTTTTCATCAACGGTCCTGATCATGCCATAAAACAATTCATCTTTGCACCCTTGGCCGAAAAGAATCCATAGCCATAATCATACCAAAAACTGTCCATCAATGCACTACGGGCCAATGAGGACTTTTTTTCACATCATTTGTAACATTACGGTCATGATTATACCGAATAATCCCTGGTCATAATCATACCAAGTCCATCTATGCATTACAGGCCACAGATGACTTTCAACATAATATAAACATGAGGATGATGACAATGATATAAGAATTCAATAAAACAAGTTCAAGAATTAATTTATCCAGGAACCAATAACGTTCAAATTGTCAACATGATACTTCTTTGTGGAGTAAAATTCAAGAATGCTCAGAAGAATATTTCAATGAAAAGATACTGGATGAAGCGCAAATATCAAGGATATTCCACTAATTTCATGGAGTATAGAAGTCAAAGCTTTAACCACTGAGTATAAGAGAATATATGAAACTGCAAATGGATTTTCGTCTGCCATGCGGTAATCCACTAAGACAGATCATTTCCATAATTTAATAAGGAATGAATACAAAGGATCATTCACCATGCATGTGATAATCCAAATAGACAGGTTATTCCAACAGAATAATAAAGAATGGAATAATAGAAGAAATCACCATGCATGCGATAGACCGCACAGACAAGTTATTCCAATAGAATAATAAAGAATGGAACTAGGTCATGCGTAATCCGCATGCAGACGGATGTTCCAAAATAATAAAAAGAATGGAACCGGTCATCGTAGAAAAACCGCATGCATGTGATGTTCTAACGTAATAATAAAGAATCGGAACCGTGTCATGCGTAAGCGCTTGCATCGGATGTTCCAACAGTAACAATAAAGAATGGAATAATGTAAGAATTTCACCATGTATGTGGTATTATGATACAAAGTTATTCCAACATAATGATAAAGAATGGAATAACAGAAGTTCTCTTCATGAAGATGAAAGAAATAATACCCCTTACGAGTACAACAAATAATATCCCTTACCTTATAAAGAAGAGTACTCCGACGGGTAGGGCGGGGATATACTTGAAGAAAACTTGCACTACGCTCAAAGCTTTCTTAAACTCTAAAGAAATACGCTTAAGATTATAAAAGAAGAATTCTCTCTCTAGAGTTTCAGTGAATTCATAAGAAATAATGAAGGAATGAGCTTCTATTTATAGGAGAATGGACTGAATAGTAACTAATTCATGAACGGTCCAGATTGATTTACTTTTAACGGACGGTCCATATTATATTCTATTGTTATTAAATTCCTGGCGTATTCTTGAAGATTTAGCCTACCCCTAGAGCGTGAAATCGAATTTTATATTGACCCCAGTACAAAACCCATTTCTAAAACCCTCAAATATTTTCTTCACCTCAAATATTGTTAGGCGGAAGATTTACCAATTTAATCGTTGAAACACCCTTGTTAAAAGTATAATAATGGCGCTAGGTTGCATAGTAGCACACCATTATTGATTATTGATGCTTACGTGAGAAGTCACTCGGTTTTGTTCAATTATTACTACAAAGAATTCTTTGCATAGTATCTCACGTTATTTGATTCAATTATTCTCGATATTTTAAATATTATTAAATCAATAATTGAGATGACAGAGTTATTAATATTATTATTTGCAATATTAACGATGTCTAGAAGTTCTGTCAAGGAGAGATTTAGTCACCTAATTGCGCGCCAATAGGGAGAAATTCTTATTGGAAAGGCCCCTCTTTCCTGGGAACGACCTGGTAGATTAATATTGTGAATTATAATAAATGTGATAAGTTTTGTTTTATTATTATTATAAATGTAATAAAACAGAAAACTTTTTATATAAAATAGAATACTTTTATAAAGTTATTTATTTTATTAGACTATAAATAGAATATATGATATTTTATTATGCATAGTGTTTGCATAGTGTCTGCATAGTGTTTGCATATTAAAATCTTTTTATATAAAATATAATACTTTTATAAAGTTATTTGTTTTATTAAACTATAAATAGAATATATAATATTCTATTATGCATAGTGTTTGCATAGTAAAATCTTTTCATATAAAACAGAATACTTTTATAAAGTTATTCGTTTTATTAGATTATAAATAGAATATATTATATTTTATTTAAAAGATTTTGTTTTATTAGAATATTTTATTAATACTGCATAGTAAATCAATATGGACCGTCCGTTTTAAAGTAAATCAATCTGGACCGTTCATGAATTAGTTACTATTTAGTCCATTCTCCTATAAATAGAAGTTCATTCCTTCATTATTTCTTACGAATTCACTGAAACTCTGGAGAGAGAAACTATAGAGAGAAAGAAGAAAAGTATTCTGCTACTTCACTACTCCTATATCCAGTTTCTTCTAAGGTAAGGGATATTATTTGTTGTACTCGTAAGGGGTATTATTTCTTTCGTCTTCATGAAGAGAACTTCTGTTATTCCATTCTTTATCATTATGTTGGAATAACATGTCTATGCGAAGTACCGCATACATGGTGAAATTCTTATGTTATTCCATTCTTTATTATTCTGTTGGAACATCATGTATGTGCATTTACGTATGACCTGTTTACAATCTTTATTATTTTGTTGGAACATCCTGTCTGTGTGGTTTATGCATGACCTGGTTCCGTTCTTTATTATTCTGTTGGAACATCATGTCTGTGCGGTTTACGCATGACCTGGTTCCGTTCTTTATTATTCTGTTGGAACATCCTCGCATGCGTGCGGATTACGCATGACACAGTTCCATTTTTATTATTCTGTTAGAAAAACTCGCTCAAGCAAGGCGGTCTATCGCATGCATGGTGATTTCTTCATTATTCCATTCTTTATTATTCTGTTGGAATAACATGTCTATGTGGATTATCACATGCATGGTGAATGATTCTTTGTATTCATTCCTTATTAAATTGTAGAAATGATCTGTCTAAGTGGATTACCGCATTTACCACGAATGAAAATCCATTCTTGCTTTCATATATTCTCTTATACTTAGTTGGTTAAAGCTTTGACTTCTATACTCCATGAAATTAGTGGAATATCCTTGATATTTGCACTTCATCCAGTATCTTTTCATGGAAATATTCTTCTGAGCATTCTTGAATTTTACTCCACAAAGAAGTACCATGTTGACAATTTGGACGTTATTGGTTCCTGGATAAATTAATTTTTGAACTTATTTTATTGAATTCTTATATCATTGTCATCATCCTCATGTTTATATTATGTTGAAAGTCATCTGTGGCCTATAGTGCATAGATGTACTTGGTATGATTATGACCAGGGATTAATCGGTATAATCATAACCGTAATGTTACAAATGATGTGGTAAAAATCCTCATTGACCGTAGTACATTGATGGACAGTTGTTGGCATGATCATGACCATTGATGAATACACGAATATCCTTGGCCCGTAGTGCATGGATAATTAGTGGTCGTGATACTAATGAATATCTTTGGCCGTAGTGTAGGGATGATGTGGATTATTTATTAAGCTGAGTCTCAACGATAAAAGTGATGAAAAAACCTTAAATCATAGAAGATAGTAGATTTATTCTCTACTTGACTCTTCTAATGGATTGCTTGTTCCGCTGCAGTTAAACTTGATGTTTATTATATTTTATCAGTTTAACACTGTTGAAGGCTAACGATAAATTATTCTACATTATCTTAGTCATAATATTTCTTACTGGGCTAGTTGAGCTCACCTTTATTTCAACGTTTTCTCTTGTGAAATGAGAACGTAGTTGGGACTAGTCGGGGACTGGAATGATGGTCCAGGATAAATGACTTTAGTAGTCCTCACTATTCTATGAAATAGTGTGATAATAATTGTAATAATATTGAATTTGAGTTTGTATATTGTCTAGAAGACAATATTCGTGTTGAAACTCCCAGTTTATATTTTGTCGTACTTTACACGATAGTTGTATAATTAAGTTTGTATTTGAATTTTGTACCATGTATCTGGCGACTCAAGATGGGTGATGTATACCTATTTTGGGGGCGTCACAAATATCATTAATATTATAACAATATTTTAATTAATTCTTAAACTTAAAAATAATTTATTTTAATTGTTTACACTTTACCAAATAACGCATTTAATCATTCAAAAATGTCATACTCATAAGATTTCATCACCAATGATCAAATCCCTCATCAAAAATCTGTATATACCTTATATAGGATTTTCAAGCCATAAAATCATATTTTCCAATTTTGTTACTTCACATAACATATTTAACTCATATGTTCGTAGCTAAACCATTTTTATGAAAAATATCAAATCAATCCCAAAAATTATTCATTTATGGGATTTAGCAGAATATAGTCTCATATTGAACATATATTTTTCTCGAAATATTTAAAATTCATTTACTATTTTTCATATGGCCAAAACTGCCGAATATTTAAACATTTATCATAAATTGTACTTTTGTCCAAACATTCCGAAATTTACAGGGTATACTCCTGTTATATATATGTACTCCCAATAAATATTTCACCAATTTTGGAGTTAACCACAAGGAGTTATAAGGGTTTACTTTTAAAATAGTTTTTTCTCATAAAATTCATAACTCCTAATCTATACATCCAAAAATCATCATTTTTGGACACAATCTAGAAAACTCATCAAATTATCATTTCAAATTTTTCCAGAATTTTTGAGGGTTAGAAAAATTACGAAAGTGCCCCTGGCAGAAACCCCTTTTGAATAAAAATACTATTCATATGAATACAAAGGATCATTCACCATGCATGCGGTAATCCACATAGACAGGTTATTCCAATAGAATAATAAAGAATGGAATAACAAAAAAATTCACCATACATACGGTAGTCCGCGTAGACAGGTTATTCCAACAGAATAATAAAGAATGAAATAACAGAAGAATTTCACCATGCATGCGATAGACCGCACAGACAGGTTATTCTAACAGAATAATAAATAACGGAACCAGGTCATGTGTAATCCGCATAGATAGGATATTCCAACATAATAATAAAGAATGGAACCGGATCATGCGTAATCCGCACAAACAGATGTTCCAAATAATAATAATAAAGAATAGAACCAGTCATGCATAATCCGCATGCAGCATGGATGTTCCAAATGAATAATAAAGAATGGAATAACAATGAGAATTCATCGTGCATGCGATCAAGATGCATGACGGTTATTCTAACGTAATAATAAAGAATGGAATAACGTAAGAATTTCACCATGTATGCGGTACTTGTATGACAAAAGTTATTCCAACATAATAATAAAGAATGGAATAACAACCCTTACGAGTATTGAAAGAAAATAACTCTATTCATGAATACGAAAGAATAATACCCCTTACTATAATAATAATATCCCTTACCTTAAAAGAAACTGGATATAGGAGTAGTGAAGTAAATTTATCATTGAAAATGGGATTTGAATGAGAAAATTGACTAAAATTGAATGTCGTAGATGCGTGACGGTGGTGGGTTCGTGATATATATTTTTATCATCACAAAACTACGTCGTTTTGACGATTTTATATGCGAATTTTCCTATAAATAAACGGTGTGGGAAAGCATTTCGGAGATAACAAATTTTCCTCCCGCTTACGAAAATTTCAATCCTGCCTGCTCTGCGATGAAATTCTCGTTCGCTTCTTAAGTATATTCCGTTCTCCTGCTCGCAAAATCCCGCTCCGCTTCTTTTTTTCCCGCTCCATTCTTTGTGTTGAAAAAAGTGCAAATGTGTTCTTCATTTTCTTACTGTAAGTACATGCATCATTACTATAGAAATAATTTCTATTTCTATTTACATGCATCATTATTGAAAAGTTCGGTACATAACATAAATTTTCGTTCGATGAATTCTTAATTTTGTAATGCTACTAATTAAAAATTGAAATCCGTTTTATCTTGAGAAGCAATTATTCAATTAACCCTTAGCATCTGTGGGGGGAATAAATTTGTTTTAAGGAGACTTTGTGACTTCAAAGGACTCGGGTTTATTTATTAATATTTTCTGTGTTATATTTATATAAAATCATGTTCTATTTTTATCATAAATATATATATTAAATAATACTATATATTACAAATAATAATCTTAAAACAAATTTACCTTCTGTGATTATAGTATTGTTTTATATCAACAGAAAATTGTTTTATAAGAAAAGTGTTTTTTTTTTGTTTATAAAAAACGGCATTTGTTCATTAAAATTCTGCACTGTTATCATAACAGTTTGTTTAATTGTTTGCATGATTCTGTAATTGCATGTCCAGATATTAATAAGATTTAATTCGTTTTGCTTGTGTATTCTGTTAATTTTGTTACATGTAATATTACATGTTATATTAATTCATTACATGTTATCAAAGTAAGTCAGAATATTCTACTCATTGTATTCACTAATTATAATACAAAAGTTTTCTGCATATACATGGTAATATAAGTTATTCTGCAAAACTAAAAGACATTCACTCACTGTATTAGTTTTCATTATATCCGGTTTGATTTAGTAACATGGAAATTTCATTAATTTCTGCAAATTGATTGTTCCGATTTTTCTGCAAATTATTTGTTAGTACTGCAAGAAAGGCAAATAACATGAGAGCAGTAGGTTTTTCTGATTATTGCATCTCCGGTTTTTTCATTAATTAACGTATATTAAAACCGTAATAGTTGTTATTTGTTTAAAGAAGTTTGTAAACAGATTTTATAAAAAGATTATTTTACAAAATAAGGTTGTAAACTGATTTTGTTAAAACAGAATTTTCTGCAAAAACAGAAATTGTATAAATAAAATTTGATGTTTAAATTCTGTTATTATATATAAATTATATGTTAAAAATTATATGTTTATATTCTGTTAATATCCTAATTATTGTTGTGTAATAATCATTGTGTTGGAACTTAATAAAAATTGTCCAACTTTAGAATACAAATTGTTTTCAAAATAGAAATTTGTAAACTGGTTTTTGTAAACAAAATATTGTTACATCTTGTACAAACAGAAATTTGTTTCTGTCTATTGACAATAGTCTTTACTTGTATAACAGAAATGGCTTCTACAAGCACCATTCCTGCCGTGAGTATGTCTCATGGAGAAAAGCCTGAAAGGTTCAATGAAACTGATTTCAAGCGTTGGCAACAAAAAATGTTATTCTATCTCACAACATTGAATTTGGCTCGGTTTCTACAAGAGGACTGTCCTACTCTTGTTGAAGGAGAAACTGACAAAGAAAAGGTGGCTGCTGTTGATGCATAGAAACATGTTGATTTCCTTTGCAGAAATTATGTGATGAATGGATTAGATAATACTTTGTATAATGTGTATTGTACAATCCAAACTGCAAAAGAATTGTGGGAATCTTTAGACAAGAAATATAAAACTAAAGATGCTGGCATGAAAAAATTCATAGTCGGTACATTTCTAGATTATAAAATGATAGATTCTAAAGCAGTGATCACTCAGGTTCAAGAATTACAAGTAATTCTGCATGACATTCATTCTGAAGGAATGTCATTAAGTGATTCATTCCAAGTTCCAGCAATGATTGATAAGCTTCCACCATCATGGAAAGACTTCAAGAATTATCTGAAACATAAACGCAAAGAGATGAATCTTAAAGAACTGATTGTTCGACTTAGGATTGAAGAGGACAATCGAGGATCTGAGAAGAAGAGTGGAAAGAATTTCCTTGAAGCAAAGGCAAATGTTGTAGAACAGAGGCCAAACAACAACAAAAGAAAGCGTGAAGGCAAAGATACCTTCAAGGCCAAAAAGAAATTCAAAGGCAAATGCTTCAACTGTGGCATTCCAGGACATAAGTCTAATGAATGTCGAAAGCCAAAGAAGTTGAAGAAAGAACAAAAGCCTCAAGCACATGTGATAGAACTGGAGAAGCTTTAAAGATGTTTTTTGATATGAACCTTTGTGCAAAGAGATTATCGAATGTAACTTGGTAGGAAACCCTAAAGAGTGGTACGTGGACACTGGAGCTACTCGCCACATATGTTCCAACAAATGGATATTTTCTACTTACAAACTAGTAGAAAATGATGATCAACTCTTTATGGGAAACTCCTCAAGTTCAAAGGTTCAAGGACGTGGAAATATTGTACTAAAAATGACATCTGGCAAAGAACTGACTTTGAATGAAGTGCTTCATGTGCCAGATATCCGCAAAAATCTAGTTCCTGGGTCACTACTGAGCAAGAATGGCTTCAAGTTGGTGTTTGTGTCTGATAAGTTTGTACTTACTAAGAATGATATGTTTGTAGGAAAGGGCTACATGAATGATGGGCTCTTTAAGATGAATGTTATGACTGTTGTACCGAAGTCTATTGATAATAATAAAATTAATTCTTATGCTTACTTGTTAGAGTCTTCAAACATATGGCATGCTAGATTAGGTCATGTTAATTATAATACTTTGCGTAGATTAATTAATTTAGAGTTTTTGCCTAAATTTGATATTAATCTAAAACATAAATGTGAAATTTGTGTGGAATTAAAAATGACAAGATTACCCTTTCATTCTGTTGAAAGGAAAACTGAACCTCTAGATTTAATTCACACTGACATATGTGACTTAAAGTTTGTGCAAACTAGAGGTGGGAAAAAATATTTCATAACCTTTATTGATGATTGCACAAGATATTGTTATGTATATTTGTTAAGAAGCAAAGATGAAATTTGTAGAAATGTTTCAACTTTATAAAAATGAAGTTGAAAATCAACTTAGCAAAAAGATTAAAGCAATAAGAAGCGATAGAGGTGGTGAATATGAATCACCATTTGAAGAGATCTACTCTACTCATGGCATTATTCACCAATCTACCGCTCCTTATTCACCTCAATCTAACGGTATTGCTGAACGCAAGAACCGAACATTAAAAGAAATGTTGAATGCTATTTAGAACAGTTCTGGAGCACCCCAAAATTTGTGGGGGGAAGCTTGATTTCTGCCAATTATATTCTTAACAAAGTGCCTCATAAGAAAACTCACAAAACACCGTATGAATTATGGAAAGGTCATAGACCTTGCTATAAATACTTACGAGTGTGGAGGTGTCTAGCAAAGGTAATGGTTCCTAAACCTAAAAAGGTTAAGATAGGACCAAAAATAATTGACTGTGTTTTTATTGGTTATGCAAATAATAAAGAATATTTATCGCTTTCTTGTTCATAAATCTGAAATTAACGATATTCATGTTAATACATTTATTGAATCAAGAGATGCATCATTTTTTGAGAATACTTTTCCATATAATGGAAATAATGATTCAAATTCAAACAAAAGACCTTTGGATGCTACTAGTGATAATCCTGAAAATATAGACAAAGAGTCTGTAGTGGATGAACCTAGACGTAGCAAAAGGGCAAGGACGTCAACGTCTTTTGGTCTGAATTTTTTAACATTTTTGTTAGAAAACGATCCTCGAACCTACAAGGAAGTAGTATCCTCTCCAGATGCTTCTCATTGGAAAGAAGTAATAAATAGCGAAATTGAGTCCATTATACAAAATCATACATGGGAATTGGTGGACCTTTCACCTGGTTCAAAACCCTTAGGGTATAAATGGATCTTCAAAAAGAAGATAAAAGCTGATGGCTCAATTGATAAATACAAAGCAAGGCTTGTTGTTAAAGGCTATAGACAAAAGAAAGGATTGGATTATTTCGACACTTATTCACCTGTTACAAGAATTACATCTATTAGAATGCTAATAGCCATAACATCTTTAAATAGACTTGAAATACATCAAATGGATGTAAAGACTGCATTCTTAAATGGTGAATTAGATGAAGAAATATATATGGAATAACCTGAAGGTTTTATTGCTCCTGGACAAGAGAGGAAAGTATGCAAACTTGTTAAATCCTTGTATGGATTAAAACAAGCACCAAAACAATGGCATGAGAAATTTGATAATGTTATGTTATCAAATGGATTTAAAATTAATGAGTGTGACAAATGTGTTTATGTCAAAAGCACTCAAAAGGAATATGTCATTGTTTGTCTTTATGTGGATGATATATTAATCATGGGTAGAAACAATGAAGTTATCAACTCTACTAAACGTATGTTGTCAAATAAGTTTGACATGAAAGACTTGGGGGTTGCTGATATAATATTAGGAATCAAGATTTCTAGAACCTCTGATGGAATTATATTATCTCAATCTCATTACATTGAGAAAATACTTGAAAAATTTAACAAGTATAATATAATTCTAAATAAGACCCCAGTTGATATAAATCTTCATTTAGCTAAAAATGAAGGTGATAGCATATCTCAACTAGAATATTCTCGTTTAATAGACAGTTTAATGTATGTCATGAACTGTACTAGACCAAATATAGCTTATTCGGTAAGTAAGCTAAGTAGGTATACGAGTAATCCAGGTAAAGATCACTAGAAAGCAATTTTGAGAGTTTTAGGATATTTAAAACATACTCAAAAATATGGACTGCACTATACAAGATATCCAGCAGTATTGGAAGGATATAGCGATGCTAATTGGATATCTGACAATAAAGACTCTAAATCCACAAGTGGATATGTCTTTACCCTCGAGGTCTTTGCAAGATATCTTGGAAATCCTCAAAATAAACGTATATGCAAGGTCTACAATGGAATCGTAATTCATTACTTTAGACAAAGTTGGAGAAGAAGCTGAGTGGCTTCGTAATTTTTTAGAGGATATTCCAAATTGGTCAAGACTGCACAATATATATGTACACCTTTGTGATAGCCAATCAATTGATTAGAAGAGCAGAGTCGTTTATATAATCTGAAGTCACGCCATATAATGACGAAGACATAATACCTTTAGACAATTGCTCTCAAATGGAATTATCTCAATTGACTATGTAAAGTCAAAAGATAATATTATGGATCCTCTTAAGAAAGGTTTAACAAGAGAGCAAGTGGAAAAATCATCGAGGGGAATGGGTTTAAAGCCTACTGTTTAAATAAGAGTCGTCATAGTGGCAACCCAACCTAGCTGACTGGAGATCCCAAGATCTAGGTTCAATGGGTAAACCGAACTATGTAGTACTCAGTAAAGCACTGAGGAGATACTTACTCCTAACCATTCCTAAAATGAGACAGTGCACATCTGCCGCGAGAATTATGATAAGTTACGCTTTTAATGACTTTTATATCTTGAAATATGTTCAAGTGAGGTATTGCAGGATACTCTTGATAGAAGTCACCTACGTGAGTAAGATGGGGGCTACTTCTGTGAGAATTTTGAAGGCTGAATTCTCTAATATACTTACGGAACTAAGAGGTATTTCAAGGACAAAATGAACACAAACATGAGAACCAACTATGTCTGAAGAGATATTTTGTGAATTCTATTGTCTTGGTTTACACAAAAGTCGATACCAAAGACATCAAGTCTCATCGATTAGCCAAGAACTCCGATAGATTTTACTAGGGCAAGTTCAAAGCCACTAGGCTACTTAACCTGATGAAATATCTTTTCTTATGTACTCAAACTAGTGTCTGCATATTCATATCATATTTTGCATATTGTAAAACCAATTTTACATTCATGTGAGGGATTGTTGGAAATGGGATTTGAATGAGAAAATTGACTCGGGTCGGGTCGTGGTTGTGACGGGCGGGTTCGTGATATAGATTTTTTATCATCACAAAACTATGTCGTTTTGACGATGGTTACATGCGAATTTTCCTATAACAAATTTTCCTCCCGCTTACGAAAATTTCAATCCGTTCGCTTCTGCGAAGAAATTCCCTTCCGCTCTTAAGTATATTCCCATTCCGCTTCTATTCTATTTTTCCCGTTCCATTCTTTGTGTTAAAAAAGTGCAAATGTGTTCTTCATTTTCTTCATCAGATCATTACTATAGAAATAATTTCTATTTCTATTTACATGCATCATTATTGAAAAGTTCTATTACATAACATAAATTTTGGTTCGATGAATTCTTAATTTTGTAATGCTACTAATTAAGAATTGAAATCCGTTTTATCTTGGGAAGCAATTATTCAATTAACCCTTAGCATCTGTAGGGGGAATAAATTTGTTTTAAGGAGACTTTGTGAATTCAAAGGACTCGGATTTATTTATTAATATTTTATGTGTTATATTTATATAAAATCATGTTCTGTTTTTATCATAAATATATATATTAAATAATACTATATATTACAGATAACAAGATGCAGAATAATTTTCTTCTTTCTCTAGAGTTTCAAAGAATTAAGTAGAAATAATGAAGGAATGAGCTTCTATTTATAGAGAATGGATGAATAAGTAACTAATTCATGAATGGTCCAGATTGATTTACTTTTAAACAGACGGTCCATAATGATTTACTATGCAAAGATTAATAAAATATTCTAATAAAATAAAATCTTTTAAATAAAATATAATATATTCTATTTATAATCTAATAAAACGAATAACTTTATAAAAGTATTACGTTTTATATAAAAAAAAAATTACTATCTTGAGCCTTATGCAAACACTTATGCATAATAGAATATTATATATTCTATTTATAGTCTAATAAAATAAATAACTTTATAAAAGTATTACATTTTTATATAAAAAGATTTTACTATGCAAACACTATGCATAATAGAATATTATATATTCTATTTATAGTCAAATAAAACAAATAACTTTATAAAAGTATTCTGTTTTATATAAAAAGTTTTCTGTTTTATTACATTTATAATAATAATAAAACAAAATTTATCACCTTTATTATAATTCACAATATTAATCGACTAGGTCGTTCCCAGGAAAGAGGGGGCTTTCCAATAAGGATTTCTCCCTATTGGCGCGTAATTAGGTGACCAAACTCTCCTTGGCAGAACTTCTAGACATCGTTAATATTGTAAATAATAATATTAATAACTTCGTCGTCTCAATTATTGATTTAATAATATATAAAATATTGACAATAATTGAATCAAATAACGTGAGATACTATGCAACAATTACTATAGCAATAATTGAACAAAAATAAGTGAATTCTCACGTAAGCATCAATAATCAATATAGTGTGCTACTATGCAACCACGCGCGTATTACTGTACTTTTACTACCGAGTAGTTCAACAATTTTAACGGTAAAACTTCCGTCGTTACTTTCATAAAAATATTTTTGTCGTTTTCTCAATCCAACAATAATTCCATTGTGGGGTCCACCAATGATTGTACTGTCGTACGGATATTTCCCGACAAAAAGAATATTTTATATCAACTTGCTTACTTTGCAAAATTTTCACATATTACCCTTAACTTTAAACTTT
Source organism: Panax ginseng (assembly GCA_020205605.1). Taxonomy (NCBI): domain Eukaryota; kingdom Viridiplantae; phylum Streptophyta; class Magnoliopsida; order Apiales; family Araliaceae; genus Panax; species Panax ginseng. The sequence goes on from CM035148.1 coordinate 33,875,517, forward strand.
TATCAATTTAACTATTTACCAAAATAAAAAAATTGAATACTTTTATTTTATAAAATTCGGGGTCTCAAAGTAGTGGTAGCAATAATAATAATAATAATAATAATAATAATAATAATAATAATAATAATAATAATAATAATAACAGTGTAGTGCTAATAATAATAATAACAGTGGTGGTGGTGGTGGTGGTGGTGGTAGTAATAATAATAATACTAGTAGTAGTAGTAGTACTCAGTCTCGTCTCGTCTTCTCAGATCAGAACTCTCAGTCTCGTCTTCTCGAACTCTCAATCTCAGAGTCTCAGATCTGAGATCTCTCAAGCTTCATGTCTCGAAGTTTGAACTCTCGAACTCTCGGCGCTGGCGAACCTTCATCTCGAACTCTCAGATCTCGGCGCCGGCGATAGCTTTCCATTTGTTAAGGTAATTTTGTTATTTACCTTTACTAAATTCTCGAAGACCGATTGCTTTTAGTGTGGGTGGGTGTCTACATATATTTGATAGGAAAATAAAAGGATTATAATTTCAAAGATTGTTGGTTCATTAGTCACAATTTCTGCATGCAATACTTTACAGATTTTACAATTTCTGCAGGCAATACTTTACAGATTTGATTTTTTTTTTCTACAGTGGGAAATATTAATTTCCTGTAGTTAATTTCTTAAATTGTGTGGTGTAACGGTGATGGAATTTTCAATTATATTATTGTTTATGTTGGCATCTCTGAAGCAAAATATTATTTGGTTTAGGTCTAACTAAAAAGTTCAAGTAAATAATTGAAGTCAATAGACATAACTACTATTAACACAAAAATAAAATAAAAGTTGAAGTCAATATGATGAGTGGGAGTCTTGGTAACTTGAGAAAGTAGAATTGTTTGTTTCAGTAAAAAGGTTGCACCGCCTTTTTCCTTAGGAACATATAATGAATATTTTTTTTCTCCTTATTGCGATAAAGTAGAAAGAGAGGGTTATTTTATTCAATCCATGTTGTGTTCTTTAAGTTTTTCCTTTTTGTGGAGTTTATTTTAATACTTATCTACTGAAAAAATTTCATATCTTGGTTATTATTTGTTGGTTCCTTGTATCGGCTGTTTCTATTCTATTCATGATGTGTTCTTTAAATTCTTGTTTTTGCTGTATTGATACTTAACTTTTGATATTCAAAATTAAGTAAGTTATTTGATTTTCAAAATTAAGCAAGTTATTTGGAGTTAGTGTATAGTTTCGTAGCTTGGATTTATGGGTGATGTAACTAAAAAAAATAAAAAAAAATTCAGTCTTTGCTTATGGATGACTTACTTAAGTACGTGTTAATGCAGGATATATCCCTCCTTCATGGACTGGGGATTAAGTTTGTTCTTGTACCTGGGACTCATGTCCAGATTGACAAACTAGTACATGAGAGGGGTGAGTGAATCCTGGCTCATTTACGTTTTATTCTCCACTTCATTACTTCCATACTTATTATCGAATATATTGTGGATGTGCACTACTATATCTTTCGCCTTAACTTTATTAGACCTCATGGAGACAGTTTTCTTAAGTTACTTGCATCATTTGATTAATTTGTGCTCACTTTTCAAAAAGGGTTATAAACTAATTAGCCAGTATGGGATTCTTGCAGGAAGTGAACCAAAGTATGTTGGTCGATACAGGATTACTGACCCCAATTCTCTCGAGGCCGCAATGGATGCAGCTGGGAGAATTCGTATTTTGATAGAGGCAAAGCTGTCTCCTGGTCCCTCCTTATGCAATATTCATCGACATGGTAAAAATAGGCGATGGCACGATGGTGTCAGTGTTGTTGTGGAAAGCATCCAATTGACATGATTGTGGGCCATATTCTTAATATTTGCAGCGCTTGAATTCCAGTTATTTAATCTTTATAAAAATTACTTCCAAGTTAATACCAAGCTGAAATTGCAGATGAAAATGGTGGGATGACTGCTGGTTCCTGTCCAAGGCACTCTGAATCGTCTCGAATGAACTCAAGAACTATTTCACTTGTACTTCAGAATTACTTTCCAACAAATCCCAACTTAACAACAGCTTGTGTGGATAATTCGGCTCCATTGAGTAGTATGATGAACACTTGTCAAGAAGCAGCTGGAAAGAGATGGCCAAACTTCATTGCTATTGATTTTTACCAGGTATGAGCGTTCAACACTAGATATAACTTTAATCAAGTCGTGCATCATTATTCACTAACCATTATAGCCACATAAACAAAAAAAATAATTTAATTTTGCCAACTCCAATGGTGTTTTGATGAAGAGGAACGATGGAGGAGGAGCTCCATAAGCTATGGACGAAGCAAATGGTCAGCTCACCTGTGGATGTGTCAGCATAGCGTATTGCAAGGTTAGCTAATTTCAACTATTATCTTGTCCTGCTTTTAACATGATCAAAAATTCACATACCACAAATTTATTATCAGCACATACTTTCATTAATTTTAAATCGGTTGCAAAAAATTCTCTATCATACCAAATGATTTTATAGGTTATTTTTTTATTTCTCATTTATTCTTTTTATATGTTTTTCTGTTGTTTCTAATCCTTTTTTAAAACTCCATTGACTATACATTTGTTTGATACTAATAAATTATCTAAATTAGATGGACTGCACACTTATAAGTTCCCTGAAATCCGCTTAGGTAAAGGGATATGTATATACATTTTAATTGCAAGCAGAGACAAAGAAAAGAAAAGATACATGGGACACCACCACTGAAACTAATAATAATAATAGGATATGTGCTACATAATGTGCAGGTAATAAAAACTATTAACAGGTGGGTCTTCCACTTGAAGCTTTATATTTTTTTTCCTCCTTTTTTTTTCTTGGAGTTGAGTAATGTCAACACTAGGAGTTGAGCTTAGAAAGTAATGCCATACTATAAGAATGAATTAAGGAATTTATAACTCTAGTAAGGATATAAATTAACTAATTCACTCACCCATTATCTTTCTGAAAATTTTCCTTTCTTCTTTAATATTACAGTGCAAATGCAACATTCAACACACGTGACACCCTCGGCTTTCACAACCACCACCAAAGCAGGACTCACACTGGACCACCCTCGCAAGATCCCAAAATGATTCTCCTACATTACTACATAGGTCCAACTTCATTGGTTGATCGGAATAACTTAGCTGTAAGATCCCAGCAATGATTCTGGTGACCTGTTTGCTTCATTTTCCTAACTTGCTATTATTTTTAAATATGTGTAGGAAGACTGCTTTTACGACCTGCTATACAATACTAGGTATCAAATTTTCGTGCTACGTTTACGGAAGATAAACAAAATTATGAAGTGTGCTATCTCTATATATGTAGATATATACTTTGATTGAAGAACTGTGATAGCTTTAGATGGTTAATTGTAAAGATAATTAATGATTATGTAGTGGATGATTTTATTAAGTTAATAATATTTTAGTTTTTTGTATTTTTGTCATTATTTGCTATGGGGACATTGAGCCAGCCAGGTACACAAAAAAATGTCAAATTTTGATTTGGCAACAATATAATTCGTTACCAAAGCATTGAACAAGTTTTAATATGGCAACAATTTTTTATACATTTAGCAACAAATTTTCGTTGCTAATGGCATTAAAAATATAATATTTGGCAACGAAAAATTAACCTAATAACAACGGAGATGATATTATTGCTAATACTAAAATAAAAGGCAACATTTTTTATCGTTGCAAATCATATCAACTTTCGTTGCACATATAAAGAAATGGCAACATATAATGTCGTTGCTAATCGACGACTTTCGTTGCTATTGAAAAATAACTAGCAACAAACATTTTCGTTGCTAATTCAGCATAATGTCGTTGCCAAATAATATAATCAGCAACGATAATCATTGCTAAAAAGTTTACATTCCGCAATGAAAGCAAGCTTAGGCAAAAAATTTCATAATTTACTGCAACAAAAAATGTCGTTGCAAAATAGTATCAATTGCAACGAAAATGCATGGTCGTTGCAAAAAAAAAGAGTTCATTTCGTTGCCAATTAGCAGGCTTTTGCAACGAAATGGGGTTTTTAGCAACAAAATTTTAATAATTCTGCAACAATAGATTTTGTTGCTAAAGGATCGATGTCTCTATACGAAAGCCAAATTTCGTTGCAAAATGTATTACTTTTAGCAATAAAAAAAATATGTTCGTTGCGGAACAATTAGCAACGCTCATTGCGCAACGAAAGACGCAACGACAGTAAAGTCATTGCCAAAACCTTTTTGCAACGAAATTTGACACCTTTAGCAACGAAAATCGATTGTTGCTGAAGCCCCATTTTTTTGTAGTGAATTAAGCTATCAACAGAGTTCAAACATCTATAAATTTTCAATATCATCATCGGCCAGACTAGAATTCAACAGACTCAATCATGGGATCATGCAATGCAATGCAACGAAACAAATAACTAAGTAAACAAACAAAAGAAAGCTGAAGAAAAAAAATTCATGCAAACTTAACTAATAAGTAATAAAATGCAAACTATCATGCAACATAAACATGCACTAATACCATATGCAACTACTATAATGCAATACTACTAACTACAACCCAATACCCCCAAACTTAAGATATACATTGTCCTCAATGGAGAAAAAGGGTTAAAAAACTCCCCTAAGCATCGGCATGGCCACTTGACTGTGACTCGGGTGGTGAATCTGGCGGTGGATAAGGCATGGCGGAGCCGAACACTAGGAACTCCACAATCGTCCCCTGCTAAGCAAACGCCTCCCCCAGGGCATGAGACAGTCCATTTGCATAGGACGCAAAGTTGAAATGTAGAGCATCCATCCTCGTCTGCAGGTGCCTAATCTGGCTATCCTATCTCGCTGTACTGGTGGTACGAGGTCCTGCGGCCTCTGATGGATGTGGTGGAGCCTCTGGTGGAGGAGTGGGCAGTATGAATCCTCGTCCTCTCGGATCTGCCGTACCACCATTCCACTCTGCATATTTCTTAATCGTGGCATGAGTGATGTCCTGGCTCAGAATCTGCACGTGCTCGTCATCCCATTCAATTCCCGCCTATGCACATAGATGTGTCACCATTGAGGCATGCAGAATCCCACCGGTGGTATTGCCTCGCATGTAGCCCAGCATAGACTGATTTAGCAAGTATCCAATGTCAATATACTTGCCCGTGATGATCCCCTAAAGAATAATGGCTCTGGATCAGCTATAACATCATACTGGTGGGTGGAGGGCATCAGATTTGCGCATATAAAGTAATTCTAGGCCTTGACATATCGATTGAGCACTGCATGTGGAAAATTGGTCATTGTATCTGTGCCAGACTTCATAACCCACTGGGTATCTGGCATGCATAAATCTGTGATAATCTGGTCCAAGTCGGTCTCAAACCGCTTAGTAACAACCTAATTTTCTTGGCCAACCGAGAGAGTAGGCAAATGAAACACGTCACGGATCGCCAGCGGAAGATAATTAACTTATATGCCCCGGACGAATGAAATGTCACTTTGTGTCTCCCTGGCATTAGCATAGAATTCCTGCACTATAGCCGACGGTGCAGCCGCAAGTGTTGCCACAACCCCAAACCAAGCCATTTCTCTGATCATGTCTAACATCTGCCCATCCGCTTTGGTCGGCTTTAGCTCCCTTTCCTGCACAAACGACTTTGTCACTAGCTTGTAATACTGAGTCTGCGCCGAGAGGTTGATGAACCTAGACGTGTCCAAAATATTCTCGTCCTGGCTGCTATTAGAGGACGAGGATGGAGTGACTTATCGTGCCATTTTTTGGACCCATAATATTCTGCAAAAAAAATTCACTTGCAACCCTTAACTTGTGAATCCAAAAGACAATCCCCCAAACTTGCCCCTGAAAATTTGTTGTGCAAACCATACTGATGAAATCAACAGCTGTGACGCCCCCAAAATAGGTATACATCACCCATCTTGATTCGCCAAATATATGGTACAAAATTCAAATACAACTTGGATTCGTTTGGTCGGGGAAAGTTATTTTATAAAGTTATTTATTTTATTAGATTTTAAATTTAATATATATATATATATATATATATATATATATAAATAGAATATATTATATTTTATTGCATAGTATCCTTTCCATTCTCCTATAAATAGGATGCTTAGTTAGAATTGAAAAACACACCGTAAGTTCGAGAAATTCTTCTTCTATAATCTTGAGCGTATTTCTATAAAGTTTAAGAAAGCTTTGAGCGTAGAAAATAGTGTAAGTTTTCTTCAAATATATCCCTGTCCTACCTGTCGGAATACTCTTCTTTTTAAGGTAAGGGATATTATTATTATAGTAAGGGGTATTATTCTTTCGTATTCATGAAGAGAGTTATTTTCTTTCAAAACTCGTAAGGATTGTTATTCCATTCTTTATTATTCTGTTGGAATAACATGTCTGTGCGGTATATCGCATGCCTGGTGAATTTTGTTGTTATTCCATTCTTTATTATTCTGTTGGAATATCCTGTTTGTGCGGATTATGCATGACCTGGTTCCATTCTTTATTATTTTGTTGGAATATCTTGTCTGTGCGGGTTACGCATGACCTGGTTCTATTCTTTATTATTCTGTTGGAATAACCTATCTGTTCAGATTACGCACGCCTGGTGAATTCTTCTGTTATTCCATTCTTTATTATTCTGTTGGAATAATCTGTCTACGTGGATTACCGCATGGCGGCAAAAATCCATTTGCGATTTCATATATTCTATTATACTCAACAAGTTAAAGTTTTGGCTTCTATACACCATGAAATTAGTGGAATATCCTTGATATGTGCGCTTCATCCAGTATCTTTTCATAGAAATATTCTTCTGAGCATTCTTGAATTTTACTCCACAAAACAGTATCATGTTGACAATTTGGACTTTATTGATATCTGAATAAATTAAATTATAAATCTTTAAAAATTTATCCTTGAACTTGTTTTATTGAATTCTTATATCATTGTCATCATCCTCATGTTTATAATATGTTGAAAGTCATCTCATGGCTATTCAGTGCATATATATGGACTTGGTATGATTATGACCAGGGATTATTCGGTATAATCATGACCGTAATGTTATAAATGATGTGTTAAAAATCCTCATTGGTCCGTAGTGCATTGATGGACAGTTTTTGGTATGATTATGGCTATGGATTCTCTTCGGCCAAGGGTACAAAGATGAATTGTTTTATGGCATGATCAGAACCATTGATGAATACATGAATATCCTTGGCCCGTAGTGCATGTATAATTTGTGGTCGTGATACTAATGAATATCCTTGGCCTGTAGTGCAGGGATGATTCGATGATGTGGATTAATTATTGAGCTGAGTCTCAGCGATGAAATATTAATTCATGGATGTGATAATAATGAATATCCTTGGCCGTAGTGCATGGATAATTCATGGATGTGATACTAACGAATATCCTTGGCCGTAGTGCATGGATAATTCAGCGATGTGGATTATTTATTGAGCTGAGTCTCAGCGATAAAATATTGATAATAGACTTTTAATTCATAGAAGATAGTAGATATCATGCTCTACTTGACTCTTCTAAAATATAGTTGCATGTCTTTGGTCTGTAGTGCAAGGATAAACTGTTAATGAATATCTTTAGCCCGTAATGGAAATATGAATTTATTAGTATGATTATGGACAGGAATTGTGATTTGGTATAACCATGGTCTTTGATATTTTAGGTAAAGACAGGTGATGAAAAGTATCTTCGTCCTAGGTGCGAAGAGGACTTTAGAACCACAATTATGATTATGAGTTATTCACCTGATTTTGGACAGGAATTGTTGACTGATGTTACAGGGATAAAACATTGTTGGTGGATTTTTAACGTGGAGAAGATAATAGACTTTATGGTCTATTTGACTCTTCTAATGGATTGCTCGTTCTGCTGCAACTACGGTTGAAATTTTTTATCATCTGCCATATGTTCTAAATCTCTAATTCATTACTGACAAAGGCTATTGATAATTTAATTATCTTTAGTCATGATATTCTTTACTGGGCTAGTTGTGCTCACTTCTTCGCTTCACAATTCCTTTCGTGTAATAAGAGTGTAGGCCGGGTCGAGTGGGGATAACGAGGGAATATAACGGTGGTCTATAGCTGTTGAGGTTCTCCCTAAATAGTATGGAAATAATTTTGTTGAAAACTTTAGATAAGTTTGTCGTATTGTATACGTCAGTTGATATTTAATTTTGGTGAACCGAATAGGGTGAGGTGAACCCAACTTTGGAAGGGTATTTTGCCACTATCATACAAGATGTCTAATGACATACAACCTCGTGTTATCATAAGTGTGACGCCCCCAAAATAGGTCCATACCATCCAACTTATTCTGAGTCGCCAAATACATGGTACAGAAAACAATTATAATTTTATTACAATAATTGTCGTACAAAATACAACAACACATATGCTGTGAGTTTGGATACAAATATATACCAAATGTGACACACGTCCCAACCGTGGACAGCACCTCACAGTGACACCTTACATAAAGGTATAGTCAAAAACTGTTTTAGAAATTAAAATCTTTGGGAAGTGCTCAAGGAAACCTTCGTACATGGGAGGCCATACATCTAGGTTATGATAGATATCATATGGCCACAAAATTATCCTTGGTTGACCCAATAGACCCCAAAGAAAAACAAGAAGATTACTATCATATTCTTCCCAATGGTAAGTCTTCTCTTGACATATCATTATCTCAACTGTCTCTAATTGAGAATTATACTTCAAACAAACACCAAGATTATATAGGTAGTGCTCAGATATATACTCAAAGAAGTGGATGAGCACATCCTCGCATTTATGATGATACGAGGTTGTATGTCATTAGACATCTTGTATGATAGTGACAAAACACCCTTCCAACTTTGGGTTCGCCTCATCCTCAACAGCTATAGACCACCGTTCTATTCCCCTGTGACCCAGCTACACTTTTATTACCTGAAAGGAATTGTGAAGCAAAAGGGTGAGCACAACTAGCTCAGTAAAGAATATCATGACTAAAGATAATTAAATTATCAATAGCCTTCATCAGTAATAAATTAGAGATTTAGAACATATGGTAGATGATAAAAATTTTCAACCATAGTTGCAGCGGAACGATCAATCTATTAGAAGAGTCAAATAGACCATAAAATCTATTATCTTCTCCATGTTAAAAGTCCACCAACAATGTTTTATCCCTGTAACATCAATCAATAGTTCCTTTCCATAATCATATGAATAACTCATAATCATAATTGTGATTCTAAATTTCTCTTCGCACCCAGGACGAAGATAATTTTCACCACCTGTCTTTACCTGAAACATCAAAGATCATGGTTATACCAAATCACAGTTCCTGTTCATAATCATACTAATAAATTCATCTTTGCACTACGGGCCAAAGATATTCATCAACAAGTCATCTTTGCACTACAAGCCAAAGATATTCAACAACAGGTCATCTTTGCACTACGGGCCAAAGATATTCAACAACAGGTCATCTTTGCACTACGGGCCAAAGATATTCAACAATAATTCATCTTTGCACTATGGGCCAAAGATATTCATATCTCAAAGAAATATATAATCATTTCAAAATCTATATAAACCAGAATTATAATCATGTTGATCAATTCACCTTTCCACTTAATCTAAAAATATTCAATTATAAATTAAATGGTCATGATCATACTAGTCACAATTCATCTTTGCACTACTGGCCAAAGAGAACCCATAGTCATGATCATACCAATAATCTACCCATCTTTACACTCAAGTTAAAGAGAAATTTCTTCACCAGGATTATAAAAATGTTATATATGATAATAAAAACAATATCATCAAAACATGGATTTAATTTCAAGAGTATGATTCATAAATCAACGATAATTTAGTCAGAAAAAGAAACCAATTATGTTGTGAATAGTACTCGTGAATAGTAACTCGTGAATAGTAACTCATGAATAGTAACTCGTGAATAGTAACTCGTGAATAGTAACTCATGAATAGTAACTCGTGAATAGTACTCCGTATTCGTACATAGTACCATATACGTAAAAATGTTATATACAAGAATAGTGTCGTATACGTGAATAGTAACCCCGACACAAAAATGTAGAACTTTCATAATAAAATCCATACCAATATTTCGGTATAATGATATTGAAATAGTAACATCATTACGAAAAAAAAACATCCCTTACAATCCCTTACTATCCCTTACCTCAAAAGAAAGCAAAGACTTCCATTTGGATATCTGATATATGACGCTGAAGGAAACTTGCACTGATGAATAGCAACTCACCAAGTATCTAAATACTCACAAAATACACTTGATAATCTAGAGAGAAAAAGAGAGAAAACTTATGTTTCTGGTGTGATTTTCAATTCTAACTTAGCCCTCTATTTATAGGAAAATGTTAGCACACCGAAGCAGACTTAACCTACAACCTGATGGCTTTACCTGCTACTATTCCCACCCACCACATTTGAAAATTCAATTGAGCACATTTCTCACCAACCAAAAGTGGGGCCCACCAATTCTAGAATTTTCCACCAAAATCATTTATAACCTAATTTTCGAATCAGTCACCTCTTAAAATTCATAACAAATTATACGCTCATTTTTAACGGTTCAAAATTTGTGGACATATACTCAACTTATATATGTATAACATATCCAAAAATTACAATGATCCAACGGTCGGATTAAAAATTATAACTCACATAATAAAGTTGTAAGAACACTGATTTGATCTTTTAATACCTCCAATCCGACAAAATACTGATAAAATACCTCAACATTAATTCCTTCATTTATAACCACATAAATAAATCCATCATTTATATCCACATCAAATAAATATTTCATTATCATATAAATCAATAATTATTTATTCACAAATAATATTATAGAATCACAATAATGACAACCAGGCAGTTCCCAGGAAAGAGGGGGCTTTTCGATAAGGATTTCTTCTTACTGGCGCGTAATTAGGTGACCAAACCTCTCCTTGACAGAACTTTCTAGACATTGCCAATAATGCTATTTAATAATATTATTCCAAATAATATGAATTATTGATCTGATAATGGAGATGATGTGCAGTGACAATTATTGAACAACAATAATATAAAATATCAACGTAGCAATTATTGAATCAATAAAATAAAATATTGAACAGTAATTACTGTAATAATTATTGAGTAGTGCCTTCTTACGTAAGAATCAATAATTCAAAATATCGTCATATACAGTTATTATCTTGTCTGCAACGCCAGTATTACTTTATTTTAACCACCGGGTATTTCAACAAATGTTAATTCTTGAATAACTACGCCGTTATTCATTCATTTTGTCATTTTCTTCTTCCAGAGCTTATCCGTTATGGGGCCCACAAATGGTTGCGTGATTGCACGAATATTCCCCGACAAAAATGAATATTTTGTAACCACTTGCGTATTTTGAAAAAAATTCATATATCACCCTTAACTTTAACCTTTTATCAATTTAACCATTACTAAATAGGAAAATTGAATACTTTTATTTCATAAAATTCAGGGTCTTACAATCTCCCCTCCTTATGAAATTTTGTCCCTGAAATTTACGTACCTGGTATTTCAAAGAGTTGAGAATACCTTGCTTTCATTTCAGATTCCATCTTCCCTGTCATCATGATTTCTCCATTGCTCATCTCCTGTATTTCAGATATCATTCTAGAATACAGCTTCAAAACAAGGGATAATTAAACAAATTAACATATCACATAATATCCTGATATTATGACTGACCAACAATTAAGCTTAGGTAGGACGCACTAGTGAAGGATTTACTCATCTCTACCCTCCTAGTTCTATTTCCCGATCTCCGCCAGAGATCATATCCCTAAGCTTTGATACCAACTGTGACTCTAATCCCTTTACTTGGATAGCACCTCACAATGATATCTATCAGCTTGCCACCAAAAGACGGCGTCCCCTACGGAGAGTCTGGCTTCGGTGCATTCCAGGACTTGGAAGTCACCAACGAGAGGCTCGGAGCTCTTCACACTTGTGGCTCTGATACCAACTGTGACTCTAGACACCAACTTGTGTCAGCACCTCACAATGATACTGTGACGCCCCCAAAATTAGGTGTACATCACCCATCTTGGGTCGCCAGATACATGGTACAGAATTCAAGTACAACTTACTAATACAACTGTCGTGTACAATACGACAAAACATAAACCGTGAGTTTGAATACAAATATTATCTACTAGAGATTATACAAACTCAAAAGGAGTCCTCATTATAATTATTATCACACTATTTCACGAGAATAGTGAGGACTACTAATGCTTATCCTCCGGACCATCACTCCGCTCCCCGACTTGTCCCAATTTATATTCTCATTTCACAAGAGAACAAAGTGAAAGGAAGGGTGAGCTCAACTAGCCCAGTAAGAAATATTATGACTAAGATAATGCAGAATAAATTATCATTGGTCTCCAACAATGTTAAACTGATAAAATATAATAGACATCAAGTTTAACTGCAGCGGAACAAGCAATCCATTAAAAGAGTCAAGTAGAAAATAAAATCTACTATCTTTTATGATTAAAAAGGTTTTTCATCACTGTTATCGCTGAGACTTAGCTTAATAAATATTTCACATCATCGAATCATCCCTACACTACGGCCAAGGATATTCTTTAGTATCACGACCACAATTATCCATGCACTATGGGCCAAGAATATTTGTGTATTCATTAATGGTCATGATCATGTCAACAACTGTCCATCAATGCACTACGGGCCAATGAGAACTTTTACCACATCATTTGTAACATTACGGTCATGATTACAACCGAATAATCCCCTCGATCATAATCATACCAAGTCCATCTACGCACTACAGAAGCCACAGATGACTTTCAACAAAATATAAACATGAGGATGATGATAATGATATAAGAATTCAATAAAACAAGTTCAAGAATTATTTTATCCAGGAATTATTAACGTCCAAATTTTCAACATGATATCTTTGTTTTGTAGAGTTAAATTCAAGAATGATCGAAAGAATATTTCCATGAAAAGATCTTTGGATGAAGCGCAAATATCAAGGATATTCTACTAATTTCATGGAGTATAAAGTCAAAACTTTAACCAACCGAGTATAAGAAAGAATGGAATAACAAAAGAAATCACCATGCATGCGGTGCTTCGTGACAGAGAAAGTTATTCCAACAAAATAATAATAATCTAAACCGTGTCGTGCAAAATTTGCAAAGCGAGGATGATGTTCCAATAGAATAATAAAGATTTTAACCAGTCCTGGTAAAAAACACCTGACATGAGATTTCCAATGGAATAATATAAGATGAACCCGAGTCCATGTAAAACACACGATGTGATGTTCCAACGGAATAATAATAAAGAAGCGGAACCAAGTCCGGTAAAGCGCATGCATGAGGATATTCCAATGAATAGTAAAGACTTTAATGATAAAAGAATGTCACCAAGTATAGGGTAGATCCAGACGTATCTGAGTTATTCCAATGAATAATAAGAAATGGAATAACGAAGTTCTCTTCTTGAATACAAAAGAATAATATCCCTTACGAGTACAACAAATAATATTCCCTACCTTAAGAAGAAGAATCTTTGGAGATATAAGTAGTGAAGTAGCGAATACTTTCTTCTTTCTCTCTATAGTTTATCTCTAGAGTTTCAAAGTGAATTAAGTAAGAAAATAATGAAGGAATGAGCTTCTATTTATAGAAAAATGGAATGCATAAGTAACTAATCCATGAATCGGTCCAGATTGATTTACTTTAATCGACGGTCCATAATTAAAGCAAAATCTTTTAAATAAAATATAATATATATTATATATATATACAACATGTGCTAAATTACTCACGGGAGACACTCCCTTGATTGCTACTGCCTTATTTTTCAACATCATATCCACTAAAGTCATATATCTATATATATCTATATATATTATCAATACTTGTACACCTTTAAGGCACATGTTTAAACATATAATAATAATAACCGTATTCCTTCCCCTTACATTTTCAACCATTACATAACAATAATACATATAAGATACTCTATTAGGTGTTCCCCCCCAAAATCAATCATCATATATATATATATATATATATATATATATATATATATACACACTAATTTGAAAAATGAGTAGATGGGGGTCCATAAAATAAACCAAAATTGGGTGCCTTCTCACGTAAGCATCAATAATCAATACCATGTGCTACTATGCAACCACGCGTATTATTGTACTACTTTTAACACCGTGTTTCAACAGATTAACGGTAAAACCTCCACCGTTATTTTCATAAAAATATTTTTGTCGCTTTCTCAATCCGAATAATAATTCCGTTAGGGTCCACCAATGATTGTTGTCTTGGTTGTAATATTCCCTCGTTAAAACGAATATTCCCCACCAATCGAATATTATATAACAACTTGCGTACTTTGAAAATTTTATAAATATTACCCACAACTATTATATCAATTTCACTCCATAATATTCAAAAATAATATTTATAGAAAATTCATCTTTATTCAAAAGTTGGGGTTTTAGATATACTATCGGTTGCCACTTAGAAAGACGGCGTCCCCCTAGAGAGAGTCCGCTTCGGTGCATCCCCATCAACGAAGTCACCAAATGAGAGGCTCGGGGCTCTTCACACTTATGGCTCGATACCAATCCGCGGCGCCCCAAAATAGGTCCATACCATCCAACCTATTTTGAGTCGCCAAATACATGGTACAGAAAACAATTACAACATTATTACAAAAATTATTGTACAAAATACAACAACACATATGTTGTGAGTTTGGATACAAATATATACCAAATGTGACACATGTCCCAACCGTGGACAAACACCTCACACAAAGGACACCTTACATAAAGGTATAGTCAAAAAACTGCTTTTAAAAATTAAAATCTTTGGGAAGTGCTCAAGAAACCTTCGTGCATGGGAGGCCATACGCCTAGGTTATGATAGATATCATATGGCCACAGAATTATCCTAGGTTGACCCAATAGACCCCAAAGAAAAATAAGAAGATTACTATCATATTCTTCCCAATGGTAAGTCTTCTCTTGACATATCATTATCTTCACTTGTCTCTAATTGAGAATTATACTTCAAACAAACACCAAGATTATATAGGTAGTGCTCAGATATATACTCGGCAAGTGGATGAGCACATCCTCGTCTTATGATGATACGAGGTTGTATGTCATTAGACATCTTGTATGATAGTGACAAAACACCCTTCCAACGTTGGGTTAGCCTCACCCTCAATGACTATAAACCACCGCTCTATTCCCCGTTATCCCCCACTCGACCAAATACACTTTTATTACCTGAAAGGAATTGTGAAGCCAAAGGGTGAGCACAACTAGCTCAGAAAAAAGAATATCATGACTAAAGATAATTAAATTATCAATAGCCTTCATCAGTAATAAATCAGAGATTTAGAACATATGGTAGATGATAAAATTTTTCAACCATAGTTGCAGCGGAACGATCAATCCATTAGAAGAGTCAAATAGACCATAAAATCTATTATCTTCTCCATGTTAAAAGTCCACCAACAATGTTTTATCCCTGTAACATCAATCAACAGTTCCTTTCCATAATCATATGAATAACTCATAATCATAATTGTGATTCTAAATTCCTCTTCGCACCCGTGATGAAGATAATTTTCATCACCGTCTTTACCCCAAACATCAAAGATCATGGTTATACCAAATCACGCCCTATTCATAATCATACTAATAAATTCATCTTTGCACTCGGGCCAAAGATATTCATCAACAAGTCATCTTTGCACTACAGGCCAAAGATATTCAACAACAGGTCATCTTTGCACTACGGGCCAAAGATATTCAACAACAGGTCATCTTTGCACTATGGGCCAAAGATATTCAACAATAATTCATCTTTGCACTATAGGCCAAAGATATTCAACAATAATTCATCTGTGCACTATGGGCCAAAGATATTCATATCTCAAAGAAATATATAATCATTTCAAAATCTATATAAACCAGAATTATAATCATGTTGATCAATTCACCTTTCCACTTAAGCTAAAAATATTCAATTGTAAATTAAATGGTCATGATCATACTAGTCACAATTCATCTTTGCACTACTGGCCAAAGAGAACCCATAGTCATCATCATACCAATAATCTACCCATCTTTACACTCAAGTTAAAGAGAAATTTCTTCACCATGATTATAAAAATGTTATATATGATAATAAAAACAATATCATCAAAACATGGATTTAATTTCAAGAGTAAGATTCATAAATCAACGATAATTTAGTCAGAAAAAGAAACCAATTTTGTTGTGAATAGTACTCGTGAATAGTAACTCATGAATAGTAACTCATGAATAGTAACTCGTGAATAGTAACTCGTGATTAGTAACTCGTGAATAGTACTCCGTATTCATACATAGTACCGTATACATAAAAATGTTATATACATGAATAATGTCGTATACATGAATAGTGCCGTATATGTGAATAGTGCCATATACGTGAATAGTAACCCCGACACAAAAATGTAGAACTTCCACAATAAAATCCATACCAATATTTCGGTATAATGATATTGAAAGAGTAACATCATTACGGGAAAAAAACATCCCTTAAAATCCCTTACTATCCCTTACCTCAAAAGAGCAACACTTCTGACTGGATATCGGATATGACGCTGAAGGAAACTTGCACTGATGAATAGCAACTCACCAAGTATCTAAATACTCACAAAATACACTTGATAATCTAGAGAGAAAAAGAGAGAAAACTTATGTTTCTTGTGTGATTTTCAATTCTAACTTAGCCCTCTATTTATAGGAAAATGTTAAGACGTCAAGGCAGACTTAACTCAAGAACTCGATGGCTTTACCTGCTACTATTCCCACCCACCACATTTGAAAATTCAATTGAGCACATTTCTCACCAACCAAAAGTGGGGCCCACCAATTCTAGAATTTTTCACCAAAATCATTTATAACCTAATTTTCGAATCAGTCACCTCTTAAAATTCATAACAAATTATACGCTCAATTTTAACGGTTCAAAATTTGTGGACATATACTCAACTTATATATGTATAACATATCCAAAAATTACAACGATCCAACGATCGGATTAAAAATTATAACTCACACAATAAAGCTGTAAGAACACTGATTTGATCTTTTAATACCTCCAATCCGACAAAATACTAATAAAACACCTCAACATTAATTCCTTCATTTATAACCACATAAATAAATCCATTATTTATATCCACATCAAATAAATATTTCATTATCATATAAATCAATAATTATTTATTCACAAATAATATTACAGAATCACAATAATGACAACCAGGCAGTTCCCAGGAAAGAGGGGGCTTTCCGATAAGGATTTCTCCTTACTGGCGCGCAATTAGGTGACCAAACCTCTTCTTGACAGAACTTTCTAGACATTGCTAATAATGCTATCTAATAATATTATTCTAAATAATATGAATTATTGATCTGATAATGGAGATGATGTGCAGTGACAATTATTGAGTAACAATAATATAAAATATCAACGTAGCAATTATTGAATCAATAAAATAAAATATTAAACAGTAATTACTGTAACAATTATTGAGTAGTGCCTTCTTACGTAAGAATCAATAATTCAAAAATATCGTGCGTACTGGTGTAATCTTTAAACAACGCCGCGACATTACTTTATTTTAACCACCGTATTATTTCAACAAAGTTAATTGATAATAACTACTGACGTTATTCAATTTTGTCGCTTTCTTCTTCCAGCTTATCCGTTATGGGGCCCATAAATGGTTTAACTAGTAATTTAATATTCCCAAACAAAATGAATATTTTGTAACCACTTGCGTAATTTTAAAAAATTCATATATCACCCTTAACTTTAACCTTTTATCAATTTAACCATTACTAAATAGGAAAATTGAAAAATTTTATTTCATAAAATTCGTGTTCTTACAATAAGACATGGTTGTGCACATCCACTTGCTGAGTATATCTACGAGCACTAGAGCCGGTCCTGGGTTTTCTAAGTCCCAGGGCAATTTTTTTTAAGTGTGCCCCTTTATACAAATTAAATTAAAAAATAAATAAATTATCAACTAATTATTTTTATTAAAATTATAAGAATTTACAAAAGAAAAGGAAGAACACTTTAAAATGTCATCGAAGCAAAGAATTATCACATTTACCTACAAAATAAAAATATCAATGAAATCGGTAAAACTAATGAAATACTCACTGTAGTTGGCAAGTTTTACTGATTACACAATTGAACTTTTAATTTTTCAAATTTCCCCACTAAAATAATTATTATTTTGAAATTGGGTTATTCTATTAAAAAAAATAATCGACGTTAATTTTTTATCTACAAAACTAATGAATTACCCACTGTAGTTGACACGTTTTACTGAATACACAATTGAATTTTTAATTTTTCAAATTACCCCATTAAACTAATTAAAAATGATTATTTTAAATATTTTAAAATAATAATTATTTTTAGTAAAAAATATTAGAAACTTTAAATTTTTTCCATAAAATGAGTAAAGTTTCATAAAATATAGATTTAAAAAATTAAAGTTTTATGAAACGTTATCGATTTTAAAAAAAAAAATCTTTTTCCTTTTTAAAATAAAGTTTATTTTTTTGAATCTATATTTTATAAAATTTCACTCATTTTTTAAAATATGAAGAATTTTCCAATTTTTTTTGAAAATAATATTTATTTATAAAATTATTAATTTCTTTTTAAAAAAATTGAATCAATTTTTTATTTATCATTTATCTTTTTTTTTTTTATTTTAATTTCTATTTTTAGTTTTTTAAAAAAATTCTAATATTAAGAATGGGTCATTCTATTGACAAATTAAGTAGACATTAATTTAATTTAAAATCACTTTAATTTGTTTGAATCTATATTTTATGAACTCTACTCATTTTATGAAGAAAAAAAAGTTTCTAATATTTTTTACTTAAAATAATAATTATTTTTAAAAATATTTAAAATAATAAATTTTAATTAGTTTGATGGGGTAATTTAAAAATTAAAAGTTCAATGGTGTAATCAAGAAATGTGTCAACTACAAAGGGTAATTCATTAGTTTTGTAGATAAAAATTAACGTCTGCTTTAATTTTTTTTTTTTAACGAAATGACCCAATTTCAAAATAATAATTAGTTTAGTGGTGTAATTTGAAAAATTAAAAGTTCAATGGTATAATCAGTAAAACCTACCAACTACAGTGGGTATTTCTTTAGTTTTGCCCAATAAAATCTAAACCACAAAACATCATTTAAAATATTTTCTTGTTACACTTTTAGATGCAAAATCATCTATTATACTATCATATTTAATGTTTTTTAACATATCATTTTTAATGCATAATATCGTTAATCTTTTTATTATTTTATTTTTTTATACACTTAAATACATAAATTTATCAAAACATTTGGGCCACCCTCAATCAGGGCCTTGGGGCGGGTTCTTCTGTTGGCCTTGCCGCTTGTAGCTCATTTCGATTTAAAGCACTACCTATATGATCTTGGAGTATATTTGAAATATAATTTTCACTTGGAGACAACGGAGATAATTATATGTCAAGAGAAGACTCACAATTGGAAAGAAGATGATAGTAATCTTCTTGTTTTTCTTTGGGGACTTTTGGGTCAACCAAGGATAATTCTGTGGACATATGATATCTATTATAACCTAGACGCATGGCCTCCCATGTACGAAGGTGTCCTTGAGCACTTCCCAAAGATTTTAATTTCTAAAACAGTTTTTGACTTTACTTTTATGTAAAGTACCACTGTAAGGTTGTGGTCGAGGCACCATGAGAGTTACATACATTTGTATTAAAACTCACATCTTATCTGTTGTCGTACTCTGCACGACAGTTCAACAGTTGTATAAATGAAGTTTGTATTTGATTTTTATAGTGTGATATCTGGCGACTCAGAATGGGTGATGTATACCTATTTTGGGGGCGTCACAAAAGTACTTGTCGTTGAATAGTTCTTGGAACTTCTCCCAAGACATCTTCAGTGCGGCAGGTTGAGTACGCTTTACCGATTCCCACCAGTAATCTGCCTCTCCTCACAACATAAATGTGGCAAAGGGAACCTTTTGCTCCTCGGTGCATCCCAAGACATCAAATATCTTAGTGATCTGCTTTATCCACGTCTCCGCCTTAAGTGGTTTTGGCTCTCCAATAAACTCCGGTGGTTCCAGTTCCTTAAACTGTTTAGCGGTGACCGTCCGAGAGTTGCCAGTGTTTCCACCTGCATTTTGGATGAGAGTCTCTTTTTGATGTTGTATTTAATTGCGAAAGCTCCTAAACATTCCATCGTTCGCCATTTGGTCGGTGTTGTTGTTCACCTGAGGATTATTGCCTTCCTGATGCACATTATCCTGGGTGTTGATCTGTGGTGACTCAACGGTCTCCTGTTCTCCATTGTTATTTTCAACATTCTCGGATGTCATTTTCAAATACTGCCACAAAACAAGGGTTAATTGACATGTCAAATATTTTTCCTATACTCTGACCGACCAATTAAATACTATATAAACTTAGGTAGGTCATACTAGCGAAGGAATTCCCCGTCTCTCCCCTCCTAGTTCTTGTCTCACATCTCAGCCAGAGATCATATCCCTAAGCTTTGATACCAAATGTGACGCCCCCAAAATAGGTATACATCACCCATCTTAAGTGGCCAAATACATAGTACAAAATTCAAATACAACTTAATTATACAACAGTCGTGTAAAATACGACAAAACATAATCTAAGAGTTTTAATAAGAATATTGTCATCTAGAAAATATCCACACTCAATGGAGCCCTCATTACATTTATTGTCACACTATTTTATAGAATAGTGAGGACTACTAAAACAACCATCTGGACCATCAATCCGCTTCCCCGACTCGTCCCAAATATATTCTCATTTCACAAGAGAACAAAGGAAAGAAAGGGTGAGCTCAACTAGCCCAAAGAAGAAATATTATGACTAAGATAATGCGTAATAATTTATCGTTAGCCTTCAATGGTGTTAAACCGATAAAATATAACAAACATCAAGTTTAATCAAGAACAAGCAATCCATTAGAAGAGTCAAGTAGAGAATAAAATCTACTATCTTCTATGATTTAAAAGGTTTTTTCATCACTTTTATCGCTGAGACTCATCTTAATAAATAAACCACATCATCCCTGCGCTACGGCCAAGGATATTCATTAGTATCACAACCACAAATTATCCATGCACTACGGGCCAAGGATATTCGTGTATTCATCAATGGTCATGATCATGCCAACAACTGTCCATCAATGCACTATGGCCAATGAGGACTTTTACCACATCATTTGTAACATTACGGTCATGATTATACCGAATAAGCCCTGGTCTTAATCACACCAAGTCCATCTATGCACTACATGCCACAGATGACTTTCAACATATTATAAACATGAGGATGATGACAATGATATAAGAATTCAATAAAACAAGTTCAAGGATAAATTTTAAAGATTTATAATTTAATTTATCCGTAAATCAATAACGCCCAAATTGTCAACATGATCTTTGTTTTGTGGAGTAAAATTCAAGAATGCTCGTAAGAATATTTCCATGAAAAGATACTTGATGAAGCCTTAAATATCCGGGATATTCTACTAATTTCATGGAGTATAGAAGACAAAACTTTAACCAACCGAGTATAATAGAATATATGAAATCGCAAATGGATTTTTGCTCGCCATGTGCAAGAATCCACGTAAATAGATCATTTCCACAATTTAATAAGGAATGAATCACGAAGGATCATTCACCATGCATGCTGTAATCCACATAGACAAGTTATTCCAACAATAATAATAAAGAATGGAACTGTGTCATGCGAATCCGCAGCAAGACAGGATATTCCAACGTAATAATAAATAATGGAACCGTGTCATGCGTAATCCGCATACGCATGTGATATTCTAATGTAATAATAAAGATTGGAGTAACAACAGAATTCACCAGGCATGCGATAGACCGCACATATAGGTTATTCCAACAGAATAATAAAGAATGGTATAACAGAAGAATTTTACCATGTATCCGGTACTTGCATAGACAGGTTATTCCAACATAATAATAAAGCATGGAATAATAACCCTTACGAGTATTGAAAGAAAATAACCCTCTTCATGAATACGAAAGAATAATACCCCTTACCTTAGAAGAAGACTGGATACTGGAATAGTGAGGTAGCAGACTTCTCTTCTTCTTTCTCTTTATAATTTCTCTTTATAATAATTGCTATATAGCTTTAGTGAATTGGTGAGAAATGAAGGAAGAATGAGCTTCTATTTATAGGAAAATATAGTTTCGATAATTGCACACTTTGGGGTTCAAAATATTATAGTATAATACCTTCCTCTTTTTCTTCATTTTTAATTTAAACCTGCAAGTATTATCAAAGTTGCACCACCTCCCCTAATAGTACATGAATGTGAATCAATAGTACACACATGTGAACAAATAGTTATAAGCATGTGAAATAATAGCAATTAATTGCTCATTTATCCGATTAATTATCCGATTGGTCAATATAACCTCCAGACATCAATTATTATCGAAATAAATGTCAATTTCCACTAACACTAATAATCCCCACACAATGGAATTATCAATTTAATCTTTAATCAACACAACTTATTCATCATTAATATTATAACTCACAATATTTAACAACCAGGTCGTTTCCAGGAAAGAGAGGGCATTTCGATAAGGATTTCTCCTTATTGGCGCGCAATTAGGTGACCAAACCTCTCTTTGACAGAACTTCTAGACATTATCAATATTGCAAATAATAATATGAATAACTTTGTCGTCTTAATTATTGATTTAATAATTATTATTATTATGTAGATGATACTGCGACAATAATTGAATCAATAATATGAGAGATATGATGCAAAGAATTATCGTAGTAATAATAATTGAGTATAACCGAGTGACTTCTCATGTAAGCATCAATAATCAATACCGCGTGCTACTACTATACAACCATGCGTAGACATTATACTTTAACTAATGGTAGTTAATTCAATTTTTAATCGGTAAAACTTTTGCCGTTATTTTTATAAAAAGATAATTTCGCCATTTTCTAACTACGACAATACTTCCGCCAGGGGGTCCACTTAATGATTGTGTCGTCGCATTTAATATTCCCTCGTTAAAACGAATATTCCCCACCAATCGAATATTATATAACCACTTGCTTACTTTTGCAAAATTTGAAAATATTACCCACAACTATAACATTATATCAAATCCACACCATAATATTCAAAAATATATTTCAAGAAAATTATTCTTTATTCATAAAAGTTGGGGTCTTACAACAGCCCCCCAATCTTCTTTGTGCAAACCTTAACTGAAAAAATATTGAAGAGTAACCCCCAAACTTATACCTTGGACTCCTCTTTCTACAAACCCTAATCTGTTGCTGAAATTAGAAATAAACTGATTGTATGGTGGAAGATAGTGTTAGGGTTATGTGGAGAATTTTCGATGAAGAATGTTGATTGTATGATGGAGTATAGGTTTCTGAGGTGGGTCGGTTTGTAGAAGGAGAGTAGGTTTTGAGAGGTTATAGTAGATTAGGAGAGGGAGTTTCTATATGAGATGGTTTGCTATGGGATTTCGACTAAATGAAATAAGTTATAAGGGATGAATCGAATTTTTAAGACCTTAAAAATTGACAATTTCTGGGTATTTGCGCGGGTGCGCCATGATGTAGTCTTCGACTGGCATGACCACGCTTGGCAGGGCAATTCTCTAGATATTGGCGCGAGCGCACCGAGTTTTGCCTTGAGGAGGGAGTGGTCGCGCTGCCCTGGTTCATGCGCTGAACTTTCTGTAGCAATATACAACTTGGAATCCAACTAGCATATGTACTTAATTTCATGTACAAAAAGCATTCACAAATGAGACATTTATTCCTCAAAATTGGACTATGCAAATTAAATGCGAATATTATCAAAAATGTTATATGCGACATCTTTCTATACTATATGCAATATGCTCTTAACTCAAAATATTTCAAAATTAAATATGGGGGGAAAATAGAGATATATAACAATAATTAAACAAGAGGGAAAAAAGAATTGATGGGTTGCCTCCCATCGAGCGCTTGTTTATAGTCAATTAGCTTGACTTTCTCAGATATGCTCATGTATTGGAAAGGGTCATGGAGGACTTTGTCGATTGACGTCGCCCCCAAAGTAGTGCTTCAACCTCTACCCATTAACCTTGAATGGCTTGTCCGAGTCTTGACTGAAAATCTCAATTGCACCGTGCGGATACACGGTTTTCACCGTGAATGGACCTGACCATCTCAACTTGAGTTTGCCCGGGAAAAGTCAAAGACGTGAGTTGAAAAACAACACCACTTGCCCTGGCTCAAACTCTATATCCATGATTTTACGTTCATGCCACTTTTTTACCTTTTTCTTGTACAGTTTTGAATTCTCATAAACCTGCAGTCTGAATTCATCTAGCTCATTTAATTGAAGAAGTCACTTCTCCCATGTGGCTTTGAGGTCAAAGTTCAGCTTTTTAATGGCCCAATATGCCTTGTGCTCAAGTTCCATGGGAAGATGGCAGGCTTTCCCATATACCAGCTGATACGGTGACATCTTCAGCGGTGTCTTGTACGCAGTTATGTATGCCCACACTTCATCATCGAGTTTAAGTGACCAATCTTTCCTCGTAGGATTGATAATTTTATCCAAGATCCTCTTTACATCATGATTGGAGACCTCCGCTTGGCTGTTAGTTTGGGGATGGTAGGTTGTGGCGACACGGTGATTCACCCCATACTTAGCATACACCACTGCTAATGGCTCCTTCTCTTTGGTAGTGTAATTGATTTGAGCATCCGTAAGGGTCTTACTGGCATAGTAGATGACGTGAAAAATCTTTTCCCTGTGTTTCCCCAAAATAACTCCCACAGTGAAGTCACTCGCATCACACATCAGTTCAAAAGGTAGAGACCAGTCGAGCGCTGTGATAATCGATGTTATAGTCAATATTTTCTTTTAGTGCTCAAAAGCTATCAAACACTTATCGTCAAACTTAAACGGGATATCCTTCTCAAGCAAACTATATAATGGCTTTGTGATCTTCGAAAAGTCCTTTATGAATCAACGATAGAACCCTGCATGCCCAAGGAAACTGCGGACCCCCTTAACTGAAGTCGGTGGTGGTAGGCTCTTAATAGTCTCCAATTTGGCTTTATCAACCTCCAATCCTTTCCCCGAAACCTTATGCCTGAGGATAATTCCCTCTTGTACCATGAAATGACACTTTTCCCAATTTAGCACTAAATTAGTCTCAACACACCTCTTCAATACCATAACCAAATTCTCTAAGCATATGTCAAATGATTCCTCAAAGACTGAAAAGTCATCCATAAAGACTTCCACATTCTACTTAACCATGTCAAAGAATATCGCCATCATACATCTCTGAAATGTGGCTGGAGCGTTGCATAAGCCAAAAGACATCCTCCTGAATGCAAAAGTTCCATAGGGGCACGTGAAGGTAGTCTTTTCCTGATCTTCTAGGGCTATAACTATCTGATTATACCCCGAATATCCATCTAGGAGGCAGTAGTAGTCATGTACCACCAACCTATCCAACATCTCGTCAATGAACGGGAGAGGGAAATGGTCTTTTCTGGTCGCCTTGTTCAGTTTGCGATAATCCATACAGACTCTCTACCCTGTGATTGTTCTGGTAGGAATCAATTCATTGTTTTCGTTGCTTACTACAGTCATGCCTCCCTTATTTGGTTCACACTGCACCGGGTTCACCCATAAGCTATCTGATATTGGGTATATGATACCGGCATCCAACCACTTAAGGACTTATTTCTTGACGACCTCTTTCATTATAGGATTTAGTCTCCTCTATTGCTCCACTGTCGGCTTACTGTCATCCTCAAAAAGTATCTTATGCATGCAGAATGAGGGGCTTATCCCCTTTATATCCGCTATGGTCCACCCAATAGCATATTTGAATTCCTTTAAAACTCGCAGCAGCTTACTTTGCTGACCAGATGATAATGCAAAGGCAATTATAACCGGCAATGTGGAAGATTCACCCAAGAATGTATACTTCAGATGGTTAGGAAGAGGTTTAAGATCAAGAATAGGAGGCATCTCAAGAGAAGGTTTAAGACGCTCAGATGTCTCCCGTGTGTGGCCGAGTGGTTTGACCAGACTCTTGAATTTTCTCATTTGTGGCACTGTATTCAGAATTTGCACCTTTTCAATCGCATCTATATCCTCCATGTCAAAATCTCCCAGTAAGGAACTCTCTAAAGGATCACTACTCATCACTTGCATGGCCTCTTCATTCAATACCCTGTCGATTGCATCAATCCGAAAACATTCTTTTTCATCAGTGGGGAACTTCATAGCTTTGAATATATTAAACGTAACCTCTTTATCTTGAACTCTCATTGTAAGTTCTCCCTTCTGTACGTCGATGAGAGTTCGTCCAGTAGCTAGGAAAGGTCTCCCCAGAATGATCGGCATGTCCTTGTCTTCTTCATAGTCAAGAATAATGAAATCGGTAGGGAAGATAAACTTATCCACTTTCACCAGGACATCTTCTATAATACCCCTCGGATATTTGATGGATCTATCGGCAATCTACAATAATATGTTTATCGGCTTAGGAGCCGAAAATCCCAACTGTGTAAACACCGATAGAGGCATAAGATTAATGCTCGCCCCCAAGTCACATAAACACTTGTTGAAGGACAACTTCCCAATGGAGCAAGGTCTCATGAAACTTTCGGGGTCCTTGAGCTTAAGAGGTAGCTTACGTTGCAAAACCGCACTGCACTCTTCAGTTAAAGCAACTGTTTCACAGTCTTCCAGTTTCTTCTTTCTCGACAGAATGCCTTTCATGAACTTAGCATAGCTCGGCATTTGTTCCAATGCCTCTACGAAAGGTATGTTGATTTGCAGCCTTTTTAAAACCTCCAACAATTTAGCAAACTGTTTATCTAATTTCTGCTTCAAGAGTCTCTGAGGGTATGGCACAGGAGGGTGCACAACTGGTGGTATAGCATTGGATTTCTAAGTTGATTCCTTCTTTTCTGCCTCAACTACATGCTTCCCATCATTTTCCTCAATCAAAACTTGCTCTGAATTTTTTGCATATTGGCATAGGCGCACCGTGTTTCCTTCTTCCTGGGGCGCGGTCGTGCCAGGCCCAATTTCAACAGTTTTTTTTCCACTCCTTAAAGTGATAGCCTGACAATGTTCCTTTTTGTCCCTTCTTAGATTTGCCTCTGCATTGCTTGGTAGTGCTCCATGTGGTATATTATTCAGTATATTGGCCATTTGGCCCATTTGGTTTTCCATGTTCTTAATCACCACAGCTTGGCTAACACTTCGGTGTTCACCATATACTTTAACATCATCTCCTCTGTTAAAGCCAAGTTTCGTCAACGCGTCCAATCACTGAATCCACGCGCTAAAACCTGCACAATAACAGATCACACAGAAGCTTGACGGCTTGTGCCGCCGGGGGATAGCTCCGGTGTGAGAATAAGTACAGGCCGTTCACAAGGTTTAACAATGGAGGCTTAAGTGTTTAGTGCCCAAAGATGTATTACCTGTCAATTGTAGTTACGCCTTGTATTTATAGCCATTCTCATCTCCCAAGAGTCCCTCTCCGAGTCGGAATAGGACTCCTAAATATGGCAGTTACCCATATTTGGGTCCAACACAATCTCCTTAAAAGGCGTAAGTAGATACCCTTTCCAATACTACCTTTGGAGTTACCTTATTAGAATATGGCTAGGGTTAGAACCCTTAACCACGTAAACCCCTTATCACTCCCAACTCTGCATAGGGCTGTCTAACTGCACAGGCCCAACCCAATAGACAACATAAACACCGATCCAGGCTTCGACCCAAAGGACGCGAAGGCCCAACCCCGACCTCCCTGATCACAACCGGATTCTGGCCTAATGGGCTCGGGTATCCGAACCCGACCATCCTCGACATCCTGTATGCCTTCGGCCACATAGGCCCAACCTCAATGATTCCAAATTTCAGCTGCGGCTTATCATCATGGTTTGAAAACACTCCCGAACATTGCCCCCCAGTCTCTTGTTATAAGATATTTATGACATGAGAATCGAAAAGACACTAATTTGAATAGTCACGCCCAGTAATAATGAGGAGCCTTTGGAACCCAAGCGGTTTCTTCTCGATTTATAAGCTGATACACATTTTTCTAGGGTGGGACCCCACTCACCATAAATAACTTCCCTTGAAAACCGTGTCAGACATGCTATATAAGTCTCTATCCATCCATCACTGTCACTTTTTCGAGCCTTCAACCATTTCAAATCTTTCCTAAAATTTTCCGGCAAGGGCGATTTCCGGCGAATACTCCGTTTTCACCGATTCTCTGATTCCAGTTTCTTTAATCGTTTTCCAAACTTCATCATTTCGCCTTTGTTCAGTGCACTAACCAAATGGCAGATTCCAGTGATCCTCCTCCCATGATGATCGTTTTGACTAGCATCGCTACACTCGCCTCCGGCGACCTGGTTCCGGTCGAGTTATCGACAACTCCGACTGACATCCCTACTAAGAGTGTCGAATCCAAAAACCGACGCCTATATGCATCCAAAACCAACTACGCCGTTATCAACACCGAATCATCCATCACTTCATCCCAATTATCCGACATTTGGTTCGTATTCAATATCCCCAAAGAGTACAAACTTCGGGTATCGGAGCCGAAAGAGAGGATGTTCTGGTGTCCCGAAGGCGGTTGGATGGTCGTTCACCTCTATGCTTTGAAGTATGGGGTTTGTTTCCCTCTTCATGAGTTCATCTCCTCATTTCTCTGTTTCGTTGGGATCGGGTTCTCCCAGCTGGCACCGAACTCCTATATCCAGCTTATCAGTTTCATCGCCCTATGCGAGGAGGCTAGTATCACTCCGGGGCTGGACTTCTTCTTCGTCCTCTTTTCTATTGGTCGATCGAATGAGCCTGGTCTCCGACACCTGAACTAGGTATCTGGCCGAGCTACCTTTTTGAAGACCCCTTCTAGCAATAAGGGTTGGCACTCACAATGGTTTTTCATGAAGGGATCCGACCCTAATCTCCTACCGAGCTGGGCTGGTCCCGAGAATCCCATTGTAAAGATTACCAAATTTCCGAAGGATCGAGCTGACGCCTTCAAAAAGTTTTACTCTATTTTAAAGAAAACTAGTTGGGGTCTAGGGGTCGTGTCTAAGGAATCTTGGCTCTACGAACACGGCTGTAAGTCATACTCCCCGAACTCCTTTGTTTACCCACCCGATCTTCTACTAGCTTCTTTCCTTAACTGCTTTATTTTCTGTTGTAGTGACCATTTTTAAGCCCGATGGGGCTGATGTGGCCTTGATACCTCTGTCGGTCGTTGTCGAACCCATTCGTCCTCCCACTACTGATGATTCTCCCGAGGAAGAAGCCATTCCCCTGACCGAACTTTCCATCGGTTCTTCCTCGGGTCCTATCAATCCAATTTTAGAGGCTGAGGCTTCCACCAAGAATGTGCTAAAGATGAAACGGGCTGATAAGATGACCCTGCTAAAGAAGGCAAAGAAACCTTCTGCCAAGGCCCCTACCAAGGTCAGTTTCATCACCCCATTAAAGCCGACACTCCCACCCCCTACAATAGTCATGGTGGTCAAGGATTTTGAGGACACAGAAGATCGGCTTCTCGAACCTCAACCCAAGAAACCCCGTCTGGGGAAAGCTCCCGAACCGGTAGTGGTGGTGGTCGACCCGGTCCTTGACTCGACCCTTACCTCTAAGGCCAGTTCGTCTCAAGGATCGCCGACTACCTGTTGGCCAAAGAGTCCTTCGGAAATATTCCCCTTCATTCTATTCGAGCACTTCAAACTCCCTGGTGACGACGAACGGTTCAAGGGATATTCATCCGAGGAGTATCTGGTATCCTATATCAGAGCTCAGTGCCAGGTAATCCCAATCAGCGAATCACATTTTTTCCTTTATCGTTATGTTGTGTTTTCCATGATTGATGTGTCTTTTGTATTTAGGCCAATGCTATCCTTGCTCGGGCTATCCCTCCTCTTGCCCGATCTACTAAAAAAGAGATGCAACTGAAACATGACGTGTTGCTTCTCGAAGCCGAGTTGCGGGGTCGAGATTCGGAGCAGAAGAGGGAGAGGGACCTTCACGTCGATACCCGTAACAAGGTGACCAAGGATGATCGTTGGATCGCCGAACTTGAAGAACAACATACTCTACTTCAGCAAGAGTTCGTCGGTCTCGATGGTCATGCCAAGAAGCTTGTGCAAGACAAAGGGCTTCTGGCCGAGGAGAACAAGGTCTTGGTGGAGAATCTTCACACCATCGAGGAAAAATTTACTGGAGTACACGGTCAACTGAGGATGCTGATCTAGGTGAACAATACCTTGAGGGATGAACAGACCGTCATGAAGAATCTCCTGCCTTGACCGATAAGATTATAACCCAGTTTGCTGAAGGGGTTGAGGCTTATCGGGAGAAGGCCTGGGCAAAGCTGGTTGATGCTGGGCTGGATGCCTCCATTCTCGACTCTTCCGATGAGGAATCCGAAGCCGAAGCTGATGATGGTTTGCCTTGACAGATGATTTTCGTATTTGTAAATTTTTCCTTTCTTAGTTTTGTAATTTGCTCGATCAGTTAGGCTGATGATAAGTGTATCCGAAGCCTGTCTGATCGGGAATTGTAAAACAGATGGATATGAATGAAATAGCATAAATTTCTTAGTTGTTATCTCGATTGGTTTCGATCGTGACTTTTACCGAATAGTTAGGTCATTTCTGACTGTCTGATCAGTTTATGCCCGTCGCTTACTCGATCGGATTTGTAACTTTATCGATCAGTTATACTTGTGACTTTTACTGATCAGTTAGGTCCTTTCGGACTGTCTGATTAGTTTACGTCTGAATCTTATCTGATAGGATTTGTAAGAGCATTATCAATTTAAATGAAGTATAAATGTTTCCCGAAGAGAAAATTTTATTTCATCGATAAATTGCATAGATTACATAAATAAAGGAAAGAATAGCATAGTCATTTACTGGTAATATTTTCTAAGTCTTCCAGCATGACATGTATTCTTTACCTTGGAGCCATCTATAGCTCGGCTTCGTAGTAAGTCCGGAGCTTGACACCTCCACTACTTCATAAGGCCCCTCCCGGTTAGGCATTAGCTTCACGGTATTCAAAATCAATGCCTCGATTCCGAAGCACCAAGTCTCCAAATTTCGAACCTTCTTTGCTTGACTTTTTGATTGTAGTGTCAGGCAGTACACTTCTGATAAATGGCTAGTCGCATCAGTTGTGACAACCCAAAAATTTAGAAGATCTCGAATGATTAAAGGTTAAAGTTTAAAACCTAGAGTGAAAATAGATGATTTATTTAAAAATTTTAAGAAAAATCTAAGAAATGGTACGTTGAAATGATTCAAATCGATAAGGTTACTGAGAAAGAATAAGATCTAAACCGATTAAGAATGATTCTAGATTGTGATTCCTAGAGACGAAATCCTTATAAGGGAAAAGAATGTGATAACCCAAATTTTTGGGTAATATTAAAATAAGAATTAAATAAATAAAATTATTATTAGATAATATGTTGTATGATATTATATTACATAAGTGGGTATGAAATATGCAATTTTAGTATGTTATGTTACATTTTATATAATTTATATATCAAAGATGGGTTATGTAAATTATATGATTCCAAGAGAGTAAAATAAATTAAGGAGATTTATGTAATAACTTATTTGATTAAATTAAGTTACTAAAATTGGGTAATTAAATAACTTAACAAAAGCAAGCTAAAGATAAGAGAGGGAGAATTGTGCGAGTTACGAAAATATTAGGGTTGAAAACCTAATATTTGAAACTTAAGAAAATATTTTAAGGAATATGCTAAGGAATAAAGTATATTCCGAGAATATACTAAGAATATGATAGGGGTGATTTGCAAGCTTTTAAAGACGAGTGGGAAGACTAGAGAAGACTTAAGTTGGGTGAAATATTTTAAGGGTGAGTTAAATAGTAACTTATTTAATAGAATTGAGTTACTAAAGATCAAGTAATTAAATTACTTATTAAAAGCAAAAGAGAGGAAATAAGACTAATTAATTAAATTAACCAAAATTGGAATTTCTTAGTATCAAAGTATTGTTACAAGATTAAAGGTCAAGCCACTTTTCTTCCTTATGTTGCCGTGGGAGAGAGAGTGTGTGGGGGAAACAAGAAAAATTCTTGGAGGCTAAGTCAAATTACTTACAAAATTGGAAGAACCTAGTCTTCTTTCCTCTTTCATAATCAGCCAAGCCCCTCTTCTTCTCTCACTATAGCTGAACTTTTTGCTTCTCATGCCAAAGTCCATGTAGCCGATCCCTGATCCTTCCCAAATTCAATTCTAACTGTGCTAAGATATAATTTCGGAATTGAAGATTCGAGGGAGTTTAAAATCTAAAAGCAAGTTGACAAAGAGGTATACATTGAATTGTGTATGTTTTCTTTAAACTATATGGAATTGATATATGAATATGTGAGTTAGTGTGTAATTGATAAATTACACAAGTATTAGCTAAAGAAAATGATTTGCTTGATTATTATAGTTAATTAAAGCTTTGGGGTAACTGTTATATATGATGGGGAGTTGTAATATTACATGGTTGGTATTAGAATCAAATAGATTAAGAAATTTGAAATAGTTAATAAGTTAACTATTTAGAAAATGATTGAATATCCTTGAATTGATTATGTAAATGAATTCTAATGATTATAATTAGAAATATGGAGCTAGTGTGTTGTGTGGTGTTATAAGGAGGTTAAAATGGACTGATAAGACAAATAAAGAGTTATGAGAATGGTAATTTAAAATAATGCACGCAACATGTTTGACAAAAGTCCTATATGGACTGTTTTACTTAAAAACCAAGAATTTGGGAAAAGCCAAGGTCAAGATTTCATGTATGAACATCTTATAAAGTTAGTTAAAAGGTTTGAAGGAATCAAACTAGAACGAAAAGCGATTTTAAGCCAAAACGAAAAATCGAAAGATAGTGTGTTGGGCCACTTTTGGGCTAACTGTTTTGGCTAGTTAGACTTGCTGGAAAATTATTATTTATTTGGGGTCTTGTAGTATGCAATTCCAGCTATCCATAGCCTCTGGAACGGACTAATTTCGACTTCGGAGGAGGGAGTTATGGCATTCCAAAGTGGGTGTGTCGAATCTGTCCAAAATTTGGAAATCAGATTTGAACCTGTCCCTTGCGCGAATTTTCTGGAATGATGGGTGCAGAATTTGGAAAAGGTTATTGAATAGGAGTTGTAGCCCCGGAAGTTAGCTTCGTGTGGGCTCAAGAATCGCTTAAAAATGTTTTGAAACGAAGAAGTTATGACAGTTTTAGCGAGAGAGGGTAAATCTGGGAAAAAGAGAGTTAAAAACTGTTATGATTGAGCATTTTTAAGGCCTATTTTGGACTGCCTAAGATGTCCAAAATGGATTTCTTATAATTTATAAATATATGATCTTATGGTATCTACAATATATCCAAAATTGTGGGCAAACTAACTTACGAATTAAAAACTACAAAATCGCAAAGTGACACTCGTCATTGAAGAGGGTCACGCCCATAAGAAGAAAGTTTGCTAAAAACCAATAGTTACCATAACGATTTTTGGCACGCCATTTTGACTCTATATTGTAGTTTGAAGATCTAACCATAAAATTTGGTTTAAAACTTTCTAAATAAACAAGTATATAAGATTTACATTAAATTTACAATTCAATGTAAATGAACGCGTATATAGAAACTATAATGAGTTAGCAATCTATAAGCTAGCAAATGTGAGCATCCAATGTTGGGACTGTTAATGCCTCAAAAGAGGTTGTTTTGTCATGATGATGAAAAATAATAATATTTCACGCGTTAATATACGAAAAAGAAAACTATAAAGCATTATGGGAGCTATACGTTACCTAAATAAGTTATAATTACTTCCAAGTCATGAAATAAATTCTAAATTTTCTTTATACATTTGAGTTATGTACAAAGAACATAGAATGCCATATACTAAACTTCGAATGGATTATAACTTAGAATCTTAATGTATTCATATACTACAATAATACCAAATTCTACTAAAAGAGAAGAATGGTTATTATAAGTAAGATGAAGTAGTTGAAGCTATAATTTATCCATATATTATATAATCAAGAACAATATATGGAATATATCTTGTATTCACTTTGAAAACTTAAGTGAGATATAAGAGAGATGGAATACCCATGTATTAAGATACAAGAGGGTTATAAACTGAAAGTGTGAGGTATTCATGAACTAAAATCATGTCAAGGTTTATTAAAGCGATAAAAAGTTATATGTAAATGCAAGTTTACATATATATGTGAAATCTATTCGGGTGATGGAATGCAAAAAAAAAAGAAGGTTATTAGTTTAAATGGAATACACTAAACTATGTAAAGCTAACTATATTGAACCTGAAAATGTTAAAATGAAGGGTTTTCGGAGTTTGAAACAAAGATTTTGAACACAGAATTATATAATGACATATGTATGAATTTAAAATACATGCGAAGTGAGAATGTAAATTAGTCGCGAGAATAATGCGAAGCTAAATTACTAACGAAGTAAAGCATTCACATACATGTCGATAGTGTGGTTTAGCTCATGAACTATCGCAAAGGCATAAAAATTATGTAAATTAAAGAAATGATGAAATGAGCTATGTTTACGCAATAAAAGTCATTCATAAACCATAAAGTCCTAAGTTGCAAATAAAGATGAAAAATATTTTTAAAATGGTATATAATTGGTCTATGCTTCGAGATGTAAAGTATTTATATACTAAAACCATGAGAGAACCTTTTTGTACATAAAAAGGGTATGTAAAATAAAAATTAGTTTACATTATGTATGTGAATTTAATATGTGAAACTAATGTGTGTATGAATATATACTCAATTTGTGTAGGATCATTACCGAGTAGATAAGTTATAACATTAAACAGCACTCGAGGCAAGTTTCTCAGTTTATTTATGTGGACTTATAATTGCTATAGATAACTGTTAGCATGATTTATGTTTATAAGTATGTAATACCTATGAACTGCATTATTTGCTTTATGAATGATGAATGTCAAATTATGACTAGTTATTGAATTGAGTCGGGGAACTCAATATATATGTGCAATGAATGACATGTACATGACATGTGTAGTATGATATTATATGTATGTTGCTACCAGCAGGACATAAATGTGATAATGCATTTGTAATATGCTTGAACACCAAGAATATAAATACATGAATTGAATGTGAAACCTATGTGCTACGTGATGCATGATAGACTGTTAGACTTGTTGGGCCGTCGTGCTCAATCTTGCTTAATTTACAGGTTAAAGCTATGATGCGATCTATCGTGATTAGGAGCGCATGAAAATAAGACTAGTGATTTAATTGAGATTGTGTTGAGTCATTTGATGATATTTTCATGTGTAAATCACAGATGTGTAAATTTTTAAGTTATTCGATAGATGAAGATTATTTGTTGTAAATAGGAGATATTCTTGAAAGAATGAATTGTATATATATATATATATATATATATCTACTCAGGCTAAATAAGTCATATAATAAATATGATTCTAGTATGAAGAAGAATTGTAAAGGTTGCGATTCAGGGAATGAATGAATGGAAAGAAAAGAAAAAAAAAGTATTCCGCATTTTAGCTATTTTAACATTAAATAATGTTTTAAATCTATAACAGGATAATATTAACGCACAAGATCGGGAAGTAAAATAGTCCCGATTTTGGGGGCGTTACATCAGTGCCGACTCTCGGACTTCTTCTAAAAGATCTAAGTTGAGGCGTAGGCCATCCTCGTTGTACAAATCCTTATACTGGCTGACTCGAAGTGTAGGGGAGCCGATCTCAACTGGTATGAGAGCATCGGTCCCGAAGGCTAATCTGAACGGTGAGTCTCCCGTTGTTGTTCTTGGTGTAGTTTGATAGGCCCACAAAACACTAAGTAACTCCTCTGGACAGCGACCCTTTAACTCGTCCAACCTCCTTTTGATCTGAATTAAGAAGGGTTGGTTGGTGACTTCTACTGCCGTTCGATTCGAGGGTGTGCCATCGAAGTTTTTCTATGTTGAATCCCCAATTCTTTCAAAAAACTTTCAAACTTCAATCCCACAAACTGTCAGCCGTTGTCCGAGACTAAGGCCATCGGGATACCAAACCGATATACGACCCCTTCTTTGAAGAATTTCAGGCATTCTTGTTCGGTGATTTTTTGTAGAGGTTTAGCTTCGACCCATTTGGTCATGTAGTCGATGGCAACGATCACAAAACTTACTTGCCCCTTGGCCTTCGGTAGAGGCCCCAAGATGTCGATTCCCCAAATGGCAAAAGGAATCAGCGATAAGACCGAATACAACTCCTCGGGAGGTTGGTGTGGAATGGCGCTGTTCAGCTGGCACGTGGGACATTTTTTGACAAAGTCCTTTGCTTCTTGATAAATGGTTGGCCAGTAATATCCCTGCCTCAGAATCTTGTGTACCAGCGACTTTGCTCCCATGTGATCTCCACAGATTCCTTCGTGTACCTCCCGAAGTGTATAGTTTGCTTCTGACGGTGTTAAGCACTTGAGCAGTGGAGAACTAAAAGCCCTTCGATATAGATCTCCATCAATAAGTACAAAATTTGAACTTCGGTGCTTGTTCTTCCTTGCTAGGATGCGATCCGAAGGTAACACCTCCTCGGCCAAAAATGAGATGTATGGTGTTAGCCAACATTCGAGCCGATCCACGCATAATACCTCCAACTTTGGAACACTTGGTTGTTCCAGTATTTCCAGATATACCGACCCGCTGAAGGAGCTTGCTTCTGTGGTTGTCAATCGAGCCAAAGCATCTGCTACTGTATTGTCGGATCGATCCACTCCCTGACAGCTAACTGAAGTGAAGTATGCCAGCTTATCCTTCACCTCAACTAAATATCTTGTCATTCTTGCCCCCGAGCCTCATACTCCCCAGATATCTGTTTGACGACCAACTGGGAGTCACTATAGATGACTAAATTTTGTACTTCCAGGCTTCGGGCCAACTTCAGCCCAGCTAGAATGGCTTCGTACTCTGCTTCATTGTTGGTCGCTTTGAATTGGAACCGAATGACCTGTTGGGCCTTTTAACCCTTTGGGACTCGTCAGTATGACCCCTGCTCCGCTGACGTCCGAGATTGATGAGCCGTCAACATAAAGTGTCCATAAAGTCCTCATATGTTGTGTTTCGGTGACCGATCCCACATCTGGTTCTGAGAACGAACATTCCATGACAAAATCGGCCAGTGTTTGTCCTTTGATTGTTGTTCGAGGTAGATATTCTAATGCAAACTGTGTTAATTCCATGGCCCATGCCGCCAGTCGCCCCGAGACCTCTGGTCGGTGCAGGATTTTCTTCAACGGCTGATCCGTGTATACTACCACCATCCGACCCTGGAAATAATGCCGAAGTTTCCTGCTTGCAATGATCAAAGCGTATGCGAATTTTTCTAGGTTCGGGTATCGAATTTCTGCGTCTCGAAGTACATGGCTGACGTAGTATACCGGGAACTGATTTCCCCCTTTATCCCGAACTAACGCCGCCCCCATTGCCATCGAGTTTGCTGCCAGAATCTGATACTGAAAGTTCCGAAGGATCGGTTTCATCGGCGAGGTCTTAGAAGATAAATATTTTTTGATCCCTTGGAATGCATCTTCGCACTCCGAAGTCCATTGAAAGCTTTTCTTGTTCTTGGGCCCTTTCAAGGTGTCAAAAAATGGTAGGCATCTCTCTGCTGATTTGGAGACAAACCTTTGGAGGGCCGCGATCCGACCCGTTAGTCTCTGCACATCCTTATAAGACTTTGGAGATTTCATATCCAGAACCGCCTGAATCTTCTCTGGATTCGCTTCGATTCCCCTTTTGCTGACCAAATATCCTAAGAAATTTCCCAATCCAAATCCAAACGTGTACTTGGTCGGGTTCAATCTCAGCTTGCGTCTCTTGACTGTCTCAAAGCAGTTCTCTAGATTTTCAAGATGGTCACGAACTGACATGCTTTTGACGATCATGTCATCTACGTAGACCTCCATACTTCTACCTAGTTGCTTCGTGAATACGAAGTCCATCATTCTCTGATAAGTCACCCCGGCGTTCAGTAGCCCGAAGGTCATTTTTTGATATGCGTATATTACCCGATGCGTGATAAAACTGGTCTTTAGGATATCTTCCTTACTCATTGAGATCTGATGGTACCCTGAAAAGGCGTCAATGAAGCTCAGCATGCCGTATCCCGAAGTGGCGTCTATCAATTGATCTATGTTGGGCAATGCATAGAAATCCTTCGAACACGCCATGTTCAGATCCGTGTAGTCGATGCATAGCCTCCACTTCCCGTTCTACTTCTGGACCAAGACTATGTTGGCCAACCATTCTGGGTAGTCGATTTCAAAGATGAATTTGGCCTCCAGTAGTTTGGCAATTTCTTCATCGATGATCTTCTGTCTCTCTGGGGCAAAAACCCTTCTTTTCTGTATGACTGGCTTCCTGTTTGGGTCTACATGTACCTTGTGCAGGGCCACTGATTCGCTTACCCCCGGCATATCACTCGGTTCCCATTCAAAGATGTCGGCGTAGACTCAGAGTAAATCTATCAGTCCTGTCCGAAATGGTTCTGCTAATCCTGACCCGATCTTGATCACTTTCTCTTTGATTCCCGGTATCAGCTCTACATCTTCTGTTTCTTCCGCGGGTAGAGCAAGCAGTTCTGTACTACTTTCAGTGAATGGCTCTATTTCAATGGTCATTGTCTGCTTCTGCTTACTAACCCCGACCCCTGAGGAAATCAAGTTGTTCCGATAACACCTGCGGGCAATATCTAAGTCTCCTTTTACCTCCCCGATCTTGTTTAGTGTTGGAAACTTGATTTTGAAGTGGGGTATGGAAGTCACTGCTTGCAAGGCTGCCAAGGTAGGTCTTCTGAGGATCACGTTGTATGCCGAATCCACTTGGAAAACGAAGAATCTGACCATTATTTTGACTTGATTGGGTGTCGTGCTGAACTTAACTGGCAGTTCGATGGTACCAAACACATACACTGGATCCCCACTGAACCCGTACAAAGGTCCTTCGCCGCCCAAATCCATCTTCTTTCTTGTAAGTCCATCCTCTGGTAGGCGTGAGTATACAAGATATCGACTGAGGATCCATTGTCTATCATCATCCGCTTCATATCCACAGTCCCGACCTGTGCTGTTATCACTAACGCCCCATTATGCGGTTCGATGAGGTCTGTAGGATAATCCTCATCCGAAAAGGAGATAGATGTTCCAGGATATGCCCGATCCTTTCTAGTAGTAGACCCCAAAACCGACAACACCGCCTCGAGATGCCCACTCCTTTTCTTTCAAGTTACCCGTCTGACTGAACCGCCTGATATCACATCAATTACGCCTCGCGCTGGTGGATTCTGCAGTGGCTGGGTGTCCCGATCCTAGTCTCTGCCTTCTTCTCTCGGGGTCACTCCAGTATCCTGACTGGCTACATACTGAACTAACTGACCGTTTTGGACGTTCTTCTCTATTATGTCCATTAGATTGTTACATGCCTCCGTTGAATGCCCGGTGCTTTGGTGATATTCACAAAAATTGTCTCAACCCCTCCTCCCTGGTTTGGTTCGCCTCGGGCATGGCTCGTAGAGGGATTTATTTTTATCTCTTCCAAGATCTTCGCCCGATCTGTAGTGAGGGGGGTGTAAACTTTACTGACATTGCGGTTCGACAGAGGTGGTCGGTTGCTTCCTGATCCGCCACCGTTATAATTTTTCTTTACGGGGTTATCCGACCTCCACTGGTTATTATCCGAATGCTGATAACTTTGTTTCTCCCGATCCTTAGATTTCTCGTAAGATTGAGAGTGTGGTTTGAAATTTCTCATGGCTTCTTCTATTGCTATGAACCCTTCGGCCCGATAGAAGGCTTCGGTCAGATCTACAGGAGGATTGATCACCAAATCTTTCATCAACTTCTTAGACCTCCCGATATCCAACCCCGTCGTGAAAAATCCCAAGGCTTGTGGGGAGTTCAACTCTGCTACCGAACCCACAGCCTCCCGAAATCTTTTCACGTATTGACCTAGGGATTCGTCCGATTTTTGTCTGACCTGCATGAGGGAAGCTGTTATTTTACCTCGTCTTTTGTTACTCCCAAATTGAGCATGAAACTTTTCTCTAAGGTAATTCCACGAACCGATCGATCCGGCTACCAAGGCCCCCATCCATTCTCGGGCACTCTTTTTCAGCGTTGTAGCGAACATATGGAATTTGGCTGCATTCGATGCCCATAGTAAGACATCAGACGGTCATATCCATCTGAATGATCGTAAGGGTTCCCTAGACCATCGTACGTATCCATCGGGGGCATCTTCTTTTTTGGATCGGCCGTGACTTGATTTATCTCTGGTGAGAAGGGCGATCCCGGACAACCTGAAGGGGTCCCCATCGGACTTTTAGCTGCTAGTAATTTCTCCAGCTCACGACTCTTACCGGCGAGGATCGGCCTCTCTCTTTACTTGGGACGAATGATGTCCGTCACTTGCGTATCCTGGTGACGTGATCGTCCTCTTTTGCCCAGATTTTCTGTCATCCGATCGGCTCCTCCTTCGGCTTCTTCCTTCTCGGGAGCGACCTCGGGGTCGGTTCTTTTCTTTTCTAGCATCATCCCGTCGGGGTGATCGGGATCGGCTATGATGTCTACGCCTCTTCAAGCAGGCTTCCTGTTCTCCAGCCACTTTGGCCATCTGTTCTTCGAGTTCCCCTTGTTGTAGGCGTAGTGCCAACATGGCATCTTCGTTTTGCTCTATCTTCTTTTTCAGGATGAACTCTCGCTGGTCCCGGCTATCTTCTCTTCCTTCTTGCCTTACAAGGGCCCTAGAATGATTAGGCGTGTGTTGGCTATCGTGGAAGAGTTTTCGTCGAAGAGAAGGAGCCAGCACCTCCTGAACGTCCGAAATTCTGGACCCTAGGCGGTCTTTCACCGACCCCCTCACCTGCGTGGTCTGGTGTGACTGTTGGGTCTTCGCCTTTTCTGGGGTAGAGACATTGTTCACCTTACTCGCCATAGCATGCTGCCGAAAAAGTTGGTTGTGATTGCAAAAAAGCACTAAAACCCCTCCTTCTAGCGCCAATGTTAATGCCAAGTTTCGTCTATGCGTCCAATCACTGAATCCACGTGCTAAAACATGCACAATAACAGATCACATAGAAGCTTGACGGCTTGTGCCACCGGGGGATAGCTCCGGTGTGAGAATAAGTACAGGCCTTTCACAAGGTTTAACAATGGAGGCTTAAGTGTTTAGTGCCCAAAGATGTATTACCTATCAATTGTAGTTAAGCCTTGTATTAATAGCCATTCTCATCTCCCAAGAGTCCCTCTCCGAGTCGGAATAGGACTCCTAAATATGGCAGTTACCCATATTTGGGTCCAACACAATCTCCTTAAAAGGCTTAAGTAGAATCCCTTTCCAATACTACCTTTGGAGTTACCTTATTAAAATATGGCTAGGGTTAGAACCCTTAACCATGTAAACCCCTTATCACTCCCAACTCTGCATATGGGCTGTCTAACTGCACAGGCCCAACCCAATAGACAACATAAACACCAATCCAGGCTTCGGCCCAAAGGACGCGAAGGCCCGACCCCGACCTCCCTGATCACAACCGGATTCCGGCCTAATGGGCTCAGGTATCCGAACCCGACCATCCCCGACATCTTGTATGCCTTCGGTGTGACGCCCCCAAAATAGGTACACAACACCCATTCTGAGTCGCCAAATACATGGTACAGAAAGCAAACTATAACTTCAATAATACAATTGTCGTGCAAAATACGACAACACATACTGTGAGTTTAAATACAAATATTGTCTTTTAGACAATATCCACACTCAAATAAGTCCTCGTTACAATTATTCAAACACTATTTTACAGAAATAGTGAGGACCTGCTAAAACATCTTTCTAGAACCATCACTCCGTACCCGGACTAGTTCTGCTATGTTCTCACCTCCTGAGAAAAATGGAACAAAAAGGAAAAGGGTGAGCTCAACTAGCCCAGTAAAGAATATTATGACTAAGATAATATACAACAAATTATCGTTAGTCTTCAACAGGAAAAATCGATAAAATATAATAGCCAACAAGTTTTAGATCAACAACCGCAATAAAAATGAAGAATCCATTAGAAGAGTCAAGTAGAAATGAGTTCTACTATCTTCTAAGATTTAAAAGTCCATCATCAATATTTTATCCCTATAACAACAATCAATAAACATCTTTAATCAAATATTCATCTTTGCACTACAGGCCAAAGATATTCATTTGTATCACCAATTGGTCATATTCATCTCAACCCCTGTTCATCTTTGCACTACGGGCCAAAGATATTCATCAGTTAATCATTTATCTTTGCACAACAGGCCGAAGATATTTACTAATATCATCATTTAGGATCGAGGATGATAAAAAAAATATTTTAAAGAAAACGAATCCAGTGAAACGGAAGGACAAATAGTAGGGATTCGTATAACAGTTTATCCAAGATCAATAATACTTCATAAATACCAATTTTGAAGCAGAATACAAAAATAAAGATCAAAACATGGATACAATCAAATCTAGTAACCATAATAGATATCTTGGACAAAAAGAAGAAAATTTCATTTTTCTATGAATAGTCTTAGTGATTCGTGAATAGTGCCATATACGTGAATAAGAACTCACACACAAAAGTTCCAAATTTGATAAAAATTCGGATCAATACTTGGCATAATGATATTGAAGAAATAATATCATATATGAAGAAAATAACATCCCTTACATCAAAATATCGCATTTACGATCCAATATCGGTATAAGGTCAAGGAAACTTGCAATCGATGAATAGAAACTCATAAAGTATCTAAATACTCACAAAATACACTCAATAATCTAGAGAGAAAGAGAAAACTTGTTTATGGTGTGATTTTCAATTCTAACTTAGCCTCTATTTATAGGAAAATGTTAGCAGACTTGACCTACAACCTGATGGTTTTACCTGTTACTATTCCCACCCACCACATTTGAATTAAATTCAGCACATTTCTTCACTAACCATAAGTGGGACCCACTCAATTCTAGAATTTTCCACCAAAATCATTTATAAACCTAATTTACAATCACCACCTCTTAAAATTCATAACAAATCATACGTTCATTTTTAACGGTTCAAAATTTGTGGACATATACTCAACTTATATATGTATAACATATCCAAAAATTACAACGATCCAACGGTTTGGATTAAAAATTATAACTCACACAATATATCTCAAAAACACTTTGGTTTAATTTTTAATACCTTCATTCCGAAACAAAATATTGATAAAACACCTCAACATTAACTCCTTCATTTTAACCACAATAAATATATCCAATATTTATATCCACATAAATAAATATTTCCTTATCATATGAATCAATAATTAATTATTCATAAATAATATTACGAGAATCATATTTATGATGACCAGTAGCCGTCCTCGGAAAGAGGGGGCTTTCCAATAAGAATTTCTCCTAATTGGCGTGCAATTAGGTGACCAAACCTCTCCTTGACAGAACTTTCTAGACATTGCCAATAATGCTATCTAATAATATTATTCAAATAATATGAATTATTGATCCGATAATGGGAAATCTTGTGCGTGGACAATTATTGAAACAACAATAATATAAAATATCAACGCAAAGAATTATTGAATCAATAAAATAAAATATTGAACAGTAACTACGGTAACAATTA
Source organism: Panax ginseng (assembly GCA_020205605.1). Classification (NCBI taxonomy): domain Eukaryota; kingdom Viridiplantae; phylum Streptophyta; class Magnoliopsida; order Apiales; family Araliaceae; genus Panax; species Panax ginseng. The sequence continues at coordinate 33,919,652 of CM035148.1, forward strand.
TTGAGTAGTGCCTTCTTACGTAAGGATCAATAATTCATCAATACTGTGCATCCACATGTATTATTGTATTTTAACCATTTGTATTCCAATAGTGTTAATTGTAACAACTACTGCCAATTATTTATAAAAACTCAAACTTGTCATTTTCTTCATCCGATGAGTTATTCTCATTATGGGGCCCATGAATGATCAAGGCAATGCATTTAATATTACCCGACAACAAGAATATTCCACGACCAAACGAATATTCCCTGACAACAATGATTATTTTATAACCACTTGCATATTTTGCAAAATTTGCACATTTCACCCATAACCGTAGAATTATATCAAATTAATACCTTATTATTCACAAATATAATTAGAGGAAATTCAATTTTATTTATAATAAGTTGGGGTCTTACAACCTCCCTCCTTATGAAATTTAGTCCTCGAAATTGACATACGATACTGGTGTTTCGAAAGGTGAGTATACCTCTCTTTCATTTCTCGATTCAACTCCCAGTCATTTCTTCAATAGCATGGTTTCTCCATAAAACCTTAACTTGTGGTATAACCTTGGTGCGTAGGACATGCTCTTTTCCTATCCAAGATCTTAACAGTACTTCTTAAATCGTTAAATCTTGGTATATCTCGTCTGGTTCTAACGCAATAATATGGTTCGGGTCTTTCACATATTTACGAAGCATGGATATGTGAAAACATTATTAACAACACGAGACATACTTGGAGGTAATGTGAGTCTATAGGCCACATTTCTTATTCGATCAAAAATCTCAAATGGACCAACAAATCGTGGATTGAGCTTTCCTCTCTTCCCAAATCTTGTAACTCCTTCCATGGTGCAACACGTAATAATACATGATCCCCAATATTAAATTCCATATCTTTTCGATGAAGATCCGCATAACTCTTTTTATCGATCTTGTGCCATTTGTATACGTTGTCGAATCATTTGGATCTTTTACGTAGTCATGCGTATTAATTACGGTCCCAACAATGTTTCTTCTCCCACCTCGTCCCCAAAGATAATTGAGAACGACACTTTCGTCCATACAACGCCTCAAATGGAGCCATGCCTATACTTGCTTGATAAGCTGTTATTGTAGAGAAAATTCCACCATGGGCAAGTACTTATCCCAACTTCCTTTAAAATCTAGGACACAAAGTCTTAATAGATCTTCAAGGTTTGAATAGTCCTCTCGATTGTCCGTCCGTTTGAGGATGGTATGCTTAATCAATCAGAAAATCATGCCCATAGCTTTACTGCAAGCTAACCCAAAATTGTGAAGTGAATCTTGGGTCACGATCCAAAACTATGGATCTTGGCATACCATGCAATCTCACAATCTCATTCACGTATATACGAAAGCAAGACGTTCAAGGAATAAGTCTCACGTGATCGGTAAGAAATTGGCGACTTGGTTAATCTATCAATAATAACCCAAATCGCATCTATGCCTTGAGAAACTTTGGGAAGACCTGTAACGAAATCCATAGTAATGTGTTCCCACTTCCATTTCGGAATCTCAAGTGGTTGTAATGGACCCTTTGGCACTTGATGCTCTGCCTTTACACGTTGACAAGTTAAACACCTCGAGATAAACTTCGCGATCTCTCTCTTTATATTGTTCCACCAAAATGTATGTCGAATATCATGATACATTTTGGTACTCCCAGGATGGATTGCAAACGGGGTGTTGTGTGCCTCCATCATGATTCTATGCTTCAAGTCGAATCGTTAGGAACACAAAAGTCCGGAGTTGAATCTAAGTATTCCTTCTTCATCGATTCTTGCTTCGGAATAGCTCCTTCTTGCATTTTTTCTTCATAAATGATCGAACTCCCGGGTTACGTAGCTTGAGCGACTTTAACTTTATCGATTAAAGTCGGTTCTACTTGTATATTCGCCATCATCATGTGGGTCCTCGAGTCTTTAATTCTACCTCCATCCTTTGCAAGTCATACGAGAATGGGCCTTTGCATTAACAATATCGCACTCGTACTCACATATGATCTTCTACTCAATAAATCCGCCATTCTACGTTCGCTTTTCGAGGATGATATTGAATAGTGTGATCGTAATCTTTCAATAGTTCAAGCCAATGTCGTTGTCGCATGTTGAGTTCTTTTTGGGTGAAGAAATATTTGAGGATTTTATGGTCCGTATAAATCTCCACTTTCTCCCCATACAAGTAGTGTCTCCAAATTTTCAATGCGAATACGACTGCTGCCAACTCTAGATCATGAGTAGGACAATTCCTCTCATATTCTTTGAGTTGTCGTGAGGCATAGGCTATGACTTTCCCATGTTGCATGAGAACACATCCTAACCCTTTGCCTCAAGCATCATCAGTATATAACAAATCCATCCGTATTACCGGATGGTATTGCGCGAGCAGTCTTAAAATGAATCTCCTCTTGAGCTCTTGGAAACTCTTCTCGCATTCCTCGCTCCATACAAATTTTGTATCTTTCCGAGTCAACTGAGTTAACGGAGTAGCGATTCAAGAAAATCCTTCCACGAATCTCCGATAATAACCAGCTAAGCCCAGAAAGCTACGCACTTCGGTCACCGACTTTGGTTGCTCCCACTTTGTCTTTGCTTGAATCTTGGCCGTCATTGACGGATACTCCATGTTTTGACACCACGTGCCCAAGGAATGCTACTTCCTCAAGCCAGAACTCGCATTTCTTCAGTTTGGCATAAAGTTTGTTTTCACGAAGCCTTTCAAGTATCAGCTTCAAATGGTGCTCATGATCTTCACGGCTTTTGGAATAGATGAGGATGTCATCAATAAAGACAATAACAAACTGATCCAAATATTCCTTGAATACACGGTTCATCATATCCATGAAAGCAGCAGGAGCATTAGTCAATCCAAAAGACATGACTAAGAATTCATAATGCCCGTATCGAGTTCTGAAGGCAGTCTTTGGAATATCCTCAGTTTTAATCTTCAGCTGATGATATCAAAACGAAGATCGATCTTTAAAAAGAATTGTGCTCCTTGCAACTGGTCGAACAGGTCATCAATGCGAGGTGGCGGATACCTATTCTAGATGGTGACATGGTTTAATTCTCGGTAGTCAATACAAAGTCGTATACTCCCATCTTTCTTCTTTACGAATAAAATAGGAGCACCCCAAGGAGATGTACTAGGACGAAATGAAACCTATGTCTAACAATTCCTATAGTTGGACTTTTAACTCCTGAAGTTCAATAGGAGCCATTCGATATGGGGTTTTAGAAATGGGTTTTGTACCCAGTTCAAGGTCAATAAAGAATTTAACATCACGTTCTTGGGGTAGACAGGGAAGTTCTTCAGGAAATACATCAGAAAATTCTTTAACAACAGAAATATTATTCAAATCTGACTTGTCTTTGTTCAAATCCATAACATGAGCTAAGAAAGCTTGACATCCGTTTTTCAATAAACGAATAGCTTTATAGCTTGATATGATAGTGACTGATTTTAGTGGTTTAGTTGTTTGAATTCGTATGACAGGTTGGTTAAGAATATGAAAACTAACAACCTTACAAATACAATCAATTTTGGTATGATGAGTGGTTAACCAATCAATTCCTAAAATCACATCAAAAGCAAGTATCTTTAAAGATATAAGATCAACAGGTAATGTGATAGTGCCAACTTGGATCATGCAAGATTTATAAACTATAGATGTAACGAAGGTTTCACCCAACGGAGTTTCAACAGATAAGTCAAAGTCCAATTTCTCCGGAGTCAAGTTTAAACGTTGAGCACAAGCAGGAGAGATAAAAGAATGGGTAGAACCGGTTATTTAAAGGTATAAAATTCGCAAGAGTTCAAGATTAGCTTACCCGTAATCACCTCGTTCGGGTTCCTCGCGTTTTGGCGAGTCATGACAAATGCTCTTCCAGAACCAAATGATTTCGACTTATCCGGACGACCCTTGAGTCACCATCCCTGTTGAACTTGGTTTCTGCTGAGAACAATCCCGAGCTATGTGGCCTTCCTTTCCACAACAGAACATACCTTGGATTGTTGTGGACAGTTTAATGATATGTCCCTCTTTTCGCATTTGTAACATCTAATGGCGGTTGTTCTCCTCCCCTAGAATTTATTGTTGGTCTTTGGTGTTGGTCTTCTTTGTTGATGTCTTCCGTCATTATTGAATCTCCTCTTTCAAATTTCCACTTGACTCACCTCTCCTATTATCATGGCCACGATGACCACCCGAGTGGTTCTGCCGCCTTTGTTCAGTATTTTCCTCCTCTCGTTGGTTATCATCTCTCGATGATTGTTGTCACCGAGATGACCTCAGTTGTGGTCCCTCGGTTGAACATACTCATTATCTCGCTCTAATAATTGAGCCACATTTTAACATCCCGAATATAAAGAAAATTTATGAGATATAAGATATTGCCGAATCTCGGGCTTTAGACCTCTCAGAAACATCCTCGTCATTCGTTCCTCATTTTCGACCAAATGAGGTGCAAACCTGGATAACTCTGCAAACTTCGCCTCGTACTGGGACACCGTCATGTTGTTTTGTTCCAGTCTGATAAACTCCACCTCCTTTATATGACGAATACTTTCAAGAAAGTACTTGTCATTGAATAGTTTTTGAAACGTTTCCCAAGACATCTTTGAATGCGGTGGTTTGTACGTTTCGACAGAACTCCACCGATGAATATCGCCTCATCGCGGAACATAAAGGTGGCAAATGGAACCTTCTGTTCCTCCGTGCATCCCAAGATATCGAATATCTTGGTAATTTGCTTGACCCACGTTTCCGCCATGATCGGATCAGGGTTTCCCTTAAATTCTGGTGGTCCCAACTCCTTGAACTGCTTGGCTGTGACAAGTCGCGCATTGATATCATTTCCACCCGTATTTTGTGCACGAGTCTCCCTTGTCTGGTTTTGCATGAACTGCAAAAAGCTCCTAAACATTCCATCATTCATCGTTTGCTCGGTAGTGTTGTTTACAGGAGGAATATTGCCTTCCTGTTGCATGTTCTCATGGTTTATAACTAAAGGTTGTTCCACAGTCTCATACACTCCATTGTTAACATTCTCAGCGGCCATTCTTAAATATTGCCATAAACAAGGGTTAATTAAACAAATTAACATATCACATAATATCCCTATATTATGACTGACCAACAAATAAGCTTAGATAAGACACACTAGCGAAGAATTTACTCATCTCTCCCCTCCTAGTTCTATTCCCCGATCTCCGCCAGAGACCATATCCCTAAGCTCTGATACCAACTGTGACGCCCCAAAATAGGTACACACACACCCATTCGAAGTCGCCAAATACATGGTACGTAAAGCAAGCTACAACTTCAATAATACAATTGTCGTGCAAAAATACGACAACACATACTGTGAGTTTAAATACAAATATTGTCTTCTAGACAATATCCACACTCAAATAAGTTCTCGTTACAATTATTCAAACACTATTTTACAGAAATAGTGAGGATACGCTAAAACATCTTTCTAGAACCATCACTCCGCACTCCACTAGTTCTCGCTATGTTCTCACCTCCCGAGAAAATGGAACAAAAAGGAAAAGGGTGAGCTCAACTAGCCCAAGAAAGAATATTATGACTAAGATAATATACAACAAATTATCGTTAGTCTTCAACAGGGAAAAATCTGATAAAATATAATAGACAACAAGTTTTAGATCAACAATTGCAATGAAAACAGCAATCCATTAGAAGAGTCAAGTAGAGAATGAGTTCTACTATCTTCTAAGATTTAAAAGTCCATCATCAATATTTTATCCTCGTAACAACAATCAATATACATCTTTAATCAAATATTCATCTTTTACACTTCTGAGGCCAAAGATATTCATTTGTATCACCAGGTTAGTCATATTCATCTCAACACTGCTCATCTTTTCACACTACTGTCAAAGATATTCATCGATTAATCATTTATCTTTTTACCTACAGTAGAAGATATTTAGTAATATCATCATTTAGGGTGAGGATGATAAAAAATATTTTAAAGAAAAGCGAATCCAATTGAAACGGAAGGACAAATAGTAGGGATTCATATAACAGTTTATCCAAGATCAATAATACTTCATAAATACCAATTTTGAAGCGAATTCAAAAATAAAGATCAAAACATGTATCTGATCAAAGATAGTAACCATAATAGACATCTTGGACAAAAAGAAGAAAATTTTATTTTTCGGTTGAATAGTCTTGAGTATATCGTGAATAGTAACCCGACACAAAAAGTTTCAAATTTGATAAAATTCAGATCAATACTTGGCATAATGATATTGAAGAAATAATATCATATATGAAGAAAATAACATCCCTTACATCAAAATATCAAGATTTACGCTTTCGGAATATCGGTATAAAAGGGTGAAGGAAACTTGCAATCGATGAATAGAAACTCACAAAAGTATCTAAATACTCACAAAATACACTCAATAATCTAGAGAGAGAAGAGAAAACTTGTTTACGGTGTGATTTTCAATTCTAACTTAGCCCTCTATTTATAGGAAAATGTTAGCGAGACTTGACTTTTGACTTTGATGGTGGTTTTACCGCTACTATTCCCACCCACCACATTTGAAATAAATTTAGCACATTTCTTCACCAACCACAAGTGGGGCCCACTCAATTCTAGAATTTTCCACCAAAATCATTTATAAACCTAATTTACAATCACCACCTCTTAAAATTCATAACAAATCATACGTTCATTTTTAACGGTTCAAAATTTGTGGACATATACTCAACTTATATATGTATAACATATCCAAAATTACAACGATCAACGGTCGGGATTAAAAATTATAACTCACACAATATATCTCAAAAACACCGGGTTTAATTTTTAATACCTTCATTCCGAAAAAAAATCTTGATAAAACACCTCAACATTAACTCCTTCATTTTTAACCACAATAAATATATCCAATATTTATATCCACATAAAATAAATATTTCCTTATCATATGAATCAATAATTAATTATTACAAATAATATTACGAATCACATTTATGATGACCGGTAGTTCGAGGAAGAGGGGCTTTCGAATAAAATTTCTCCTTATTGGCAATTAGGTGACCAAACCTCTCCTTGACAGAACTTTCTAGACATTGCCAATAATGATATCTAATAATATTATTCAAATAATATGAATTATTGATCTGATAATGGAAATACTGTGCAGTGACAATTATTGAAACAACAATAATATAAAATATCAACGCAGCAATTATTGAATCAATAAAATAAAATATTGAACAGTAACTACTGTAACAATTATTGAGTAGTGCCTTTTTACGTAAGGATCAATAATTCATCAATACTGTGCATCCACGCGTATTATTGTATTTTAACCACCGGGTATTCCAACAGTGTTAACGGTAACAACTACGTCGTTATTTATAAAAACTCAAACTTGTCGTTTCTTCATCCGCGGTTATTACATTATGGGGCCCATAAATGATCGCTAGCAAATGCATTTAATATTCCGACAACAAGAATATTCCACGACCAAACGAATATTCCCCGACAACAATGATTATTTTATAACCACTTGCATATTTTGCAAAATTTGCACATTTCATCCATAACCAGAGAATTATATCAAATTAATACCTTATTATTCACAAATATAATTAGAGGAAATTAAATTTTATTTATAATAAATTGGGGTCTTACATTCGGCCACATAGGCCCAACCTCAACAGTTCCAGCCCAGGCCTGCAGCTATCATCATGGTCGGTAAAACACTCTTGAACATCCTCCGTTTCAGATTTCTTTTTCGGCTGAGGAACTGGAGCTGGAGGATGTTGATGTTGCTGAAATCTGGGATGGTAAGACGGTATAGGAGCATACTGTTGTTGTGGTTGTTGAGGTTGATGTTATTGTTGAGAACCTTGATTGTTACTCCAACTAAAATTAGGATGATTTCTATTGTTCGGATGGTACGAACTCTGAAATTGATTGGGTAGCCTTTGGTAGTTTCTCACAAATTGAACCGACTCTGAAGTGATAGCACATTAATTTATCGGGTGTGCTCCCACACATAACTCACAGACAAAGAAAACTTGATGTACTTTGGTCTCAGCCATAGAATCAATCTTCTTTGACATCGCCGCCATTTGAGGTGATAATGTCGTGATGGCGTCCACTTCTAATACCCCAGCAACTTTTGGCTGAGCCATTCTAGATGACGGATTTTGGAAGTCATTCGTCGCAATGGTTTCTATCAAATCATAGGCTTCCTCATAGCTTTTTTCCCATAAAGTTCCTCCTACGGCGGCATCAATGCTCGTCCTAGATTGCCATCCCAAACTATTGTAAAATGTATTGATCACTATCCAATCTAGCATCCCGTGATGAGGACACTTCCTTAGTATTTCCTTATATCTTTCCCAAGCCTCATACAAAGATTCTCCTTGTTGTTGCTCAAACTGAGAAAGAGCACTCCTCATCTTTGCATTTTTAGCCATAGGAAAGAATTTTGCTAGAAACTTCTATGCTAAGTCCTCCCAAGTAGTCACCGACCCCGCTGGTAGCGAGTGAAGCCAACTCCTATCTTTGTCCCTCAAAGTGAATGGAAAGAGCCAAAGCCTCACCGCATCATCCGACACATTGTTATACTTGAACGTGTCGTAAATCTCAATAAAACTCAGAAGATGTTCATTCGGGTCATCATTAGTCGAACCCCCAAACTGGACTGTGTTCTGTACCATCTAGATTGTCCTTAGTTTGATTTCAAAGGTGTTCGCGACTATTACTGGCCTGACTATACTCGACTGTAGCTCATTGATTTTCAACATAGAATAATCTCTCAATGCTCTATGTTCATCGGCCGCCATCTATACTGGTGTTTCAGTTCCCTCTTGCGTATTAGCATTAATGGTATTCAATCTCCAAGCTCTCCTGTTGATGTTGTCCTTTCTAGGCACCAAAGCAGAATTCTAAGATCGAGTTTGCATAAACTAACCAAGAGTACCTAAAACCAAAAGAAAAAATAAAATAGAAATGAGATAAGATGTGAATTTTTTAAGTCAGACAAATTTAACTTAAGTTGATGTTGAAAGTAATAAAAATAAATACTATTCCCCGGCAATGGCGCCAAAAACTTGTTGGCTTGTTTCGGTGTTAACAAAACAATCACATACACGCAAGTGCACGCGGTCCACAAGTAATATATGGTAAGAAAATTATCGATTCCACGGAGAAAAATGATTATTTTTTGTCTAACATGCAACAACTTTATAATTATTTTAGCCTGCTTAAATGAATGATTAAGATGTAAATTAACTATCTAGAATGATTATCAACTAATAAACTAACTAATAAGCAAATGATTCAAATTAAGAAGATATGGGAATATAACTTCACTTAGTGCCTTATTCAAATTATATACCTTTTGTTAAGTCTAATTGATTACTTCAGATTGCTAGTCGAGAACACAAAGGTAAAACATGGATGTCTCTCGATATACCATGATCATATCATATACAATCCACAAAAGATAGAATACGTGTGAACATCCAATATTACCTAAACCACTATATTTCTATGTGACTTAAGAGTAATATGGATTTAAGCACAAGTCCTCTCAATTGACTACACGCAGTAATACGTTATATGTCTATCCGGATTACGAATCATGAAATCTATCACATGTAAAAATCATGAACACATGCTAATATGGCTAAATCTAAATTTGTACTTCATTTTCCAATTTCATATAAATTAATACGGTAGATGGTGATCAAGCATCTAAACAATTAAAACAACCATATTAGGCAATCCAGACATAATCAATCACATCCAACAAAGAGGCATATAAATCTGAACTAAGCAAAAAGGTCCATTAGAATCCCATAATGGAGATTAGTTCATCACAGAAGCAATTTGCTCAAGCATGAGATTATAATATGAAAATAAAGAGAACTAAGAGATTAAGAAAGTGCAAATCTGATATTTCTTTGTCCAATGAAAACCTTCAAAGCTGAATCAATATTCCTTAATCAACCAAATTAAAACCCTAATTATGAAAATCTAACAAAGAGGCAAGAGAGAAGCCCAAAAAGTAGAAGTAATAAAAGCTATGAACTCTTTGTGTCTTTACAAAACCCTCAAATAGTAAAAAAATAATGATTAAAGCCTCCGTCTATAACATCCAATTACACCCTTTTAAGGAAAAACACGTAAACATAATTTTTAATGAAAATTCAACACTGGTCAAAATTTCTCTGGCGCGGCCGCACCACCCTGTAAGCAAAATGGGGCGCGGGCGAGCTGTTCCTAACTGAGATTTCCTCTTGGCGGTAGCCTTGTAGTGTCCAAAACTTCTATAAAAGCTTGACCCGTATTCTTTATGTTTTTCTGCAGGATATTTGTTAGTCCTTTGTTGGTGGACTTTTGGCCCTTTAGCTGTTGCTGCTAGCTTCAAGCTTCTTCTTCTCACTTCCATGTCACTTCCACTTGCCATGCTCACTTTCATATGACTGTTCCATCTTCAGTCCACCACAAGCTCGCCAACACGCCGTTTCCATGCCATTTCCATCCATGATGCTAATAAAAGAGTTTCCGCCATGCAAACTACAAAAAGAAGATAAAACGCATAAAAAGTAACTAAAACACTTGAGATTAAGTTATAGTTATAGCAAGTAGATAGCCAATAAGTAAGTATAAAACCTGATTATCAATGGATTTTGTGATGGGACTGCCTCGAACGCAACGATCGATGGATTATATCTTTGTGGTGATTGATTGTTTCTCAAAGATGGCTCATTTTGTAACTTACAGAAAAACGATGGATGCGAATCGGATCGCATATCTTTATTTTCAAGAGATTGTGCGCCTACATGGTATTCCCAACTCAATCACTTTAGATCGTGACACTAATTTCATGAGCAACTTCTGGAATAGTCTATGGGATAAACTTGGTACACAGTTAAATTTCACCAGTGATTACCATCCCCAGACTGATGGTCAGAACGAAGCAGTGAATAGGAGTTTGGGCAATCTCCTACTGTGTTTAGCTGGAAGGAAACCGAAGCAATGGAATTTGGCACTTCCTCAAGAAGAATTTGCTTACAATCGATTAGTAAATAGAACTATGGGGTTGAATCCTTTTGGGATTGTTTATGGCTGAAAACCATCCAGGGTCCTAGACCTAATTCCCATTCCACGAGTTGGCAGAATGCATCCTAAGACGAGTGACATGGGAGATCATCTTCGAGAAATCCATGATCGAGTGTGCCAAACTATTTGTGATTGTAACGCCAAGTATAAGGATCGGGTTGACAGTCATCGTTGCCAGGTGCTTTTAAAAGTAGGTGACTTTGTTTGGGCAGTATTGGCGTGTGATCGCTTTCCTATTGGCGCTTACAATAATCTTAATGATCAGATGATTGGACCTTGTGAGATTCTACAGAAGATTATTGATAATGCCTATCGGTTACGTCTTCCTAGTCATTTACAAACTTCGAACGTTTTCAATGTGAAACACTTGAGTCCTTGTTTTCCTGAGTCCGATGTCAACAATGTGAACTCGAGGATGAGTTCTTTTTAACCCGGGGTGACAGATGCAGGAGGATCCGAGTCCGACGATGTTGAACTATCAGATCTTACGTTAGTGGCATTAAGATGGAGGATCGACGTAAATAAAGTGGTCATTAACACCTTCAAGTTCGGATATTGTTTGATCTTCGGTTCAGATGGATAACGACTTCGGGAGTTTGACTTCAGATGACGTCATGACTTCAGGTGTGTCGAACTTCTTCGGGAATGGCGTCATGACTTCAGAAGTCGATCGACCAACTTTATTATTATTATTTCATTTATAGTAATAGTATTTATTAAGTAGTAAATCTTTTATAATAAGTTGTTACTTGTTAGGATTTTATTTTCGTATTTTTAGGAAGTTTGTTAAGATTTTTGTTTCCATATCTCTAGGAAGATTCTAGAATGAATTGGAGAGAAAGTTTTGTTAGCTATAAAACCTGGCTTGTGGATTGGATTGAAGATAACTTTGATTTGATAAATATAAACCCAATAGAGAAGTTTCTCTGTGTTTTTCAATGAATCTCTAATTTCTTTTACATGTGATTTATTTGTTTCCTAGGCAGGATAATCGCTATTCTGCCTGGTGTCAGAAATATATATTAAATACTCCCTCATATACATAACGATCTCTCTGTTTTTCAATTGTTAGAGTACGAAAAAAAGTGAAGTTGTTCTTTGTTATCTGTCTGTAACTTTAGTACCGAGAAATCAATCTCCAAAAAGATAAAAACATTTATTTAAGGACAATGTTATATACGACTCGACTCATTAAACTCTCTTAATTTATACAACACTTGTATATCCAAATCATTTGAAGTCAATATATATAGCATGGAGTGCGAAGATACTGAACATGACGTTAAACATAATGGCACAACTTATAAATGAAACAAAAATAATTGCAAAAATAGACAAAATGAAGCCTTTTTATTAATAGAGTACATATATAGTTTGATACAACAACTTTTTCCTTCTCGATATCAGTTGACATACCTATACTCGAGTCATTTTGAAATCAATCTTAAATAAAGAAAAGAAAAGTCAGAAGCAGCAACCAAGAAACATATTGACTATATTACAACAACATAGATATATAAAAGGCAAATGGGTAATATATAAATATATATATATATATATATATATGCTTATATGTATATATCATCATCATCATATTCACCAGTATTTGTGGGTGCATTTGCTAATAAGATAGCTAGTAGCTTCTCGACTTGTACGCTTGCACTTCCGGTAAATGTTAGCAAAAATCCGGCGTTTTATATTCCCTCTAACCGGAGGAATCCGTACGTATCGCTTGTTGTTATTATTTGCAGCCATGGAAGCACTTCTCAACTTCAATCCCATTCCTCTAGCCTCAACTATCTCCTTATCCATCACCATGTATATTGCTAAATTTAATTAGTGCTTTTGTTGTGCCCTATATTTGTTTTTTATGGCCAAGCGTGTGTAGATGGAGAAAGGGGGGAGAGGGGTTTGCATGAGAGGATATATATGCACAATGTCATATCTTGGGGAGGAAGCTTCGTGCCACCTTCGGATGCCTACATAAATTCTCATTTGTTTGTGTGGGGGTGTGGTTGTGTATATATGTAAATACACACACACACACATATATATATATATATGTAATATGTTTTTTTAAATAATAATAAAAAAATATGCTAATATATGTTGTTCCACGTCAGCAATTTATTAGTACTTCTTTGCGTTTATTTCTCTAGGGGTGACATGGAAATACTTGGCTGTTGGAGATTTTATGCCGACCGATGTGAAGACCTAATGCGAAGAATGTAGAGTCAATTGACATGCAAAAAAGAGTGTTGAAGAAATCTCAAGGTTAAAATATAGATTTTTTGGTTGATCGCTATGCTAGACTGGTCAACCTTGTTGTCAATCTTCACTGTCACCAATTTGGTGAAGGGCTTTATAAACTAATCAACCTAGGGTTTAAACGGCCACTTTGTTTGGAGGAAAGTAAAATGTATTTTTTTAATGTGATATAAATAGTGCGATTAATTTCTCTAATTTATTGAGCAAATATGATAGAATTGCAAATATATATATATATATATATATATATATATATATATATATATATATATATATACAAGAAAAATTAAGTAATCTAAAGCATGCCTTAGCCAAGTTCGGCTAAGGCTATTTAGTAAAATTTTAGGGCGACTTTGTTTGGAGGAAAGTAAAATGTATTTTTTTTAATGTGATATAAATAGTGTGATTAATTTCTCTAATTTATTGAGCAAATATGATAGAATTGCAAAAATCTAATATATATATATATATATATATATATATATATATATACACACACACACATGAGAAAAATTAAGTAATCTATAGCATGCCTTAACCAAGTTTGACTAAGGCTATTTAGTAAAATTTTAGTGGAACGATCTAGTTTTACCTCTTAGGGTTAAGTTTTTCATTTTTAAATTTTATATAAAAAAAATCTTTAATTATAATATTTATACAAAATTACTTCGTTTAATTTACTCAAATTTTACTAAGTTACCTTTTCTTCACACACACACATAGATATATATATATATATATATATATATATATATATATATATATTAACTTATTAAATTTTTTAATGCTTATTATTAATTTAGGTGTTTCTGGTTGTCTGATATTCTTAACTACTCTCTAAAAGGGGAAGCCCAGTTTCTATCACCAGACTATAAAAATAGACAGCAGCACCTTCCCAGTTCTATACCTATTCATGTTAGGAGATTCAGATATTTTGAACGATATTTACTAAATTCCTTACAGAATCTAAAATATGTTGCGTGTCAACTTGGTGATTAATTTTTAATAAATTACGGTTATTATATATTAATCATTTAAGAAATGATTAAATGTTTGACTAAAAATTGTTAATAAGCATATCTGGAGTGATTAACATGAAGTTAACTTTGGTCTATTGATTAATATAGTATCTACACGCAAGTCGAGAGATGATCTCGCTCTGCCTGTCAGCACTGTACTAATCAATTGACTAATTTTTTATAAAATTAACTTCATAATAATCGAATCCATCGTTATCTTGTTCCAAGCCGGGAGCTGCAGTATATCTATCACACAGACTTTCCATGCATGCATGGGTCTGTCCCGAAATGAAAGTCAACTTCCAGAACTATTGTTCAAAATGTCATTATATCGTGAGAAATTGATCTCGAGACCTTTGAATAAATTAATTAATTAGAGTCAAATTATTTCATATTAAATCTTTTAAAAATAAAACTCTAATTTTGGTTGGGAAGGAGGAGCGCTAAGAAAAAGAGTCGTGGTCCAACAATGGGCAAGGGGATTATGAAGTCATGTGTTGCTTCAGGGAGCAAAATGAAGATCAATGTGGATCCATTCATAGAAAGACCTATAAATGGAGATAAATCTACAAAGCTTGCAAGTCAAATTGGCGTAGTAACTCGAGATGTCCTTCCAGTGCCCAAAAGGTGGAAAGACGTAGATGAGGAAAAGAGTTTGGAACCAGGCTTTGATCATATAAATGTATATATCGAAACTAATAACTTTTTTATTATATCAATTTATTTTTCTCATCATCTAAAATATGCTAATATGATATGTAGATCCACATGGATGTTAATGTTGATGCTCCAGGAGTGAAACAATGTTTGATTGATAGGCTGAAATCTAGTAGCCGACAAAAGCGTTACAAGTTACATATGCACTACAAGAAGTTTGCAACTTTGGTAGAGGCTAAGAATAACAAACCTTCTTGTTGTCCTTGTAAAAAAAATTGGGAAGCATTGTGCGACTATTTTGCAACACCTAAATTTAAGGTAATAATACAAAAACTTAACATGTTTAAATGTTAAGGTTCAGTGTTTAGGTTATAGCTATAGGTTTGTAACATTGCTTACAATGTCATTGTTCTTGTTTTTATAGCACACAAGTTTTGTGAATGTTGGGAATAGAAAAGCAGTGAGAGCTCCACATTTTAGGCGAGAGAAAGCCATTTCTTTGTTAAATCGACGAGATTGTAAGTGTTCTAAACTTGTATTTTTGTACTACTTTCATTCTAATAACATTTAATTGAATATATCTTGTTTTGGGATATGGAATTGGGGTCTTATGGGAGTTTTTTGGATCTTGTTTTGCTGGAAGGGTTTTTGTTTCCCCAATTTAGATCTGTTTGGGATTTAATTGAATATATCTTGTTTTGGGATATGGAATTGGGGTCTTATGGGAGTTTTTTGGATCTTGTTTTGCTGGAAGGGTTTTTGCTTCTTGTGACTGTTGATCCTTTAGGCAGTACCAGCTGACAATAACAACTGTCATAACAGTTTTGAAAATATCCTAGTAAATCGTATATTGTAACTTGAAGATATAATCATGAAGTTTGATTTATAACTTCCTAAATACACATGCATATAACGAAAACTTAATTAGTTTGTAATGTAAAATAAAGAAGTTATATGAAGAGACTTTGTATGCTAGGGACTGCTATGAGGTAATTGGGGCAATCAAGCCAAATATGGTTGTAATCTTTTTTCTTCCTTTTAATATAGTTTAAATTTAGCAAAAAAAAAAAACCTTTAATTGATGCATAATTCTAATGTATTTGGCACATTTTTTCCTGTCCTAGTCTCAAAAGGAGCTAAATGGAGATCCTTGTGATATGATTGATTTGTATAAACGTACGCATTATTCAGAGAAAAAGGGTTGGTCATCCAAAGTGGCAAAAGAGAATTGGGTAACTTTCGTATCTATTTGTTTAAAATCCAGCCTTTTCTATGTTAATGATTGTAAATAACTGTATATACCTTCTTACATCCATGTGTTTTAATAGGAGTTGATGAAAAAAAAGCAAGATCAATATAGAGAAGAAGGATCTGAGAAGAACACAGATGAAATAGTCTTGGAGGTTCTTGGCCATGGATCTGGTTACATTAAAGGCCTTGGGTATGGTCCAAAACCTCCAAGCAGGCGCATCACATCATCTAATTTAGCTACCCAACAAGCCCAAAGGAACTTCAAGATACACAACAAAAGCTACAAATGTCTAACTCTCAAGTAAATGATCTTAAGACACAAGTGGCTGAATTTGAGACTGAAGTGTCTGATTTGAAAACTCAATTGGTTGATTAAGGTGCAAATATCAACAAACTTATGGCATTTATGGCTGCTAAGGGGATGAACATATACTAGAGACAAATATCATGTAAGTAATAAATACTTTTAAACTTCAATTAAGCTTTCAAATGTTATTTTCCTCCATTTAGGACAAACATGAATTTTATTTATACTTCACACTGATATTTTAGTGTTGACATAATTACTTCTTCACTTGTGCAAGAGCTCTTGGGTTGCTTTCCCTTCCTCAAGCTTCTCGGTTAGTTTAAAACTTGCTCTAATAGTTCTCATATTTTGGGATTCATAAATATATCTCTCTGCACATGGGACGACTTTCTTGAAGTCTATTTTCATATTACAGCTTCAACCAGAATCCGATTATGCGGATCTTCTAAATTCTATGGATATTGATTTTGGTTGCTATAATGTTAATATAGCTATAGTTCTGGAAAACTCACAATTTATTATTTAAATATATCTTTCTTTATATACATTTTTTTTAATTTCATAACTATTTGATTGATTTATGTCCATATGTTTTTTTGATTTGCAGATAGAGTTTTTTCTGGAAGGTCAATAACCACAAGGTTGAAGGTTTTAATTAAGCATTTTCTTAGGATATGGATTTTAGAATTTTAGCTTTTTGGATTATATAATTTGGTTTTGTGGTACTTAGATTATTTAAGCAACTGTTTATTGCCTAGCTAGTTGGGTATTTTGTTGAATTAGTGAATCTACTATTTTTTTATAAGATAATTATTTTTTATTTTAAATGTGTATTGACTTTTGTCTCTTATATTATATACAGGTGTACAGTTGATTTTTTAGCTCACTAAATGTATTATATTTTTTTTATTGAAAATTGTTAATGTAACAATACATTTTGAATGTCAAACAACTTAATATGACCACCACATCATCACGATTTATAATCATTTATTGACAAATAATATTTGGTCAATGAAAATTAAAATTTAATGACGAATAATATTAACTCTTTAGAATTAATAGTATTGTCAGTATATATATTCATTTAGTTATGACAACTAATATTGTCACTAATATTAACTATTTGGTGACAAGTTATGCCGTCACTATTATATACGGAGTATCATTTAATGATGCCTTTTAATTTTATAACTATTAATAGCTCTTTATGTGACTAGTTCTATCATCACCATAATTATTCAATTAGTGACATAGAAAAATGTGTCATACAAATTAACTCTTTGGTGACAAACTATATCGTCACTGTTATATATTTATTTAGTCACAACAACTAATTGTGTCACTATTAATAACTCTTTTTGTGACGAGATGTATCGTCACCATAAGTATTCAATTAGTGACATTGAAAAATGTGTCCCAAAAAATAACTCTTTGGTGACAAATTATTTTGTAATATTATTTAAAATATGAAATGACAACGACATAATTGTCATGTTAAATATATTATTAGGTGACGAATTGTTCTGTCGTCATTTATTTTCTTATTTTTGGTGACGATAAACACAATAACATGACGAAAGAATAATCATAAATATGACAATATTGTCGTCATTAAAATTAGATGATTTAAATAGAGTAACATATTTTCGTCACTAAAACAATATCATTTAATGACGAAAAATGATTTTTGTCATTTAATGCACCAAGTTTTGATGACGAAACATAATATAGAGTGACAAAAGTTTCATTCAAATAGTGACGCTATTAACGTCACTAAAAGTAATTAATTATAGTGACAATGATGTAGATCGTCACCATAAGTTAAAACATTTAGTGACGACATCAAATATTGTCAAATAAACCTAATACCACGCTCATACGGTGACGGTCTCTGTGACGATTAACAATCGTCACCAAATGTTTTAGTGACAAAAACTGAATTTTATGTGACAAATTTTAGCGTCATAAAATGTGTGATTTCTTGTAGTGAGCACATATATATATACCTTAATTTCTTGGCCAATGGTTCTTTGTGGTTATCAATAATTATCCAGCATTAATTCAAGTTTGACTGAGTTTTCATCTAGTACTAATGCTACAGACACAAACTATTTTATAAACATTTTACAAACTGCTGATGTGGCATACTCCACATCAGCGTATTGATCAATAAACTGTTTTAATGTAGTCTTCGACCCCACATAATATGCTGAGGTCGAGTATGTCATATCAGCAATTTATAAAATATTTGTAAAACAGTTTGTGGGAGATGAAAGAATGTTTTTTTTTTGTGTAAACGTTAAACTTTTTTGACTTTTCTATTTTTATCCTTTAAACTTTTTTTATTCACTTTTATCATTTTCTCTCCTATTATCTCTAATCTTAGTATTTTTTAACATTTAATTTTTTTTTTCTCTTTTAATGCACACGTAGTGTATGCCATGTAAACTAGTATATATAAGAACTGCATTTTTAACCATGAATAAAAGTTGAGTATTTGTTTGTGTAAAGAAAACTATCTCTCTACTCTATCATAGGAAAGGATTACTGCATCTTGTAATTGTTAAGGCTCGAATCATATCATGTGATCGTGAAATTAAAATTGAGATTCATAGTAGTATATTAACACCAAAAAAACATATAAGAACTTAATTAGGTTTTTATGTTGTCTAAAATATGAGCAATAAATTTATTTAGCCTTTTGCCAAAAAATGTGAATATTGATAGTTAGGTCTAGAAATTAAACTGCAAAAATTTGTACGTATTTTAAGTGTAAGCTTATGGCCTGTTTGGTTTGGGGGAATGGAAAAGAATGTTCATTCAATTAAATGCATAATCATATATTTAAAAGAATGCTTATTTCATCAAGATGGGTAAAGATTGATCATTCCATTTTAATCGACAAATTTTTATAAAAAAAAACTCGATCGATCAAAATCGTGTAGCTTCTCGTTCTGACCTGACCAAATATATAAATAAGAATCTCCATTCAATTCCATTTCTATTATCATTCTCATTCTCACTCCAACGTTGTAATTAACCAAACAGACAGTTAGAAAATCAAAAGTCAATATAACGTTATTGCGTTTTACAAGAGGATATGGACCAAAAGAGCTTAAATTAAAAACTGTGGTTAGTGGTTACCGATAGATTAATATATATCTTCTAAAAAATATAAAACCTCACTAAATTTTGATACTTACATGTTTTGGTACCATTCTCATCCCAAATCTCATCAAATAGTAATTAAAGCTCTCTATTACTTCCAATTTTAGCCTAAAATTAATCTAATAACCTAATTTGATTCAATTTTAAAGGATCTTTGCAATTTCATTAATTTGAAAATCGTTTTCGCATGTCAAGAGATAGAATCAAGCATCAAAGATAGAGTTGAAACTACCCGTAGGCATGTAAATCATCTAAATAACTTCAAGCACCTAATTAACAACATTAAATCCACTATCAAGTGACTTTAAATCCAATTTTCGTGGGATGGAACTCTGGATATCGTTTTAAAACCCAAATTACATTTACAATGATTGAATCGGAAACATTACAATAGTCAATTATGTCCATCATGAGAATATCATCAATTCCCATTAAACATGATGTTTAAGGGCCTTGACTTCATTCATAGGCTCACATGATTCGGAAGCACATCAAACAATACATCGAGACGCTTATCCATAAACGAAGTTTAGAGTTTAGGAAAGGACTCCCGTAAACTCTAAATTCATAGATCGCCTAATGAAACAATAATATCACAATTATATTATTAACTATATTGAGGGAAACGAATATCACCAATTATCAAAATCGCCAGGGACTATTACGTATTGACGAGATCTATTAAAAAATTTTAAAATCTATGAAATGAAATCAATAGATCTAAGATTTCATAGATCTAGAAAATAATGCAATTGAGATCTAACCGGAAATATATTCCAGATTGGCTATAAGGAGATTCTATTCATGAGAATTCCTCGCTAGCCAAAAGGTGAGATCCCCTCACCACTAAATATGAATCTAGGATATTTGGGTGACCTATAAATCAATAGCAAACAACTCCTAAGTAAGAATAATTGGTGAAAATGAATCAAATCAAAGTCAAAGTTGATAAATCACCAAAAGGATATCATTGGCTAGGAGGAAATTTTATCCCTTAGAAATCCTCTCTAACCATTCATAATTCTAAAAATAAGATCCATACACCTCTAGATATGATCTAGGATGCTAGGAGAGAATATAATGAAAAATTAGCTAGAAACAAACAAAACCCAAACACAATCATTTACAAAATAAGCTAGATCTAGGCTAAACTAGTATAAAGATGAGAACTTTAACCATGAGTGATAGATTTTTCCTCCTTAAGCTTTGTATGGAATGCTTGACTTTAGATTGATGGGAGATTTGATGAGAAATATTATATCTAGATTGGATTTAGAGAGGTTTTTCTCTTCATTTCTCTATTTCTCTTTCTAGATAACACATATTCTCTCTAAAATGTCTTCTCAAAAAATGAGCAAAAACCGCCTTATAGGCCCCCCTGGCCTGCTGCATGTCTACCTGCAGCTGACTGCAAATCCACCTTCGACAGCCTAGGACAGGGTCCACCTGCCTCGATTTTCATGTCGCGACGTCGGTTTTTCGTGTTGCACGCTAAAACGTCCATAACTTTCAACTCGGAAAGAGTTGGCACACAAACCATATCAATTCGGAAAGCTCTTTTTGGAAGCTACGCAATGACATCAAGTTTGATCAATTTTGGATTTGGTAAGATAGAGAAAAAGGGGAAAATCATCATTCCGCAAATGTCTGCTAATCACTTATCTTCCTTTGTGTAGTTTGTTATTCGGAGGCCATCATGGGGATTCCGAATACTTGTTCCGAACCTTGTAATCTTTGCTTAGACATCTTGGCCTTGAAATGAAATGACGTTTTTGCCCTCCTGTCACCGTTAGAGAAAAGTTTCACAAATTTTGGGTGCCCACATATATAGATGATACCTATAACCTGACAAGACAAGAATTCGCCTAACACGACACGATTGTCACCCCCAGTCTCAGGTTAACAGAACTACACTAAAAAGCAAGAAGATCAGTCGTTCATTACTGAAAGTGAGTATCTTTCTTGGTTTTACAAGAATTTGAGTCAGGAATTTGAATTGATGATTTGTGTCCAAGTACAAAAGAATCAATGACGATTAAAACAAATTTTGTAGCTGTACAGCTCAGGAAAGTTGAATCCTAAATCCTCCAAAAGCTCTTGAATGTACTCTATAAAAGCTGATTAATTGCCTTTTACAATCTGCCACCCCCTGATATATAACTTACAGAAGGAAAGCAACAAGAGCTTGAAAGATGGATTTTGGACTTCCCCAGTTCTTGTGATGATGAGAACCTTCTTTGCTTGTGGTCAACAAACTGCGCATTTGGTCATATCCTCCTCTTTCCTGCAACGTTAAATATTTATCATTAAATATGATTAAATAGAATACAATTTCCAGATAACGGAGTGAACTCAGACCATGGTTAGATGAATTTATTCATGCCGATAGGTACTACACAAGTATAACTGATAAATAATAACTAAAGTGGTCTACTAGGACACAATGCTATTCTTCATAATTTATTGTATGCGACTCCAACAATGTATATGTATAATACCTGTGCAGCATCCTTAAGTGGCCCCCAACTTTCCACACGATTGTATTTCTTTGAACTAGAGTGGAAGTAAACCCGAACTAAAGCATTCATTAGCTCTTGATGCTCGCTGAAAAAGGCTGAATCTCCATGCAGCACAGCCTTAAGTACCTGGTGTTGAGTAAAGGAGGATTTTAGTTGTTAATTATCCAGACACAGGATTTTTCATTTTAGTAAATGGCATTACAACAAAAGGTGGCATACAAACATAACTCAAACATTTCCTGTGCATTCCATTCAACAATTAATTACAAGAATCATCACCACGCCTATTTCTGGTCAAGCTAAGAGAACTAAGTTTTCAACATCTAAATCTTAAGATAAAGTGGGCTTTTTGTTCCAGTATCATAATGGCAAATAGTCCATTAGACAAGTGAAGATAATTAGTATAACAAGAGTGATCTGAAGTTCCTAGACCATTTTGATGTATGTGCAGTCTTGTCTTAGCCTATTCTAAATAACATGAGATACCATGAGGCACAACAATCAAACACTAGGTGTGGCACACGATAACAGTATAACACTATATACAACATTCATGTAAGTGTACTTGAAAAATAGCATGTTCTTGAAAGTTTAAAACAGTAAATTGGTATTTGGAGATTATAACATGGTCCCTTCTATTGACAAAACAAATTGAGACAGATAGTTGGATATTATAAGGTTGTGATATTCATACAAAACGCGTATTTGTTTTGCCTCAACCGTTATATGTTGAACTTACCAACGGTAACTCCTTGGAGAATATGTGGTATCTAAACTCTGCAGCCAGGTCTAGTAAGGGATTTGGTCCACTCACATAGCAGTGGACATCTAGACACATATTTCCCTTCACTTCTGTCAACTGAGCAACCACATCATCCTTATTGTACCACCCTTTCAACTGCCATTGAAACATATTGTAAATTAAAGCAAATATTACACGATATTCTTTACATAGTGATCTCAAACGAACATGGTGTAAGTTGTTAACTCCCCCTTAATCTCGAAGAATGATTTACAAATTTTGGGAAAAGGCAAAGCAAAACTTAATTGCATTTGTAGCAACGACTTTAGGACAAAACTTTACCTCAAAGAAATATGAAAGCAAATAGATTACCTGATCAACGTGGATGATATTTGAAATGGTTAACGTTAAGTTAGCTGTAAAGTCACAATGCGATAGCATGTAGGTTCTTGGCACAATTCTGGAGTATTTATTTGTCTCTTTTCCCTTAAATTCAACTTTCAGCTTTGAAGCATCAAATCTTGCTGGAGGGCCCAAGAGTCTAACAGCCTAGAAGTAATGGTGCATCAAAAGAGACATTATTATGGAATCACAGAGCATGAAATCAGTTAAGTTTCACAAGTTGTGTCATAGTGGATACTAAAGTATAGAAGACTAGAAGTTGACCTTGTTCATATAATCAATCAACTGGTGTTTAACCAAAAAAGTAAATCTTGATAACAGGCTTGAGGTTCGTCGTATAGACTTGTTCATATATAAATGCAAACTTGGCAGCTAAGGTTGGTTTGCATTTGGATTCAAGGATTTGAAAATAATAGATTTCGAAAATTGTCTACAGCTACATTACATAAATAGCTTACATAAAAACTCAGAATACATAAATATTGGATTTAAAATCCTTAGAATTGATGAACTTTAATTACCAAGATAAATGTGTCATACGGAATTCATACTATAATCTTAAAGTTGTACAAAATCATATCATAATTTGTGTTCTATACCAAAATAAGACTCCCAAGTCCCAATTTTAGCTTATCCTTCATAGTAAGGTTTCCTACGTGCTGCTCCATAAAATTTCTTGAGTCCATTCATTCTACTAAAAGAATCTTAAGCTCACTGCTCATCAAGTGAAATTACAATGGAAAGAAATTTACTATACCTAATAACTCATTTTTGAATTTGGAAGGCAATAAACAGTACTACCTCCGTTCCAAAATTAGAGATACATTTATAAAAGGACAACCCAAACTTATCCCTAACATTACTAGAAATGTAGTAACGGTGACATGTAGTACTCAACCAATAATGGTGGCATTTTAGTACTCAATCAACAAATAAGAATAAAAATAATGGCATGTTAGGAACTTCATGTCACATCTAAAGATAAAAATATATCTCTAATTCTGTGAACAAATTAGTACATGATTATTGAATCGGATATACTACATTATAACAAGAAGTATAATACTTGAAGTGAAATTGAAATGCCATTACGAGAAAGAAAGGTAAGGAGAAATACCTGGAAAACAAGGGTATTGTAGGAGGGTCCTCTGTCTGTATGGGAAGAGAACAGGACAGCAGGAGGAACTGAAGAAGAAGAAGTCTTGAGGTTGCAATTGCTAGTTTTAGATGGATGCTGATGATCTCTGTCTCTTTGGGGAGAAATTGGGGCAAAAGCAAAACGGGCACAACGACTAGCCATAGACTGCATAATAAACTCATCATCCCCTGTCCCTCTACTCTCTTTTCCTTGGCCACCCCACCACCATTTTTCCTCTTCTCTTTCTCTCTCTGGTTTGCAAATCTGTAAGATGGAGAAGAAGAAGAGAATTTTGGAGAGAGAAAATGGGGTGTGGAAATTGGAATTGTGGATTTGGGAGGGGAAAATTTGGTGACGTGGACCTACAGCATCCAAGACAAGCCTCGAGGCACCACTCATTCTTGTGGAGCTTAGCCATTAGACCATACTAGTTTCACAAGGTCGAAAAATTTGTTGCAGGGGACTAGAGTGAAACATCATGACACGTCACCACCATATCAAATTCTCTTGATAAAATGTGGATAATGTGCTTATGTGGCTTAACCTTTCTTTTAAGTTAACTAAGGTTGTGTTTGATTACCTGTTATTGACTCTTAATGGATTTGCCTCTGATTCGATCAGAGACAAATTTTGTTTGGCAAAAATTTTTTTGTCTCTTAATGGCTCTTAATTGTTTAGACATAAAAATAAATCTATAGCATCCAGAGGAGCCTCTGTGGGAGAAAAAAAAAATTTGGGACAATAATAACCTCTTTTCTTCGTCTTTTATCCCAAATCAAACCTAGATGGCCTCTTCTCTCCTTCACTGAACTGAATCGATGCTGCTCTCTTCCTTCTCTGAATCGCTGCTGCTCCTTTGTCTTCTTTCGCCGGTAATCTTCTCTCCCTTCTTCATCTATTGTTCATTATTATCAATTCACACCACGATTTTAACTTATTGCATCTTGAGTTCATCTAATTTTTTTTTTGCCCTTCGATTTACGTCGGCAACTCGAATCACGATCTTGATGCCTTTGGCATACTAGGCTAGGAGGGTTCATAATATTTTGATACTTTGTAGTTTAAAGACAATATCTTCCAGTCAAGGATCTCTACATTTCTTTAAAAGTTGATTGGATCATTGTATCACATTATGTTTGTTAAGCTTTTCAAAATTGAGAAATGATGTGTTAAAGATACACTGGATCTTAGACATAGGACTTTACTTCTGAAAATGCTACATCAGTTCTGAAATTTTATTTTATTGCATTCTTAATCTTAATGTTTGAAAAGGTCTTATCTTTGGTAAAAAAGATTTTTTTGATACTTCTTATCCTTAACATAGAAATATGTTTTTTAGTTAATTGTTGCCTTGTGGCAATTTGCTACCTATATTCCTAGGTTATAAAACAGAGCATTTTAGATTGCAGGTTATATTGTATAGTTGAAATTTTGGATCTATATTGCACTGTATTTAAGATGGAGATACTTTAAGCTTTAAAATCTATGGATGTGGTTTTAAGCATTTAAAGTTGACATTATTTTCTGATGATTTTGGTACTACTTTTTGTACAACTCCTCTTAATTTTGGTTTAAGTTGATTGACTGAATTAGCTAACCTTTATATATGTATATGGAATTGGGGTGGCTGTAATTGACTTACATATGGAAGCTTAAAGAGAATGATACATAAACTTGATGAAAATAAATTTTCTCATCTCCTCTTTTTATATACGCACATCTAATGTAAGGAATGATGATAGACCTCACATCTTTTTAGTGATCACCCTTTGTGTTAGCTCTTTTCTTTTATAAGCATAGGAATACTTGTATATGCACTTTAGGTCCACAGTCCGTCTGAGATCCTAAGGACAAGAGGGAGCTTCTTGAAAAGCCGAAAAGAACTAGCGAAGATTCAAATTTGCAGAAAAGAGTCCAATTATGCAAGCCATTCTAAACATAGTGAGGAGAAGGCTTCCCACCGCTTTTTTGACCCAAAAGTGAATGATAACACATCGGATGTGCATGACCAACAACTTGCTCTTGCTTTGTCCAATCGGTGTCCCCACAACCTTCACTTCCTACCGGACTGTGGAAGATCACCAAAGTGACCCGTAGCACAAAGATCCACAGATGCCACCTCGTGTCCGACCTCATCTCGTGGTTATTATCTACCTTCAAAGGTCAAACCATCTCAGTGGTCAAGGCGTAGAATTTATGGTTAATCTACGTGAACAAATTGCACTTCAACTCTTAACAATTGTTTGAAGTTAATTTAATTTGTATGGTTGAATTATTATGCTATGTTGATATTTTTGGGACATGATACTATGTTTGAAGTTAATTTAATTTGTACGTTTTCATTTTTATTTTATCATATTGTGGTCAAAATATTATAAATATGTATTTAAAATACTATTCAGACCTTCTAATTATCAAACATGTTTTGTTTAAACTGTTCAGAGGGTTAAAATGGTCAAATATTGTAATTCAGATATTTGAAAAAATTAATTATCAAACAACATTTTTTCATTTAGACACAATTCTATTCAGATGTTCTATATTATTCAGACGTCTAAACTGTTCAGGTCTTAACACTCAGTTTTATCAAACACCACCTAAATGGTAAGTTGGTCAATAGACCAATAAAGTGCTGACACACAGAGAAATTATTTTTTGACATACGTGTCGACACTGTATTGATCAATTGACTAAAATTAATTTCATACTAACCACTCATCTTTCTTACACATAAGAATTTTTTTTTTTAAAAAAACTCAAACCTAAAATTGAGTTATACTCTCTCCGTTCATTAATATAAATCGTTTTAGAGTTGTGCATAAATATTAAAAAAATAATTTTATAACATTAAATATAATATTAATTGTCTATATTATCCTTGTATTGAAAAAAAAGAGTGTAATTTATTGGGCAAAAAATAGTGAGAGAACCAAAGTTATATTTAATACTTGAGGTAATATTAGAAACTAAACAATTAATGCTTACCTGAAATTCTCAAACGACTTATATTTAAGGAACAGAGGGAGTAATCAATAGTTTGTCAAATAGTTGTA
Organism: Panax ginseng; assembly: GCA_020205605.1. Taxonomy (NCBI): domain Eukaryota; kingdom Viridiplantae; phylum Streptophyta; class Magnoliopsida; order Apiales; family Araliaceae; genus Panax; species Panax ginseng. The sequence goes on from CM035148.1 coordinate 33,947,322, forward strand.
TGCTCAATTATTTAACATCTCTAACAGGGCAACGTTTAATTTTAAAATTCACTAGTTGATAACTCGTGCAATGCACGGGGTAGTTTGAATAATGGTTTTAATAATTTGTAAGACATTCATGCCAAATAAACAATACATAATTCAATAATTATTTTTACCCGTAAGTGCCTAATAACACTAATCAAATAGTGATATCTGAGTTAAATTGGAATACTAATTCCTAATAAATTTTTGCGCTAAATTAAATTGATTATAGTAATATTTGAGAAAGAAAACCTACACTATATATTTTAATTAATTTAATAATTTAATAATTTAATAATGATATTTTCAAAATTTTAATTTGTTATATCTAAAAATTGAATATCTTAATAAAATTATAATAATTAAATTATTTTACATAAAATTGGTCAAGATATATTATCTTAAACAATTTTTTTAATAAAAAAATATTATAATAAGTTTGGTAGAACGAAAAATAAAAAATATTTTAAACTTACCTTCTCTTGTTAGAGAATAAAAAAAAATTATTTGCCTTTTACTAACATAAACCGAGTTAACCGTTAATTAACTTAGTGAGTTTTTCAATTGAACATATATAGGTATTGATTTCAATTGATGATGTCATTTTACATCATCATTTATGTGTATTATATATAATAAAAAATATTATAATAAGTTTGGTAGAACGAAAAATAAAAAATATTTTAAACTTACCTTCTCTTGTTAGAGAATTAAAAAAAAATTATTTGCCTTTTACTAACATAAATCGAGTTAATCGTTAATTAACTCAGTGAGTTTTTCAATTGAACATATATAGGTATTGATTTCAATTGATGATGTCATTTTACATCATCATTTATGTGTATTTAAATATAAGAATAGAAGAATAGACGAATTATCAAATTAAGTGAGTTAACTCACTTAATTAATTAAGAGTGGACTCAACGATTTTTTCAATTGATTTGATTTGATGATGTCATTATTTATGTATATTTATATATAAGTATTGATTTGTCCAATTGTTTAGCGAATGATGGTTATATATTTATATATGTTCGGTCTGTTGCTAAAAGCTAATACGACGATTCTATATATAGCTGTAAGACCCCAACTTATTATAAATAAAATCAAATTTTCTCTAATTATTATTGTAAATAATAAGGTGTTAAATTGATATAATATTTTGGTTATGGGTGAAATGTGCAAATTTTACAAAATAAGCAAGTGGTTATAAAATAATCATTGTTGTCGGGGAATATTCGTTTGGTCGTGGGATATTCTTGTTGTCGGGGAATATTCGTACGACGGCGTAGTCATTAGTGGGCCCCATAACAAAATAACTGTCGGATGAAGAAAACGACAAGTTTGAGTTTTTATAAATAACGGCGAAGTTGTTACCGTTAACACTGTTGGAATACCCGGTGGTTAAAATACAGTAATACGCGTGGATGCACAGTATTTTTGAATTATTGATTCTTACGTAAGAAGGCACTACTCAATAATTGTTACAGTACTTACTGTTCAATATTTTATTTTATTGATTCAATAATTGCTGCGTTGATATTTTATATTATTGGTGTTTTAATAATTATCACTGCATAGTATTTCCCAGTATTAGATCAATAATTTATATTATTTGAATAATATTATTAGATAGCATTATTGGCAATTTCTAGAAAGTTCTGTCAATGAGAGGTTTGGTCACCTAATTGCATTGACGATGAGGAGAAATTCTTATTAAAAAGCCCCTTTCTCTCGAGGGACTACTTTGGTTGTCATAATTGTGATTACGTAATATTATTTATGAATAATTAATTATTGATTTATATGATAAGAAATATTTATTTTATGTGGATATAATTAAATAATGGATATATTTATTTTTATGTGGATAAAAATGAAGGAATTAATCTTTGAGGTATTTTATCGATTATTTTGTTTGATTGTGGAGGTATTAAAAATCATCCGTTTGTGAATTTCGGATATTTTATGTTTGGAATTTGGAAAAAATTTCTTCTGCAAAGTTATAGAGAATTCAATTTCAGGCAGAATGGACATAAAATTCGTATTTTTCTAATAACCGGGCTATTTTCTATGAATTATTGAAGTTTCAAAAAATAAAATAATTTTTATTAAATTATGGGGTGGGACCCACTTTGGTTGGTGTTAATAACATGTGGGCTGCTGGAAAAAATTTAGAATTGGCATGCTAGGCATTCAACAAAGTAGGCATGCGTGGAAGAAATAAAAGAAAATAATATTTTATTATTTTAGTCTCCTATGGCGTTCTAGCATTTTTCTATAAATAGACGCTTAGGTTAGAATTGAAAATCATACCAGAAATAAGTTTTCTTTCTCTCTATATGTTATCGAATGTATTTTTGTGAGTAGTTAGATACTTTGAGAGTTCTTTGTTCAATTCTAAGTTTCCTTCTGAACTTTTCTATCCGATATTCAGATCGGAAGTCTTAGTTATTTTGAGTTAAGGGTTGTTATTTTCTTCTTAAATGATATTATTTTTTCAATATCATTATGCCAAAATATTGGTGAACGTTTTTATCAAATTTAGAACTTTTTGTGTCGGGTTACTATTCACGTACTCTGACTATTCACGAATCATCGACCTTTTCATAGAAAATGAAATTTTCTTCTTTTTGTCCAAGATGTCTATTATGGTTACTATCTTTGATTGTATCCATGTTTTGATCTTTATTTTTGAATTACGCTTCAAAATTGGTATTTATAAGTATTATTGATCTTGGATAAACTGCTATACTCTGAATCCCTACTATTTTGTCCTTACATCTCATTTGGATTCGTTTTTTTTAAAATATTTTCATCATCCTCAGTCCTAAATGATGATATTATTTGAATATCTTTGGCCCAGTAGTGCAAAGATGAATGATTAATCGATGAATATCTTTGGCCGTAGTCAAAAGATGAGCAGTGTTGAGATGAACATGACCAACCGGTGATACAAATGAATATCTTTGGCTTTTGTAGTGCAAAGATGAATATATTTGATTAAAGATGTATATTGATTGTTGTTACGGGGATAAAATATTGATGATGGAATTTTAAATCTTAGAAGATAGTAGAACTCATTCTCTACTGACTCTTCTAATGGATTGTTGTTTCCATTGCGAGTTGTTGATCTAAAACTTGTTGTCTATTATATTTTATCGATTTTTCCTGTTGAAGACTATGATAATTTGTTGTATATTATCTTAGTTATAATATTCTTTCTTCAATTTAGTTGAGCTCACCATTTTCCTTTTGTTCCATTTTTCTTCTCGGGAGGTGAGAACATAGCAGGATCTAGTCGGGGTATGGAGTGATGGTTCTAGAAAGATGTTTTAGCGATCCTCACTATTTACAGTAAAATAGTGTTTGAATAATTGTAATGAGGACTTATTTGAGTGTGGATATTGTCTAGAAGATAATATTTGTATTTAAACTCACAAGATGTGTATGTCGTATTTTGCATGACAATTGTATTATTGAAGTGGTAGTTTGCTTTCGCACCATGTATTTGGCGACTCGAATGGGTGTTGTATACCTATTTTGGGGGCGTCATGGTTGGTATCAAAGCTTAGGGATATGGTCTGGCGGAGATCGGGGAATAGAACTAGGAGGGAGAGATGAGTAAATCCTTCGCTTAGTGTGTCCTATCTAAGCTTATTTGTTGGTTAAAGCCATAATATAGGGATATTATGTGATATGTTAATTTGTTTAATTAACCCTTATTTTATGACAAGATTTAAGAATGGTCACGAGAAGCGTTAACAATGGAGTGTATGAGACTGTGGAACAACCTTTAGTCACAAACCAGAGAACGTCTAACGGGAAGACAATATTCCTCCATAAACAACACTACCGAGCAAAACGATGAATGATGAAATGTTTAGGAGCTTTTTGCAATTCATGCAAAATCGATGAGGAGACTTCGTGTACAAAATACGGGTGGAAGTGGTACCAACGCCTTGGCCTCGATACATCACTGACAAGAAGTTCAAGGAGTTGGGACCACCGAATTTATTGGAAGCCGGATCCGTCAAGGCGAAAACATGGGTCAAGCAAATTACCAAGATATTCGATGTCTTGGGATGCATGAAGAATGAAGGTTCCATTCGCCACCTTTATGTTCCGTGGTGAGGGTAGACTCTTGGTGGGAGTCATGAGGCGTACTCACTTCGCCGCTTCAACATGTCTTGGGAAACGTTTCAAAAACTGTTCAATGACAAATACTTTCCTGAAAGTATTCGTTATATGAAGGAGGTAGAGTTTATCAAACTGGAACAAAACAACATGACGGTGTCCCAGTATGAGGCGAAGTTCGCTGAGTTATCCAGGTTTGCACCTCATTTGGTAGAGAATGAGGAACGAATGACAAGGATGTTTCTGAGAGGTCTAAAACCCGAGATTCGTCAATACCTTATCTCTCATAAATTTTCTCTGTATTCAAATGTTGTCAACAGGGCTTAATTATTAGAGCGAGATAGTGAGTATGTTCCGTCGCTATAGTATAGAAAGCCGGTTTTTTATGCTATAGCGACGAAAAAAATCATCGCTATAACTGGTTCACTCTTAGTTAAGCTCTTTCCAGGTTATTTGGAGAATCAAGAGATATATATATATATATATATATATATATATATATATATATGAAAAATATATATATACACAAATGTGTGTAGTACACGATGGCCTATTGACGCTTTTTTGGGTTATAGCGATGGTTCACCCGTCGCTATAACTATTCTGGTCTATGTCGACGGGTGAACCGTCGCATAGCCCAAAAAAATCCTTCGTCATAGGCGACTATATACTACTACACAACTGTGTATATACATATAGCCATATATATATATATATATATATATATCTCGTAATTCAATCATCTATAATTAAAGTTGACAATGGAATGTTAAATAAATAACTCATTTTGTACCATTGATTACAAAATTTATTGGACGAATTTTGACAAAAAAAAATTACCGCCATTTTTCACCATTCGCATTATGGTGCATGTGCAAAGTTTTCATACGGAACACAAAACTACTTGGGATTAAGGGTGTAAATGTAAAACCCCAACTTTTATGAATAAAGATGAATTTTCTATAAATATCATTTTTGAATATTATGGAATGAATTTGATATAATGTTATAGTTATGGGTAATATTTATAAATTTTGCAAAGTACGCAAATTGTTATATAATATTCGATTGGTCGGGGAATATTCGTTTTAACAGGGAATATTCGTACAACGACACAATCATTGGTGGACCCCACAACGGAATTATTGTTGGATTGAGAAAACGACAAAAATACTTTATGAAAATAACGGTAAAAGTTTTATCGTTAACTGTTGAATCACTCGGTGTTAAAAGTACAATAATACGCGTGGTTGCATAGCTAGTAGCACACGGTATTGATTATTGATGCTTACGTGAGAAGTCACTCAGTTTTGTTCAATTATTGCTACAAATAATTCTTTGCGTAGTATCTCACGTTATTTGATTCAATTATTGTCAATATTTTATATATTATTAAATCAATAATTGAGATGACAAAGTTATTAATATTATTATTTGCAATATTAACGATGTCTAGAAGTTTTGTCAAGGTGAAGTTTGGTCACCTAATTGCGCGCCAATGGGGAGAAATCCTTATTGGAAAGCCCCATCTTTCCTGGGAACGACCTGGTCGATTAATATTGTGAATTATAATAATGATGATAAATTTTGTTTTATTAGTATTATTAATGTAATAAAACAGAAAAGCTTTTTATATAAAACAGAATACTTTTATAAAGTTATCTGTTTTATTAAACTATAAATAGAATATATTATATTTTATTATGCATAGTATTGCATAGTGTCTGCATAGTATTTTGCATAGTAAAATCTTTTTATATAAAACAGAATACTTTTACAAAGTTATTTGTTTTATTAGATTTTAAATAATATATATATATATATATTTAGAATATATTATATTTTATTGCATAGTATCCTTTCAATTCTCTTATAAATAGGATGCTTAGTTAGAATTGAAATCACACCAGAAATTCAGAGAATTCTTCTGCTATAATTTTGAGCGTATTTCTTTAGAGTTTTCAGAAGTTTTGAGCGTAGAAAAGTAGTATAAATTTTCTTCAAGAATATCCTCGCCTACCAATTGAGAATTTCTTCTTTTACGGTAAGGGATATTATTTGTTGTACTTTCGTAAGGGGTATTATTTCTTTCATCTTCATGAAGAGAACTTCCATTATTCCATTCTTTATCATTATGTTGGAATAACTTTGTCTATCACAAGCATGGCATACATGGTGAAATTATTCTCATTATTCATTCTTTATTATTACATTTGGAACATCCTCACATGCATGCGGTTTACGCACGACCGTTCCGCCTTTTATTATTACATTAGAACATCACATCTGCATGCGGTTTACGCATTACACAGTTCCGTTCTTTATTATTCTCGTTAGAACATCCACGTATGTGTGGATTACGTGACACTGTTCCATTCTTTTATTATTCATTGGAATAACTCATGTCATGCGGGCTACTTCGCATGCGTGGTGATTTCTTCTGTTATTCCATTATTTATTATTACATTGGAATAACTTTTATCATGTGGATTATCACATGCATGGTGAATGATCCTTTGTATTCATTCCTTATTAAATTGTGGAAATGGTCTGCATCAAGTGGTTTACCGCATGGCGCATTTAAAAATCCATTTGCGCTTTCATATATTCTCTTATACTCGGTTGGTTAAAGCTTTGACTTCTATACTCCATAAAATTAGTGGAATATCCTTGATATTTGCGCTTCATCCAGTATCTTTTCATGGAAATATTCTTCTGAGCATTCTTGAATTTTACTCCACAAAGAAGTATCATGTTGACAATTTGGACGTTATTGGTTCCTGGATAAATTAATTCTTGAACTTGTTTTTATTGAATTCTTATATCATTATCATCATCCTCATGTTTATATTATGTTGAAAGTCATTTGTAGCCTGTAGAGCATAGATGGACTTGGTATGATTATGACCAGGGATTATTCGGTATAATCATGACCGTAATGTTACAAATGATGTGGAAAAAGTCCTCATTGGCCCGTAGTGCATTGATGGACGATTGTTGGCATGATCATGACCATTGATGAATAATACACGAATATCCTTGGCCGTGGTGCATGGATAATTTGTGGTCGTGATACTTAATGAATATCCTTGGCGTAGTAGTGCGGGATGATGTAAATTATTTATTAAGCTGAGTCTCACCGATAAAAGTAATGAAAAACCTTTTAAATCATAGAAGATAGTAGATTTTATTCTCTACTTGACTCTTCTAATGAATTGCTTGTTCCGCTACAGTTAAACTTGATATTTGTTATATTTTATTCTCTACTTGACGGTCCAGATGATAGCATTAGTAGTCCTCACTATTCTGTTAAATAGTGTGACAATAAATGTAATGAGGACTCCATTGAGTGTGGATATTGTCTAGATGATAATATTTGTATTAAAACTCATAACATATGTTTTGTCGTATTTTACACGACAGTTGTATAATTAAGTTTTTATTTGTATTTTGTACTATATATTTGGCGACTCAAGTGGGTGATGTATACCTATTTGGGGGCGTCATAGTAAACGAACTGAGTCGATCCGAGTATTGAGTTGCTCAGATTTGGTTCACAAAATTTATCGAGTATAAAATAAGGTTTGATTGAGGCTCATTTAGCTACCGAGTCAAGCACGATTCCGAATCGAGCCCGAGTAGTTTGAACTTTTCGAACGAATATGATCCGAGTATCAATAGAAAATTACAATTTGAAGAGGTTCGAGTAATTTATCGAACTTTAAAATTTGCTCATATTTGACTCATTTATATTTCGAGTCGAGCTCGAATCGAATTTTTAATCGAACGAGTCTTTAATCGAGCCCTAATCGTTTCTTTCATTTTACGCTTTTACTTTTTATAACTCTTAAAATTCTCCCTATACTGCTTATAATGATAATGATGCCTATGAAGAGATTCTTTTTTAATTATATACTCTCTTTGTCCCTAATATATTGTGACGTTTTAAATAATTTTATTTTTTTAAAATTATTTAAAGTTTTATATAATTTAAGAAAATTAATCACAATTTTTTAAAATTACTTCTCATTGGAAAATGATATAAATGAGAAAGTATGAGATAAATATATGGTAAATGGTATATTATAGACAATTAATACTATATTTAAGACTATACAATTATTTTTTTAATTTTTGTGCACAATTCTAAAATCTAATATATTTATTATGGGACTGAGAGAGTAGACGATATAAGTAAGATCAACTGCTAAATATTTTATAACCAACTTTAATTATGGATTGAAAGGTCACAATCTAAAATATTTTAAATGTCTTGCGGATGCACATAAAAAATTCACATTAAAAATTTGAATCTCGACATAAAAAATATAAAAAAATTCACATAGCCCATAAAAAATATAAAAAATATTTATATTTTTTATGTGATTAAAAATATAATATAAAAATATTTTTTATGTGATAAAAAATTTGAATTTCGACAGCCCATGCCCCATGCTAGACTGGTTAGCTGAAAATATAGCGCCAGTGCGCCACACACGTGTGTGAATATGGTTTGTTGCCATTAATTTGTTGTATTAATAATTCAAAATGCACAGTTTTAAGTAATTTTCATAATTGTTTTGCAAATAATAATAATGGATGGTGAGAGCTTCTTCCATCTTACACTGTACACCCCCTCAGGCTAGTTGGAACTTCAAAAACAAATTAGGTGATAGTTTTTCTTCATCAGTGGCCTCTAAGTTTGTCTGTGGGTCAACAACATGGTGCAGTCTAAATCATTAGGACCAGTTCTTGGTGAAAAAGAATGTACAATTACAAATCATACAATTTACAATTATACCCTTGAATAACAACCATTTAGTTTTTTATATTTTGAGTTATCGAAAATTCGTGTATTTGGGAGTCCCTGATGATCAAATAAACCAAGATTTTACCATGACTGTAATTTTAGAGAAACACGAAAGCGAAAACCTATGAGTTCGCTTCTGGATAACAAACACCAAAAACCGTCTTTACAGAAGATGATTTAGTGTTTTGACGATCCCTACCCTTATTCCTTATTGACCGCAACTTCTAATATGTTGCATAAGCAGAAATAATTTATCATTTTCAGAAATATCATTATCATCTTATTTTATTTATTAGTCATACTCATCACTAATTGAGAAAAGTGACACCCCACCCCAATCCTCCGGCAAGTGGGGACTTGGGCTAATCATGCATATAGTTTCCTCACTTGGAAGAATGGCATTATCCAGAAGAAAATGAGTGCTTGCTTGAAATATAATCATTGTCAGATTGCATATCTTGGGTTTGGTTTGTTTTGATTTGACTCATATTTTTGCTATTTGAATTTATCAGATTACTGCAATAATCTGATTATTGTAAAATTATTGCATTAGTCTATTTTGCTTATTGTTATGAAAGTTGTCTACATCTGATCCTTTCCAGACCCAAATATTTGCATGGTTTGGTAATATGATCAAGGACCAAATAAGCAAATCCCAACAACTAAAATCTACACTTTTATTCTGAAAATCAATCAAATCTCCAAAACATGACCATTGAATCATTGGACTACAAAAAAAAATCAACAAACTTGTGTAATATCTACTAATTGGTTATTGCAGGAACTGGGGAAACATAAATTTTGTATATCAAGAGTTAAGAGTCAAAATTCCATTTGCATGCTTAGGTTCTTTCATACCCAAAACTTGCTAGCAACAAAGAATTACATACTCTTCTATACAAATTATACACTTACTATTTCTTTTTTTGAAAATCTCAGAATATATTCTACTTCAAGTAAGCATTATTAGCAATCTAAAGCATTTTACAAGAAGCTGTTTCTGTAGAGCATGCCAATTTGGATATGCAGCAACTCTTTTCACTTTGCAGATAAGCTTTTCTTGGAGTAAAAAGGCGAAAAACCGCGTAAGCAACCGTTCTTCTTCCTGCAGTATTACATTAACAAAATCAATGAATTTTAAGCGACACTTATTACTCTGCCAACGTAACTTTTAGTCTGTAAATATCAATCGTCATTATAGACTATTAAAACAATCACATCAAGAATAAACTGACCAAATAGACTGCCCATTTCAAATGGTCCGAAATCGGGATCTCCAAGGTTGGGATTTGATGGACCTATGGTTCTGTTTGCTAAAGATTATGTGGAGGGAAGAATAAAGCAGTCCATTTTGAGAAGAACCATCTTATTATTCTCTTAAAAGGCTCAACTAACTACTAAGTAGATAAAACAAACCAGAATAGAAGAAATTGATTGTTCAGCTTTTTTGTCCATTTTCTATTAGATTTAGCTTTAAAGTTTGAGCATAGACCTCCTTTAGCTACCCTTTTTCACCGACACATAACAAATTTGATGTTACTAAAACCATTTCTTTATGTTTTTTTCTTGAACTATGAAGGAATAACTTATCTGATTTAAGATTTCTAAGGTAACTTATCTGAATAAGTACTTGAAATACGAAATAATTTTGATATTCACTTATTAATTCAACCGTACAGATATTAACATACCTTGTGCTGTTGCTCCTTGTGCTTCTACTGCTAACACTGCTACTGGAGCTGCCGGTGCTTCCACTATTGCTACTACTTCCACCGCTCTCACTCTCATCCGAAATCGAAGTTCTTTTCTTCCACCACTCCTTCTCAACAACCTTTGAGGCCTTATTATCCGAATTCCCATCCGGTTTAGGAGAAACTTTTGAATAAGGATTTGCCTTCTTTTTCTTCTTTTTTCCACCCAAAGTAATTGGAAAAACCATCTTAAGAAACAACCCCTTATTTTCATTTATATTGCTTCCACTCCTCACCATTTTCCCTTTCTTTTCAATTCTCTTTGCACTTTCTTGCCTCTTTACACTTCCCTTCTTGCTCAAGCTTTCTTGATCTTCTACCAAACATTCTTCTTGGTTTTGAATTTCCACCCTATGGCTATGATACTCCACAAGATCTTTTAGAGAGAGCTCGTAAGACGATTCGGGCATGGCCTTCACCATTTCCATAAGCTCCAACTGGCCTCTAGCAATGGCTTGAACTCTTGATGATGGAGAAAGATGTGGAACATAATTGTTATCGGAATTTTTTGAATGGAACGGACTTCTTGCTGGGCTTTTGTTGCCCCACAAAGGTGGTGAACAAACACCGGATTCATCTTCAATATTTTCAGGCCTAAATTGAAGTCCCCCTCCATTCCAATTCCTATTCCTATATTTTTCATAGTTTTGTGCAGCTTTTTGAGGCTTGGAACTAAAATTTACTGCCCCATAATTGTGGTTTATCGGTTCGAGGGGATTGAAGGCCAGGAGATGGCTGTTAGTTGGTTCTGCTTTTAGATCAAACATGGTTTTTTGCAGGGAGAAAGATGGAGAGAAAGTGTGTTTATGTGAACATTTTGATTTTGTTAGTCATGACTCAATGCTCCATTATCACTTGTATTTATTTTAATGACAAAGTAAGTTTTCTGCCGTTTGATGCGGCTCCTAAAAGTCAAGACTTTCTAGATGGATGGATCATGGATGGGCATTGGGACATACTTTTTCTCTATTTTTATAATTGTCTCTCTTTCGGTATAAGGTAGGATTAAGATATCAATTTTTTTTATATCTCAAATCATGTGTAAATAAATAAGATAATTAGTACTACTTTATGATATAATCGGCGGCTAATCACATGAGATTTAATAGATTAATATTATAATAAGGTTATATTATTTGAGATACTAGTTAAAACAAAAACAAAATTAAAACTCTTTTTATTTATCCTTTATCATGTAACTTTTTTCCTTTTGTTTTCCTACGGAACAGAAAGACTTGCTGGTCTCTTTCCAATCCCCAACTCCCCTACCCCACCCCACCCCCCCTGCCACCCCACTCACCCCAATTTATGATAAAATTCTCTTAATTTGACAAAATAAAGCAAGTCAGAAAAATTAAGTTTCAATTAAACCAAAATATACTTGCTATATATATATATAGCAAGTATAAATTTCAGTAAATTGGAATTCTCCGAATAGTAGAATATACATTTTGTAATCAATTCTGACTGCACTAAAATTAATTCTAGTTCGAGAATGTTAAAAAGTGACAAAAGCAATTACTAAAAGAATACAAAAACAAATAAACCTTTTGTACTTCACAATTTCAGTGATTCAATGTTACTCGCCTAACGCGTATTGTACGTCATGGACTCATGGCTGCAGTATTGTTACTAATTAATTTTATTAAATATGTATTAGTTCATAGTATAATAATAGTCCAATTTGATAAACTTTTGTTTCGCAAAAACAAACTTTTTTTTTAATTTACTTATGATAGCAATATAAAATGACACAATATACTCAATATCGGAACATGATTTTGTGGGCCCGAATGATTCGGTGGGAGCCAAATGTCTCGTCATCTAATTAGTGACACGCATGAATGGAGTAACGGGATTCCCACTGTCCCTATTTATTATCCAGTGAAACCACAGTCAAAGGAACGGGCTTGGCAGAAGGTTAACGGGGCCTTTTGCCCAAGCAATAGGATGTCGGTACCGAAGTACTGCCTTGTCGCGCACAAGCAAAGTTGTACATAGACGGCGCACAATCCAAGTAGTGTGTTGTCGTCACGTGGCAGAATATTGCAGTTAGGATACTGAACTCTTGAGTGTTCACAATCCTAATTGACTTATAATTCCATACCTAATTTGACTTTCTACTTCTAAGTAAATCAAATCCGATCCAATCATGAGGATTGCAGTTATAATATGATTTTATATAAACACCCATATTCGGTCGTAATTCAAATTACAAGTACCTCACACATTATTTATTTTAAAACATTTGAGCAACTTATATACCTCCATTGTTTAGTTTCTCCGCACATGAATTAATTATTTTAGAAAGGTTCGACGTTTTCATTTGTATTAGGATGTTAGTGTTTGTATTTTGTTTATGGTATGTTTTATGTTTGTTTGGGTTTGGTTTGTGTTGTTTGTGTTTTAGTGTTTTTTAGTTGTGATTAGAGTTTTCCCTTGGTTGGCACATTGTTAAGTAAGATATGTAGACGGATTAATATTTCAAAAATTAGATTACAATTAAAATCTAAGGTTATGTTTGTTTGCAAAAAATATGTTTGAGATTGTACTATTTGTTTTAATTTAATACTATCTCCGTTCCTAAAAGATTGTCGTTTAAGATTTTGGCACATGAATTAAAAAAGTATCATTTACCAAGTAAAATTTGTTTGAAATTCTATCACTACCCCTTTATGGGAAGTTGAAAACTATTAATACAAGGGAGAGAATTTCTTGGGACAATGAGAGAAAGTAGGGGTAATATAGGTAAGTAAATAATTTATTCTCCTTGAAAGTTATAAACGACAAACTTTTTGGTACACATTTTTTCTTCTAAAACGACAATCTTTTAGGAACGGAGGGAGTAATACTTTGGACCATTAGTCCTTTATGTGGGATCCGATTAGTATAAAGTTTATTTTTTGGTAAGTTGGTCAGTTGACCAATAGAATACTGACACACATAGAGTCTCGTCTGCGTGTCAAAAATTTATTGTCCAATTGACCAACTTACCCAAAAATAAACTTCATGCTAACCATTTCCCTTTATGTGGGACTATTAGTCTCATAAAACAGTTTGATTGCTTAAAATGGGAGGACTATTAATCTCACATTCATCATGAACTTATATAGTCTATCATAAATAACTTAGAAATGACAAAAAAATAGTTAATGAGACTATTTAAAGGACTAGTAATCCCACATCATGAGATAAAATAGTTTAAAGTAGTGTTAAATTAAGACAAATAATTTCATCCCAAATCACTACAAGAAAAAGGTTTATCAATGATCACTTATCTCTGCGATCAAGATATGGTCGCAGAGATGACATCGGCCGACAATCGCCTGCGATTCTTGATAGTCAAAATCACATAAAATCTAGTCGCTGGGATGCACATCAGCGACCACTATTAGCGACCGAACCATCGGCGACCGATATGAGCGACCGAATTGATAAATTCGGTCGTTGAGCTGAGTCAGCATGGTTTAGGGCCAAAGCTGACGTGGTCCACGTGTTAACGACTGCAATCAGCGACCGCATTTGGTCGCTAATACCCTCAAATGTTTAGCCGTCACATTATTAATATCAAATCGATCGTGACGCGCGATCGACGATATGAAACAAAATGCAACCCAGATTTTTGCTGTTTTGCAGAATTCCCAAAAACCTGTACCTATTTTGTACCTGCTTTATCCCACAACACATACACAACAATATAAACATCCATCGTCCACCAACACATACACCAAACTAGTATATAAACTTTTAAAAACCAATATGATTTGAATAAATATAATAACATTTCAAAACTTGTTTAAGTAACATACGAGACATCCAAAGAATGAATATACAAGTACAAGCTTATACTATAACTACAAAATCGATCTAAAAGCAGTGTAAATGCAAAGCATCATCGCCTCCTTGATCACCTTCGTAATTAACAAAATAATAAAACAAGTTACAAATATATACTAACTATGTTAATATTGGTATATTACGACAATATATACAAAAAATTAATTTTATACCTCGTCGCCATCCCCATGTTGTGATCTGCTCGCTGCCATCGCTTCAAACTAACTCCTCAGAACTCAGAGCCCCCAGATGCCCACCCAGTATCTTCAGAAGATCTCGATCTCGACATATAGCTCTCACATAGTCAAATGGGAGTATGAGCAATTTGGATGGTTCGATGATTTGTGAATCTTGGGTGGAAGAAGCGGCTGAGCCATCAAGGATGGGCGTCGTCGTTGTCCTCGACCTTTAATGTAGTTCTTCTTCACAACAGACGCCTATCCCACGTACTCTTGATCAATAGGCGGACGTGGAGTGCCTTCGAGATAAATACTTCATTCAATAAACGCTTATAAGTATCCTCGTCATCATGTTAACAATTAAATAGTTAAAATAAATTCGTAAGCATTGATAAACAAGATCAAGTTGTTAAAACTTATTACCGCTTATCTGGATAGCATCGGTAGACCATCACGGGTGGCCACGCACACATCCAAACCAACGGATAGGTGTACCTTGAGATCGAGACTCTATACAAAAAATAGCACAATATTACTAAGTAAAAATGTGATATATTTTCTAGAATTTATGATTGTAAACATATTAAAACTTGTAAATCGCACTTACGGGCAAGCGATATATCTTTAATTGTGAAATCTTTACCACCTTGTATGTCCCTTTAGCCATTTCACATCATCGAATTTTTAGGATCTGCATTGGTGGAGGCGGTCTTTCGTCTTTTCACCCACTCTCGGTATCCATTGGGCACACATCTCAAATTTATATAGATCGGGTGCACCACCGTGGGCTATGCTCGTGCATATAATCCTCTCCACGGCCCGAATGGTCGATCTCGACATTGTGAAGGGTTTTTGTCTTTCTTTGTTCAAATTGTCTTTTGGTGCGGACATGACTTCATCGTAATAATGTCTCGTATCATCGAAGCATGCGCGTCCTCCCATCTATACTGGTTTACGCAAATAAAACGACAATAATAACATTACTAAACAATTATCCTTTGAATATTATATTATCTCGTCATAATTAAAAAAACATACACGAAATTCAAATTGAAACAACATTCTTGTGGGTGATAGGTGTGCTCTTCCCGTAATCACGGTGTGTAGGCCAATTCTGTAAACACAGTTGTGATATGCACTTGACGATCTTATTATCTAAAAAATTACTATAATATACAACAATTTACATCAGCGATAAGTAGATATATTAAAGCAATTTACATCTAAGTTATAATACTTATGAACATTTTTCAAACTTATACTTATAATACTTAAAAAAAATCGTCAGAGTCTCCCCTACAATATAGACTAGCCACATGCACGACGACATGCATATATGGACATTTCTACGCACCCAAGACACAAACTAAGAGAAATATACAAATTTTCAATACAATAAGCATATTAACATCAATTAGCATATCAACATCAATTTACATCAACGATAAGTAGATATATTAAAACAATTTACATCTAAGTTCTATATATCTTGTATAAATAGAATCTTAAATGCTTATATATAAATGATATATGCGGGACGTACGTGCTATTCGGAGGAGGGTGAATCTGAATAAGAATCCGATCATCTGGATTAGTAGGGGCCTTAGGCACATGATTAGGCCCCTACCCCAGTCGCGCTTTTCTCTACCGCTTGCTCGAAGCCATCATCAGATATTACAAATTTCAAGATGTTATTATGAGTCATATTTGATTATATGAATTTTAAATTAGAGGGATAGTCAAATTTGAAACTTTCACGTGACAAAATTATTGCTTGATATTTCAGGTGCGCATTGTATTCTTATTCATTCTACAATAGATAATGTAGGGTTGGAACCATTCCTATATTGCTATCAAGTTTGTTATACTATCACTATCACTAGCACTAGCACAACAATGGTAAGCAAGCAATAATAATCAAATTCTATTTGTGTAGAGTAATTGTGATACTAAAAACAAATTACAACAAAAAAACCTAAACGAATTACCCAATACCCAGTTAGGGTTACCGATTTGATGACAAAACCTATTTTAAAACAAAACAAATTACCCAATTCGATAGGTGACTAAACGAATTACTCAATACACGGTGTATTCATGCACACAATCGCCAAATCCAAAGAATTCACATACAATTTCAAACACAATTCAAGAAATTACAATGAATGAAGATAAATACATTTAGAAGATTCAATCAAACTCGTTTGAAAATTTTGATCTCCTTAGGCGGTGGTGGTGGTGGCCGGTGGCGGTGGCGGCGTGACGGCATCGAACTCTCTTCTTCTCCCCCCTTTCTCTCTCTTCTCTATTTCACGATCCTCCTTTTTTTTTCCTTCTCTCGTTTCTATGTCGGCGAATGCCCCGATCTCGATTTCATTTAGGTTGATCAGCGACCGCATGCGGTCGCTAATTTTTAATGACATAGACTTATCAGCGACCGCATGCGGTCGCTGATTATAAGTGGCCGTAAAAAAACTATGCGCCAATATTTTCTGCCAAATTTTGGGTGGGAAATTTGTTCTAGCGACCGGTCAATGATCGATCATGGTCATGATATCACTTAATGAATCGGATTATAGATCGATCGATGATGTTTGTCATTATTAAGAATATCGTGACCGGATATCTGCGATTATTGATATAATTGGTCGCTGATAGACCTTTTTCTTGTAGTGAATATACTTTTTGTAAACAAACATAACCTAAGAGATAAGATAGAACAATAATGTTTGGTCCCTTCTTAATTCTTACATATTTCATGTATCCGCATATATTAATATTTTTTATCGACATAAATTTATCGTCATGTATAATATGACTCTTTTTAATTATGTTTTACTAATAAAATGAAGTTTTTATTGTTTATTAAATAAAAAATAGTGAATATTTTTTTATTCTAATAAAAAAATTATAGTACAATTGATGAAAGATTAATTATGTGAATTAAATATTAAATAATGTCGGTGTAATATTAATGGACGATGATTTGCTGATACAAGAAAGAAGCTCCTTAAAAACTTTCTATAATGAAATTCTCTAGATGATACCGACGTAATATAATTTTGTGAAATTGCTTGCTACATAATCGTGATAATGTAATATAGTGGTTGGTTTTTGACTTATATTGTACAGAAGGGCCCAATAATAATCTCAAACACACATTTAAATTAATTTTCGTCTTTTATTATATGATTACAAATGGCGGGTGGAGTTTCGCGTCTTTGACAAAAATAATAAAATGGTAGTTGGTGTTAACGTTGACATTGAATGGGACATAAATTCAAACATAATAAGCACACGTACAACTTTTAATCTTTTTGTTACTTATGTCAAGTTGAACATTGCTGATTTCACAAAAATTCTTGAGTGATATTGGTACCTTTTACCGGTGGCGGAATCAGAACAAAATTTGAGGGGGGTTAAAATTTGAGGTGATTCACGGGAGATCCTGAGCAATGACGTGTAGGTTGCTTGGTGGCGAGGAGGCGGAGTTAAGGTCCTTAGGTTTGATTTTAACCCAGATTGAAAAAAAATGAAAAATATATTAGCGGCCCAACAAAAAATCAATTAATTAAAAGAACTCTAACATCCAGTAGTAGCTACTTTGCGATTTTTTATCTTTCAAGTCGTACATCCAATATAAATCAACTTTTAATATGTTGTAGAAGGCATATTATACTATTTTTAAAAAATATAAACCTACTAAAACAAGCATCTTAGATAGGTTTTATAAGAATTTAAAAGCGCTTAAATTTAAACAGAAGCTTTTTCAACAGCCTAACTCATTCAATTCTTACAAACTTGTTTTGGCTCACCCAACCAAAACAAATTGACTTACTTTATAAAACATGTATAAAGAATTTCTTAATCACAAACTTGACCAAATCTTCTTATTTATGCTTGACAACCTCGAGATAACATTTATCAAACATAACATGTGCACAATTTTAAAAGACAAATTTCACACCTCTTTGGTACATGGTTTCACCATGTATGTATTTTTATCCTTATTTTTTGTATTGTTTATTGTGTTATGATTGTTACTTGAATCATTGTTATAAGGAAATCTTACTAATTTTTTTTAAAATATTAATTAACACCTTAAATATGTATAAATATTAATTATATTAAATAAAATAAATTAGCTACACTTTGGCATGGGTTAAAATTAAAAAATTAATTTTATTTAAATAGTAATTTCAAACTCATTAAAACATCATCATCATCATCGCCACTTTCTCTCTCTCTCCACGACTCCATGTCTCCACATGTAAGCTTATGTTAGCATTTCATTTGAGTCGTTATCTGGTTGTCCAAGTCGAGTGCAAGATAGATTAATGCAAAGGCAAGGTTGGTGTCACGACTGTCTCCCCGGAAGTCCTCAAATTCTCCACCAAGCAGTGTCGCCTCGCCTCGGCCTGGCCCGCCTGCCCACGCCCCGTTCTCGCCCACTTACTACCCCTCGGCCCTGATGCCCCCACCCGCCTCTAGTTGTCAGCTGCTTTACTACCCCCCTCTTAAAAGATATGCCTTTCACGGTCGACATATATCTTGGGAGAATCCGTCTTGAGCTTCGTCGTAGGTCCCATTATATATATATATATATATATATATATATATATATATATATATATATATCACCGCTTTTTTCAAAGGGACCAAAAACAAACCTATTATAGAGACGATTTTTTTTCATCATTATAGATAGAAAACCGTCGCTATAATGGCTATATCTAAATGACAGTTCGAGCAAATCACTATATCTCGAAAAACCGCCATTTATAGCCTTTGGTTCGCCTTTGGTTCGTTGGAGAAAATTTTCATATATATATATATATATATATATATACGGTCCGAATCTTAAGCTCACCTTATCAATTCACGAAGCTCACCCCTTTTTTACGACGGACGATTGACGACGATTGATCGTAAAATAAATCGTTGCTACATACTTTTAGCGACGCTAAATGTTGTCCGTCGCTAAAAGTATGAGACGACGGTTGTATAGAAATCGAATCGTCACGTCCGTCATTAAAGGGGTGAGCTCGGTAAGTTGGATAATGGGTGAGCTTAAGATCCGGACTCTCTCTCTCTCTATATATATATATATATATATATATATATACGGTCCAAATCTTAAGCTTCGCCTTTTATCTAACATATTTTGCATACCTCTCTTTAATGATTTTACGATTCCATGGCGATGATTTGGTCCGTCATTATATATAAACCGCCGCTTAGCTTTTTAGCGACGGATCGAACCTTATAACGATTTGAATCAATCGCCACCCTATCTGGTCGTTAAAGGGGTAATAGAAAGGTATGTTAGATAAGGGGTGAGTTTAAGATCCATATATCTTTGAACATTTGATTAAAAAATTTGCCTTTAGGAATACTAGAAGAAATATCTTTCAATTAATGTATTCTCATATATTTTGGTGTAGTCGAACTTCCCATATATTTTGCTGTAGTTGAAGTTCTCATATATTTTGCAGTAGTAGAACTATTATGTTTTAAGTTCCAAAAAGATACTTTTTTAGATACAGCTTGTACTTTTTATTTATTTATTTATACCTTTTTTTGTGAAGACAATGTTTTGAAAAGGGTATCGTTTTCAATTTTCGCCCTGGGCCTCAAAAATCTCAAGAACGGCCCTGGTACCTTTTTTGGGACTTTTGTAGACTAAAGACTCATGCATTAATAATTTTATAATTGTAATTCGGCATAAATTTATCGCAATATATATAGCAGAACTTCAAAATTAAATAAAATTTATTTTTTGCTAAAGCTTAATTAATAAATATTGAAGTGTATAATTGTATTAATCATTAATCAAAATGTATACTACTACATTTTTCGAAAATTTATTTAAAAAAATAGACCCTTTCTAGAGGGAAATAATATATTAATGATTTAATTTAATTAATATTCGACAAAAAGTACCTTTTGGCCACTGTGGTTATAGTGATTTAACGAATTAACCACTGTGCTTTTAAAATATTCAATTAGCCCATTGAACTTTTTAAAATTTATTAATCGGGTCATTCCGTCCAATTTCATGGACGGACGTTAAATTCAATTGTATATTTACATACGTGGCAACCAAAAAATAAAGAAAAAACAAAATATTTAATGACTGGACAATGATTATGTGGCAAAAAATAAATAAAAATAATAATAAAATTAAAATAAATATTTTAATTCATTATTTAATAAATTTTTTTATTTTCCATTTTCTTTCTCCTTCAAATCCACCACCCGACTTGTAGAATCAAAAAAAGAAGAAGAAAAAAATCCCAAACGCGATCTAAGCTTCTTCCATTTCTATCCTCTCGACTCTCACTCTTCTACTACTTTCGGTTCACCCCATGATCACCACCAAAACAACTGCTTTCTCTTTCCACAATCCGCCACTCCGACCGCCACCCACCACCAGTCTCCACCACGCCAAATAGAAGCTCAAAAATCAACCAAATTCCACACTCAATTTGAGTTTCATCCGGTCCAGATCTACATCTACTCCCAAATTCCGGCGAAATGGCTTCTTCGGAAGTCGATTCCCGCCTCACCCAAACACTAACACCTCCTCCGGCAGAAATATTTCGGAGGAACAGATCTATGGCTCAGTCGGAGGAACAAATCTATGCTAGGTGGAGTTCTTAATTGAAACTGGAGTTATTAATGAAGATCTGCTAGGTGGCACAATTTGTGTATGTGAGCAGGTCTTCCACGGCCCATATGTCGAATTGAAAGCTGTGATGATGAGCAGATGTTTGATCTGTGATGAATATTATAATATTAATAAAATTAATATTATACATATTATAAATATTTAGATAAAGAATAAGAAAGAAAATAAAAGTATTTTAAAACAGATGTTGGTCTTCCATTTTATAAATATTTTAAAACATAAAAGTATTTTTATTTTTATTTTTAAAATAAAACATACATATTATAAATATTATAATATTAATTTAATATTATACATTTATAAATATTTAGGTAAAGAAAAAAAGAAAAAAAACATAAAAATATTTTTATTTTTAAAAATTTATAAGTATTTGAAAATTTTTATTTTTATTTTTAAAATAAAACATACATATTATAAATATTATAATATTAATTTAATATTATACATATTATAAATATTTAGGTAAAGAAAAGAAAGAAAAAAACATAAAAATATTTTTATTTTAAAAAATTTATAAGTATTTGAAATTTTTATTTTTATTTTTAAAATAAAATATACATATTATAAATATTATAATATTAATTTAATATTATACATATTATAAATATTTAGGTAAAGAAAAGAAAAGAAAAAAAATATAAAAATATTTTATTTTTAAAAAATTTATAAGTATTTGAAAATTTTTATTTTATTTTTAAAATAAAACATACATATTATAAATATTATAATATTAATTTAATATTATACATATTATAAATATTTAGGTAAAGAAAAAGAAAGAAAAAAATATAAAATATTTTTTATTTTTAAAAATTTATAAGTATTTGAAAACATAAAAGTATTTTTATTTTTATTTTTAAAATAAAACATACACATTATAAATATTATAATATTAATTTTTATTAATATTATACATATTATGTAACACCCCGAATTTTATGAAATAAAAGTATTCAATTTTTCTATTCAGTAAATGGTTAAATTGATAAAAGTTAAAGTTAAGGGTGATATATAAATTTTTTTCAAAATACGCAAGTGGTTATAAACTATTCATTATTGTCGGGGAATATTCGTTTGGTCGTGGAATATTCTTTTCCGTTTGGAAATATTCGCATTTACCACAAGCAGCCTATTTGTGGGCTCCATAGCGGATAATTGTCGAAAGAAAAAATGACAAAATTGAATAACGGGCAGTAGTTGTTCACAATTAACACCGTTGAAATACCCGGTGGTTAAAATACGAAGAATACTGCGTGGTTTCACAAAGAAGACACTTTGAGTATTGCATAAAGATTGTTGAATTATTGATCCTTACGTAAGAAGGCACTACTCAATAATTATTACGATAATTACTGCTCAATATTTTATTTTATTGATTCAATAATTATTATAAGTTAATATTTTATATTATTGTTGTTTCAATAATTGTCCCGCATGATGATTTTCCATTATCAAATCAATAATTCATATTATTTGGAATAATATTATTAGATAGCATTATTGGCAATGTCTAGAAAGTTACATCAAGGAGAGGTTTGGTCACCTAATTGCGCTGCCAAGAAGGAGAAATTTTATCTGAAAGCCCTCTTTCCTGGAACTACCGGTTGTCATAATTGTGATTCGTAATATTATTTGTGAATAATTAATTATTGATTTATATGATAAGAAAATATTTATTTGATGTGGATATAAATGATGGGTTTATTTATGTGGTTATAAATGAAGGAGTTAATGTTGAGGTGTTTTATCGGTATTTTATCTGGATTAGAGGTATTAAAAGATCAAATCGGTGTTATTACGACTTTATTGTGAGTTATAATATTTAATCCGACTGCTGATCGTTGTAATTTTGGATATTTTATACATATATAAGTTGAGTATATGTCCACAAATTTTGAACCGTTAAAATGAGCGATAATTTGTTATGAATTTTAAGAGGTGACCGATTCGGAAATTAGGTTATAAATGATTTTGGTGGAAAATTCTAGAATTGGTGGACCCCACTTTTGGTTGGTGAGAAATGTGCTCAATTGAATTTTCAAATGTGGTGGGTGAGAATAGTAGCAGTAAAAGCCATCAGTTCAGCAGTTAAGTCTCGCTTTGCTGTCTTAATATTTTCCTATAAATAGAGGGCTAAGTTAGAATTGAAAATCACACCGTAAATAAGTTTTCTCTTTCTCTCTAGATTATCGAGTGTATTTTGTGAGTATTTAGATACTTGGTGAGTTGTTATTCTTCAAAGGCAAGTTTCTTTTCAAATAATATCATCCGATATCCAAATGTCTTTCGCTTTTTGAGGTAAGGGATATTAAGGATGTTATATTCTTTATAATGATGTTATTCTTTCAATATCATTATAATCGAAATATTGGTATGAATTTTATTATGGAATTTCTACCTTTTTGAGTGGGGTTACTATTCACGATACTCAGACTATTCACGATACGCACCTTATTCATGTATAAGGCACTATTTACATGACATTATTTATGTATACGGTACTATGTACGAATACGGAGTACTATTCACAAGTTAGTATTCATGAGTTACTATTTCACGAGTTACTATTCACGGGTACTATTCACGATAAAAATTGGTTTTTTTCTGACCAAATTATCGTTTGATTTATGAATATTGCTCTTGAAATTAAATGCAGTTGTTTATCATATTATTTTTATTATCATATATAACATTTTTATAACCCTGATGTTGAAATTCTCTTTCATTTGAGTGTAATGATGGATAGATTATTGGTATGATCATGACTAGGGTTCTCTTTGGCCAGTAGTGAAAAGTTGAATTGTGACTGGTATGATCATGACCATTGAATTTATAATTGAATATCTTTAGCTTAAGTGCAAAGGTGAATTGATCAACATGGTTATAATTATTGTTTATATAAATTTTGAAATGATTATATATTTCGTTGAGATATGAAAATCTTTGGCCCGTAGTGCAAAGATGACTTATTGATGAACATCTTTGGCCCGTAGTGCAAAGATGGTCTGTTGATGAATATCTTTGGCCCGTAGTGTAAATATGGATTAATTAGTATGATTATGAACAGGAACTGTGGTTTGATATAACCATGATCTTTGATGTTTCGTAAAGACGGTGATGAAAATTATCTTCATCCAAAAGCGAAGAGAATTTAGAATCACAATTATGATTATGAGTTATTCATATGATTGTGGAAAGGAACCTGTTGATTGATGTTATAGGGATAAAACATTGTTAGTGGACTTTTTAACATGGAGAAGATAATAGACATTATGGTCTATTTGACTCTTCTAATGGATTGCTCGTTCACGCAACTATGGTTGAAAAGTTTTATCATCTACCATATGTTCTAAATCTACGATTTATTATCTTGATGAAGGCTATTGATAATTTAATTATCTTTAGTCATGATATTCTTTACTGTTTAGTTGTGCTTCACCCTTTTGCTTCACAATTCCTTTCGTGTAATAAGAGTGTAAATGGGTTTAGTAGGGGTAACAGAGAATGTAATCATGGTAATCATTTAGTAGTTATATTTGGTGAATCAACTAGGGTGAGGCTTAACCCAACGTTGGAAGGGTGTTTTGTCACTATCATACAAGATGTCTAATGACATACAACCTCATATCATCATAAGACGAGGATGTGCTCATCCACTTGCACGAAAGATATACACGAAAGACTACCTATATAATCTTGGTGTTTGTTTGAAGTATAATTCTCAATTAGAGACAATGGAGATAATGATATGTCAAGAGAAGACTTACCATTGGGAAGAATATGATAGTAATCTTTTTATTTTTCTTTGGGGTCTATTGGGTCAACCAAGGATAATTCTGTGGCCATATGATATCTATCATAACCTAGACGCGTGGCCTCCCATGTACGAAGGTTTCCTTAAGCACTTCCCAAAGATTTTAGTTCCTAAAATAGTTTTTGACTATACCTTTATGTAAGGTGTCATAGTGAGGTGCTGTCCACGGTTGGGACATGTGTCACATTTGGTATATATTTGTATCCAAACTCACAACATATGTGTTGTTGTATTTTGTACGACAATTGTTGTAATAAAGTTGTAGTTATTTTCTGTACCATGTATTTGGCGACTCAGAATAGGTTGGATGGAATGGACCTATTTTGGGGGCGTCACATATTATAAATATTTAGGTAAAGAAAAAGATAGAAAATAAAACATAAAAATATTTCTATTTTTAAAAATTTTATTAATATTTGAAAACATAAAAGTATTTTTATTTATTTTTAAAATAAAACATACATATTATAAATATTATAACATTAATGTTTATTAATATTATACATATTATAAATATTTAGGTAAAGAAAAAGAAAGATTTTGATATATTATATATAAATATTGTAATAGATCTCATTGATACAAAATTTTTGATATATTATTTGTATTATTTGGAATTAATTTTTAAAATAAAAATAATTATTATAAATGTATAAATTTATATTAATTTCTTTTAAGTAAATAAAGAAGAACTTGGGAAGAGAGAGAAATAATAGGAAAATATTATTTAGTTGCCAAATCATTGCCCAGTCATTAAATATTTTGTTTTTTTTTCTGGCTGCCACGTATGTAAATATACAATTGAATTTAACGTCCGTCCATGAAATTGGACGGAATGACCCGATTAACAAAATTTAAAAAGTTCAATGGACTAATTGAATATTTTAAAAGCACAGTGGCTAATTCGTTAAATCACTATAACCACAATGGCCAAAAGGTGCTTTTTGCCATTAATACTCCGTATCTGTTATGACAACATCTAGAATAAACAAATTGACAAATTGAAGAACTTAGAAAAGTTACAAAATAAACCTTGTTTCATTAGCTGGTTTCACATTTGACAGAGTAGTATATCTCACCGACGTCTTACAAAGTCATTCATCTAAGCTGTACTAAGCATTATTTGCATGAAATTTATGTTTGTATTAATATGCACTTTTAGTGACAAAAGGGTGAGAAAATATGTCAAATAATTGATGTATTTTCTCCGTCTGAAAATAGCATTTAATTTTTAAGTTACTTTTAAGTATACGAAGACTTGTTAATTAAAAAAACATTCTTAGACATAATTTTGCAATGATTTTCTGAAAATTATTAAATATGAGACTACTTTTTGTTAATTAAAAATTATTAATACTAATTGGATTCATTTGAATGTGACACGTATAATTATTAATGCTCATATAAAAATAGAGACTAAATTATATAAGAATAACCTGTAAAATTAGTGTTTTACACCATCCAATAATATGTCATGTAGAAAATTTAGGAGAAAATCAAACAATTTGAAATGAACTAACAAATAGTGTAATTACTATTTACCATGATAAAAGTGTTTTTCCTCTTAAATTTTCTACGTGACATGATGTTATTGGATAATATAAACAATTAGTTTTACATGTCATCCTTATATAATTTATTCTTAGAAAGATAATCAGATGAAACTTGTAACTTGGATGGTAAAAATCATGGTTGTGAACCCCGGACCATCCCGGGGATGGAATCGGTTAAAATCGGAACTGGTCGTCACTCCGATTCGAATTGAACCAATTATTCAGTTTAGACCAACACCCGCTCAAACCTAGTGACCTAGAAGTTCAACCGCTTGACTTGGTAAATCGGTAACTAGTTCACGAGTTTGACCGGTTCCCTACTAACTTAAATTTTATAGATAAGAAAATTTTTGAATTTGAATGTATCCTAGAGATGTTTATGTCCATTTGTGTTTGATTTTATCACTTTTGAGGTATGAGCATAATTTAATATCTTTCTTTTCATATAGATTTAGTATTTACTAGGTAATAGCCCATGCACGGGCTAGTTTGAATAACAAATTGTATAATTTGTTAAAATTGCGATGAGATTTTTTTATATATATAATAAGTTACTCATATGAACTTTTCAATACATTTTTGCATGACATATCACTTACATTTGTACATATATTGATTTTATTATAATATTGCTTCCACCTTTTATGTGAAATGCATTGAATTTTTATCAAACCCAGTAAACTCTTAAACAAGTCTTGCAAAGTTGAATATAGATCTAAAGATTTTTTAATCACAAACATTTAAGGTTCAACAACTAAATCTAATTGTCAATAATTTAACATAATAGAGTTTATACTTGGATACTAATACAAAAATTTAGACACAATTCAATAGTACACAGTTGGCATATTGATACAACATGTTCAATTATTAACTTTTGAACAAATATACGTCAATTTGATCGTACGTGGAGGCATGTAGCTCCGTCCCATACTGAGGGTCTGAATCAAAAGCAAAAGATTTAAACCAAACTGCATGATAAAAAATATGAAATTGACCATATTAAGAGTTCGACTTACAAATTACTATTGCCAGATTAAGCGTATAAAATTAGACAATACCCATTAACCCAATTCACACCAACAAATAACAATGAAGCTCATAATTAAAATTACTTGGGACGACTCAGAAAATATGAGCATATATACATGTAAAGGGAAAAGAGAGATAAAGAAACCTTTCTACGTATTTATAGAGGAAAAAATTGCCTCTTTAACGTCCTTCTTGGTTAGTTTCGTTATTAATCCAACCTTTTATATGCTATAATCACTACATGTGCTAAATTGTAGCAAACAAAACAGAATCAATATCAAAAAATTGACTAATATAAAGCAATCCATTAGTCTCAAAACTAAAAACAAAAAGATTATGAGCTAAAGGGAAGGCGAAGCTTTCGGACCGTTCCAAATGATACCACAATATGCATTCCAAATTAAGCATAAGTACCACAATATGCAATATACTCAAAATCGACTCCTCTTAAAACAACTGCAATTTCTAACTATTACTGAAGTTAATTAACAATTAATTAGAAATCCATCAAACCCAAGGATGAATTTTGATATATAGCTAAAATTTAAGAACTGAAATCTTTGAAAGAACTCATTACTAATCATGAATTAGCAACACCTCTTTGGAACAACTCAATAGACAAAATCTACATCAAATCAACTCCTTTTCACATTAACAATCTTTATAGCACTTCCTCAAGCTTAAATTACTAGTTCACCAGAACAGAGATTCCATTTATAGAGATACTTAGATAATAATTAAAGATACAAAACCTAATAGAAAAAAATAAAAATTAAACCTTGAACAACATCCCTCTCTTTTAACAAATCTGTTTGTAGTGATTTAAAAATTGTTGAAATTTTCTTTTGAGGGGATAAGAATTCAGTCAAAGATCGGGAAAATTGGAAGATAGAGAAAGAGAGATTTGGGATGGTAGAAGAACAATGTATACCTAATTTGCGATTGAGGCTAAAAAAATTAAAACCTATAATATTATCGAGTCATAAATATCTGCCCGACTTCATATTCGTTTGTCTACAAAAGAAGTTTTTAGAGTAAATCAGAGATAGAGGAGAGATTTTGGATGATCGTTTTGAAAGTAGTATGCACACAAGCCAATCATGTTGATGATAAAGCATATACTTTATAACAATCTTATTCATTTATTAATAAAAGTATTCATTTACTATAAAGGCTTTAATTTATCTACATGGTATTGTTTTAATAATATGTGATAAACCCATAGTTTTAATACTTTTAGAATCATGATGAGATCATGTTAATGAGATCTAAATTCTTAGATAACTTCAAAACTAAAATGTTCCCAATCGATGGATTACTAAAAAGGGATTAGTGAATCCGAATAGATTGGTACATACGTTGCTTGCTCATTGGATGAGGATGATTGATCTCATGATCATTTGTGTGGAGACACTAAAACAAGTATGTAGGTGATTATTGGAGAATAAGTTCACTGAACGTGAATCGCTAAGAAATACCTAATGGAGTTTTACTCGCCTGTCAATAGGATTTTCTGAAGTGATAGTAGTACAAGTGATCCTTAGACTTGAGATCATCATAGTATCTTGTGTATAATGAATTATACTTTAACTTATTCCTTAAGACCCTTGGGGTATATCAAAGGGTATGATTGGGTATAATAAGTTGTACATGGAGATAATGTATTATCAAGAAAGAATCTACCGCTTCTAGTAAAAGAAGATAAATATCTTATGTGATTCGGTAAATGACAACCCAGTAGTCATTGGCCAAGGCAAAATAAAATTAGAAAGGAGTTTCTAATTTGCTTTATTTGGAGTTGTGCATTTAAGAATCGAAATACATATAATTAAATAAAATAAGACTTGACAGTAAATCCATGTCTTATATTTAATTGAGACATTATATGGTGGAAGGATTGAATTGTACGGTAACTATTTACTCAAAGGTTCTTTTATGATTAATATTGAAATCTATATTATCTAGATAGTCGTTAATCGCTAGGGAGGCTTATCCCTATTGTAGAATAAATATTATTTATTTAAATAAATTAATAGTTTAATTAATTTATTTAAATAAGATTGTAATTGTTCTAATTGATTTATTCATAACCGATTTAATATGGAGAACTTAAAGGGTCACACCACAAAAGGAATAATATTTATTTAAGAAGCAAATGTCGTAATCGTAATAATAAGCAAAGTATATTTAATTTAATTTATGGTGATAGAATAAATTAAATAGCTTAATATTTATTATTTAATATTTTAAAATATTAAATATTAATTAATGAGAGGAGTCTTATTATTATTATTACAATTATTATTATTTTAATTTCTAAAGTTGTTTGAGAATTAATTTAATATAAGTACTCTCATATATTTTTAATAAGATTAGGAGGCAAATTAATTAAAAGATGTTAATTAATTATTTCTAATAAGATTAGGGAGCTTAATTAATTAAAGAAATTTAATTAATTAAATAATACCTTAATTTTTAATTAGATTAGATGGGTTAACTAATATCTTTATCAGATGAGTCTTATATCAGATATCAAGATACATGATTCCAATGGTTGGAGAGTACGCTCCTTTTTCTACAGAGATAGAAAAATTAGGGTTTGAGCCAAAACACCCATCTTCTTGAATTTTTGTTATTTCTCAGTGGATCACCTCTAGAGGCCAAACACTAGGGTGACTAACGTTAATCAAAAGAAAGAATCAAACCCGGTGGATTCAAGTTGAACGTGAAAAGTAATTGGAGGTGAACTCGTACCTTAGGAAGCTAGTTTCTACAAGGATATGAATTTGTTCTCCATCTCTTTTCTATTGATTGATAATTATGCACAAAGTATGATCATGGTGATGGGTTTGTATGAAATTTTAAATTTCTATTTTATCGCGCTTTCGCACCTATTGTGTAATTTGATTGCATGATCGCGCTATATACAAACCAAACAGTGGTATCAGAGCCTAACTTTGTTCTAATTATCGATCTTGATGATTCCATGTATGTATGATATGCGATTCGATCAAATTTTCTGGGTAAAAATTTTTCATGTTCGGTCTACGACGCGGCGCAGCTGCGCCGTCTCTAGTTTATTCTAGAGCGTAGCTGCGTCATAACCGGGAAATAGTTTTCTGGACTAGCAGTGCATCTGCGTTATAATCGGGAAAAATTTTTCTGGACTAAGATCGCAATTGCTACTTTACGGTTTCAATTAATTCTCAAGCAGCAGTACACACCATAATCGAAAAGGTTTTTGGACTAGCATCGCAATTTACCACTATATCCCATTTATTCTCGGCAAAATCGCTACCGACACCAGATTATGAAAGTTTTTATTTTTAGTATTTATTTCAATTAAGATAAAATATTTATTTTGAATTGGAATATGATTAAAATAAATGTATTATATTAACTTGGAATTGGATTCCACGTTTGTTTGAATAAAAAAGTTTATTCAAAAGTTGTATATTAACTTGGAATTGGAGTCCACATTCGTTTGAATAAAAGAGTTTATTCAAGAAGTTTTATATTAATTTGAAATTGGATTCAACGTTCGCTTGAATAAAAGAGTTTATTCAGATATAAAGTAGGATTCTATGCTTTTAAGAATAAAGGAGTTTATTCACATATGGAATATGATTTCATATTTTCTAAAATTAAAGATGTTTAATTTAGATAAGTAATATGATTCAACATATTTTATTTTTTTCAGCAATTTTAAGTTAAAATAAAGGAGTTTATTTTGTACTTGAAATTAGATTCCTTATTAATTAAAATAAAGAGTTTATTTTGATTTAGAATTTGATTAAAAATAAAGGAGTTTATTTTTATTCAAAATGGTATAAAATAAAATAAAGAAATTTATTATGATTTAAATTTTGATTAAACTAAAGGTGTTTATTTTTATTTCAAAATTGGATTTTTAATAAATTTGAAATTGTCCATTAAATTAATATTGATGCATATATGGAATGGATTTATTATTCATGAGATGATCTTATTGATTGATGCATATGTTGATGTGTATGATAATAAATGAGATTGATTATGGACTATTGACTAATGTGATTAGATTTTATTTTAGTTGAATGTATGTGTTTTATTAATTGAGGTATGCGTACCTCGTCTTCTCTAATTTTTCCTAATGTAAATTCTATCTCCCTCCTATGTACTTCC
The DNA here is from genome assembly GCA_020205605.1 of Panax ginseng. NCBI lineage: Eukaryota > Viridiplantae > Streptophyta > Magnoliopsida > Apiales > Araliaceae > Panax > Panax ginseng. Next base: position 33,979,314 of record CM035148.1, read on the forward strand.
CATTGACTGCAGATCAAGGTTTTTATTTATTTTAAATAATTTTGTAATAAGAATAGTTAGAATTATTTTTGAAGAATTAGAGATCAAGGAGTAAGGAGTGCTTGAAGACCCGTTTGCAATGGAGCCCGAGTTTAAATATAATAGTTATATTTAAATTTAATTCTTACACCCTAGGTTTGACCTCTTGGTTCACTTGGTGGCTTTAGTGAACCAAACTAGAATAAAGTCCATAATCAATGGGTAGAATATAGTATTCTATATGTGCATGCTTATAATATATATATATATATATATATGCAAATATGCTTCGCATGTTAATTAATATGATGTGTATTTTATATATATGTGTGTATGCGCGCTAAAAAAGATGAGACAAAATAATAACAAACCCCTCAAAGATTCTATATTAAGTCTTAAGCGTTCAAAGATTTTTGGAATATCAAAATTCGCCTTCTAGCATGATAAAAATAATAGAGTATCAATTAATTATTATAAGTTTGTTGTGTCATCACAATGCTTATCTTAATTTTTTGAGATGTTAATTTTATCACATTTGATGTATAAAGAAAATTGAATAATGTTGTTTTGTTGTATCACCATGATAAGTAGGTTTTATACCTACCTGTCCGGTATCTATTACTTGAATTATTTGCTTAATCTTATGTTTCGTAGTTACTTTTTATACATTTTATGTTATTTTGTAAGTGATGACACGACATTGGCATGAAGAAGCAAGGGAAAGCAATTCGGACATCTTTTGGACTAAAATACGTAAGTAAATACAAGAAGGGAATATTGAAGGACTTTTAACATCAAGCTGGATGCATGTTCTTGGCTTGGAACTTGGATTTTATGGTATCTCTACTTCTTAGCTTTCCGGAACATCTTGAATCATCCCAATCGGAGTTCGGATGTGAGAGTTATGGCCTTTTTATCAACGAAGATCAAAGCTAAGAGTTGTCATGTTTGCCATTTACATAGCATCTACTTCAAGACCTATTTCTGCCTTGATCCAATTCGAATTTGTCAATCCTCAAAGCATGAAAGTTATAGATCTCGTGGATATCTTCGATTTGATAGGTGGCAGGCCCCGTAACTCCAAGCGAATCAAACGTTATGCCTGTTTTACCAAAGGACGTCGCAGAAGAGAAAAAATAGAGTATAGTGACCGCTAGGGGCGCCGCTAGGCCACCGTAACCCATCACTACATGATGGCGCGGACCGCACTATAAATGGCTTGGGGACAGCGCGGGGCGCGCTAGGCGGCGGGAAAAGAGCTGTTTTGGGTTATTTGGTGTCCAATTTGAACTAGAATAGGATTCTTAGTTGCCTAACTTGCTAGGGTGTCCATTATAACTCTAAATACTTGAGTTTAACTGGGATTGGGAAGCTAGTTCTAAGAAAACTTAATTCTTTACTTTCTTTCTTAGATTAGAATTACATTAGATTAGATTAGAGTAAATTAGATCAAAACCCTAGTTCTTATGAGATTGGGAGATTGAAGCAACTTGGAGACCATTGAAGATCAAGAGGAGGATCTTGAGGAAGATGGAGATTTGTTGACAACAGATTTATTCTTTACTCTACTCTTATTTTTATCTTTTAATGATTATTCAATTGTGGATTCTTAGTTTTAATTCAATTATGATGAACTAATTCTTTGTTTGAGATTACAATGGATCTTATTGTGTAGTTTATTTTAGTATGCTTCGTTATCAATTATTATGTTCTATTGTGAGGATTGTCTATTATGATTTGGACTTAATTGCTTAATTGTCCAGCTAACAATTACCGTGACAATCTATATGAACTTGAGAGATGAAATATTGATTTAGATCTTATCATGATAGCATGTGTTTGTGATTTCTACATAGATGGAATTAATGATTCGTGTTTAGGATAGAGATATGCCTTTACGCCATATGTAATCTTATAGAGAACTTGTGTTTTAAATCCTTTTTAATTGTAATTCACATAGAGATATATTGGATTAGTTAATTAGGGTGTCTTGCTTAATTCTATCATCTGTGGATTTAAGTGAGTATGGGTATTATGCATCGAGAGGTGGTTTTATCTGCTATAGTATTTTTGATTAACAATTCAAGATAAAAAATAATTGATAAGAAGTGTGTTAACTTAAATGAAGCAATAAGTGAAGTTGTGATCTTAAATCTCTGTAATCTTAATTTAATTAGTGGTAATTAGAATTAGTGTAATTAAATAAGTTAATTTATATAATTTGAAATTCATTCGTTTAAATAAGATTGAGTTGGTTACGGGTTAGTACTTGGTGATTTTTATTAAATAATTCCTCGTGGGAATGATACTCTACTTTCACTTTATTACTTGTTGACCACGTATACTTGCGTGTTGTGCGTAATTAGATTTTACCCAACACACCACAAGGACAATGTTTTTCTTTTTTGAATATATGAAAGTGCTAGGTTGGACTTAACTTAGATAATTTTGATTCAGATGTGCCACCACTTGATCGAAATAATCTAAGAGGCAAAATAAAAGGAGTTATATGATGATGTAATTGACAAGAGTTGTCTACTTATTTATTTATATATAGTTTGTTGTGTCACCACAAGGCTATATACATTTGAAATGGGATCACTATTCTCACAAGCAAATCTTTAATTAGATTTAATCGAACTATATAAGTGAGTGTAATATAGTTTAAAGAAAATAGTGGGAGATGCCAATTTAAAACAAAAACTAATTTATATTGGTAATTAATAAAAGAAAGTATGCTAAAATGTTGTTAGTAACAAATTTATCTACAGAATTTTACAATGTTTAAATTACTAACACTGCAAAGCATATTAGATGTTATTTAACCAAACCGAATTAAACGGATTGGTTAAGGAATTTGAGAATAGTTCTCACGGCTAAAAAGCTATCTTATGTTCTTAATACGTCTATCCTTGCAATGGTTGTAGATAATGCCTCTGAGGAAGAGATTGAAACTTTTAAAAAGTGGCAAGATGATGCACAGTTGGCTAAATGCATCATGCTCGCATCCATGAGTAACGAGCTTCAACGTCAGCATTAAATTATGGATGCTCCTACTATAATCTTGCACATCAAGATGTTGATGGTGAGGAAAGTAGGACTGATAGATATCAGATATCTAAGGAGCCCTTCCGATCTAGAATGACCAATGACACTACATTACAGACAAAAGTCATTAACATTATCAATTTGATTGAACAATTAGGACAACGAGTTTTTTCATGGATGAAGAGTTGAGCCAAGATTTGATCTTGCACTCACTCCCGAACTCCTTTCACAATTGTTGTGATTTTTTCATATGAACAAGTTAGATATCAGCCTCGCTGATTTGCTTAACATGTTGAAAAATGTTAAGAGTCACTTTCCAACCAAGAAAGACCAAGTCTTACTGGTAGGGGTCAAATGATCTTCTAAATAGAAGAACGATTCAAATAAGGTAAATAGAAAGGCAAAAACAAATGATAATAAGAACAAAGATGATACGGATAGCAAAGGAGTTTGCATCCACTGCAGTAAGCCTGGACACTAGAAAAGAAACTACGAGAAGTATCTTGCAGAGCTAACTAGAAGAAGCTTAGTGAAATTCGGTTACAAATACAATTTTTTTCATGATTAAAGCTAATCTTTTTATAAGTTAAGGTTCTACTTGGGTATTGGATACCGATTTTGGTTCTCATAAATATAGATTTATAAAGGAACCAAGAAAAAGTAGAAAGTTAAACTAAGATAAGTAATCCTATGTGTGGGAAATGAAGCAAAGGTTGTTGCATTAGCCATATGAACTTATAGTTTAGCACAACTTACGACCAAATCGATTAAGTTAATATGTTGTTATTGTATTCCAGTTTTTGTTAGAAATATTATTTCCATTTTTTTGTTGGACAATAAAATTTGGTATTATATTTAAGAACATTTGTTGTTCTATTTATAATAATAATGTTTTTATAGAACTGGAATATTACTTAATGGATTTTGTGTACTTGACTTGCATGAAAATTATTTTTGCAATTGAAAAACTAGTATATGAAAAGGAGATTATCATTCAAAGAGTTGAATATTTGTATATGATGAAATACAAGTTTGAATTATTTGAAAGGTTCAACGAATTCAAAAGTGAAACTAATTGAAAAGTATTAGAATTCTTCAATCGGATTGAAGAAAGAATACTTGTACAATAAGTTTCTAGATCATCTCATAATGGACTCCTCTTGATACACAATAATTAATTGATGTATCTGAAAGGAAAAATCGTACCTTATTGGACATGGTGCGATCCATAATGATTTGCCGACATTCCAGTATCCTTCTGGGTTCATGCCTTAGAAATGGCTGCATATTTACGAAAAGGTAACTTCAAAATCCGGCCCCAAGACTCCATAAAAGTTATGGATATGGAGGATTCCTAATCTTAAGTATGTTCAGATAAGGGATTGTCCAGCTTATGTGAAAAGGTTTCAAAGGGATAAGTTTGGGACAAGATTTGACTAGTGCAGTTTTGTGGGACATCCTAAAGTAAGTTTAGGATATATGTTCTATAATCCTACTTAGAAAAAGGTGTTTATTACGAAACACGCTACCATTTATGATAAATGTGTTTATCAATGAAGGGGCTAGTGGGAGGATAATAGATCTTGAAGAGTTCAAGAACCACAAAGCACTATAAGTCAAATAAGAGGAACTTGTAGATGAATTTATTGCCTGGCCAAGATCAATCAGAATCGGAATAATCATCAAGATACTTGGGAGGTATGGATTCATCATAGATGATGATGATGAGGTACGCATCATAGAAGATGATGATCCAGTTACATACGATGAGGTAAGAGTTGTAGACACTCAAAGAAATGGATTGAAGCAAGCTTCTCAAAAAGGGAACATTCATTTTGATGAGATAATCAAAAGATTTGATTTTATCAAAAATAAGAATGACCCTAGTGTGTATAAAAGGGTCAGTGGGAGCGTCGAGACATTCTTAGTATTATATGTTGATATACTACGGATAAGAAATGACATATCAATGCTACAATTAATAAGGATAAAGTTGTCTAAACATTCCTCCATGAATGATTTGGGAAGAGTATCTTAATTGAGGATACAAATATATATATATATATATATATATATATAGATTTAAAAAGATGCTCGGTTTAACCCAAAGAACGTATTTTCATTTGGTAGTAAAGTTGTTTAGCATGGCAAACTCCAAGAAATGTCTCATGATGATGAGTCATGGAGTGTTTCTCTCTTAATAGTCCCCATTAACTCCTGAAAAGAGAGATCGCATGAGCAAATATCATGTATGCAATGAAATATACGAGACCTGATGTTGATCAGTCACATTCTGGAGAAGATCACTGTAAGACAGTGAAAAACATCTTAAAGTACTTAACTGACATTAAGGATGTGATCATATTCATGGTGGGTGTGAATTAAAATTAGAGAGCTTAACAGACCTAAGTTTTTTCAGACTGATCAAGACAATAACAAATCCACTTTAGGATAAGGTGTTACCTTGAACGGTGGTGCAGTGAATTGAAAGGTTCCAAACAGTAAATAGTTGCTGGTTTAGTGATGAAGAAATAGTATATAGCTGTAAATGAAGCTGCAAGTTGATTGTTTGGATGAAAAGTTCATTACAGAACTAGGAATAGTTCCTAAGTCTCATCTTGGATCTAAACATGTGTTGCGGCACTTTCATTTGATTATAGGAATCATTGAAAGATGAGAAATAACTATAGAGATAGTGGACTCTCAAGAACAACATTACATATCCATTTACTGAAGCTTATCCAACAACATGATGATCGTCACTTAGAGAATAAGGGTATGAGATACCATGACGATTGGCTTTAGTGCAAGTGGGAGATTGAAAGTAGTATGCACAAAAGCCAATCATGTTGATGTTAAAGCGTATACTTTGTAACAATCTTATTCATTTATTAATAAAAGTATTCATTTACTAAAGGCTTTAATTTATCTATATGGTGTTGTTTTAATAATATGTGATAAACTCATAGTTTTAAGTAATGTTTTAAAATCATGATGAGATCATGCTAATGAGATCTTAATTCTTAGATAACTTAAAAACTAAAATGTTCCTAATCGATAGATTACTAAAAAGGGGATTAGTGAATCCGAATAGATTGGTACATACGTTGCTTGCTCATTGGATAAGGATAATTGATCTCATGATCATTTGTGTGGAGACATTAAAACAAGTATGTAGGTGCTTATTGGAAAATAAGTTCACTGAACGTGGCTCGCTAAGGAATACCTAATGGAGTTTTACTCGTCTGTCAATAGGAATTCCTGAAGTGATAGTAGTACAAGTGATACTTAGACTTGAGATCATCATAGTATCTTGTCTATAATGAATTATACTTTGACTTATTCCTTAAGACCCTTAGGGTATATCAAAGGGTATGATTGGGTATAATAAGTTATACATCGAAATAATGTATGATCAATAAAGAATCTACCGCTTCTAGTAAAAGAAGAGAAATGTCATATGTGATTCGATAAATGACAACCCAGTAGTCCTTAGCCAAGGCAGAATGAAATTAGAAATGAGTTTCTAATTTGCATTATTTGGAGTTGTGCATTTAAGAATCGAAATACATATAATTTAATAAAATAAAACTTGACAGTAAATCCATGTCTTATATTTAATTGGGACATTATATGGTGGAAGGATTTAATTGTACGGTAATTATTTACTCAAATATTCTTTTATGAGTAATGTTGAAATCTATATTAGCTGAAAAGTCGTTAATCGCTAGGGAGGCTTATCCCTATTGTAGAATAAATATTATTTATTTAAACAAATTAATAGTTTAATTTATTTATTTAAATAAGATTAGAATTGTTATAATTGATTTAATTATTCACAACTGGTTTAATATGGAGAACATAAAGGGTCATACCATAAAAGGAAGAATATTTATTTAAGAAGCAAATAACGTAATCGTAATAATAAGTTAAGTATATTTAATTTAATCTATGGTGATAGAATAAATTAAATAGCTTAATATTTATTATTTAATATTTTGGAAATATTAAATATTAATTAATGAGAGGAGTTTTATTAATATTATTACAATTATTATTATTATAATTTCTAAAGTTGTTTGGGAATTAATTTAATATAAGTACTATTAGATATTCCTAATAAGATTAGGAGAGGCAAATTAATTAAAATAGTTTAATTAATTAACCCTAATAAGATTAGAGAGCTTAATTAATTAAAAGAATTTAATTAATTAAATAATACCCTAATTTCTAATTAGATTTAAATGGTTAACTGATATCTTTATAAGAGGAGTTTTATATCAAATATCAAGATACGTGATTCCAATGGTTGGAGAGTACACTCATTTTTCTACGGAGATAGAAAAACTAGGGTTTGAGCCAAAACACCCATCTTCTTGAATTTTTGTTCCTACTTAGTGGATCGCCTCTAGAGGCCAAACACTTGGGTGGCTAGCGTTAATCAAAGGAAAGAATCAAACCCGGTGTATTTAAGTTGAACATGAAAAGTAATTGGAGGTGAACTCGTACCTGAGGAAGCTAGTTTCTACAAGGGTATGAATCTGTTCTCCATCTCTTTTCTATTGATTGATAATTATGCACAAAGTATGATCATGGTGATGGGTTTGTATGAAAATTTTAAATTCCTATTTTATCGCGCTTCCACACCTTTTGTGTAATTTGATTGCATGATCGATATACAAATTCAACACGTTTATCACAAACAAATTTAAATAAATCATATTTTAGTAAAACAATACACAAAACTTGCCTTATTACGAACACTATAGAATCCACTAAATTGAAGTGTAGCTCCCCACAAAGAATCAATTACACTTCCACATAGTCCTACTATAGCAGAAAGAGGTATTACCAATAGTTTCTTCAGGAATTTATCATTCAAAAAAAAAATTAAAAGTGGAAGAGGAAGTGAAAATCTGAAGACATCAACGGAAGCAACGATATGTATATGGGTTTGAAGACGAAGCGGAGGAAAACAAATCGAAAATGAATTAAGTTAGGGTTAATTGAGAAGATGAAAGAGTGGGGAAGGGGAAGAGTTGATGTATTAGACCAAAAATTAACCGAGTTAACTCTTAATTAATTAAGGGTTCACTCACTGAATTTTCCAATCAATTAAGGATAGCTTACGTCAACTTAATTCATCTATTTACGTGTATTTATATATAATAGTTGATTTGAATTGTATAAAATAAATATTGTACAAATAGGTTTTTTTTTTGTAGATAAATTGATTAATTTTACATATTTATTGAATATTATATATAATATTAACTAATATATTTATTATTTATTATATATTAATGACTTCACTAGGTCAATAACGATTTGACCACAAGGTTAAACTAGTGATCCGTTCACCTAGTACCTTTTTTAGTTCGATGATCAGTCTGGGTCTGCAAACCTTGGTGAGAATTAATAATAATATATAAAAATTGCAAAGGTGATCCTAATTTGAGTCGACCCTTAATTAATTAGAGTCAATTTCGTTCGTACTATTGAGTTATTTACCAAGTTTTGTCCTATCTCAATTAAACGATCGTTTCCTCTTCCTATTCCTCATCCTCACCCATAAACAATTCATCTCCTCTTCACTATCTCCTCTTTTTTCATGGATTAGTCATTAGAAACCTAGATTCCTCACCCTTTCCTTCACAAAGTCGGGCAGGGATTTAATTAGGGCTTGATAATATTCTATTTTAATTGATAAACGCATAATATTCATTGATTATAATTCCTTCATGTTTAGTTTTTTTGTGTTTTATATGAATATGAGTTTATTAAGGTATTTATTGATTTCAGGAGGAATTAGAGCTGAAAAGAAGAAAAAATGAAAAAATGTTGCAGATTGAAAGTGTGGCGTTGTTGCGCCGATGGATAGTAGGAATTGAGTCTAAATGGGCCCATCGTCGAGGGGAATAAAAAGGCTTCTTTGGAGTTCTAAGCAGACAAAGCCATTACATAAGACAAATGCAATTATGACCACTACCGATCGTCGAAAATGAAAATCAAGCCTATGTGTTTTGGGCGTGACAACGCTTTGCCTCTAAGACAATTTGAAGGCTGCAAGTAAGGCTGCAGAAATCGGGGGAAAAAATTCAGCTTTGTAATTTCATAAAATTCCTACTAGGATTTGGATTGTTGTTTCTTAGAGGCTTAGGACTTTGCTTTAGGAGTATAAATATGTGTCTTTAGTCAAGTTTTAGGTATCATCATCTATATACAATTGTGAACGCTAGAATTGAAAGCAAGATTGAAGGCATGTCAAAATAAGTTTTTTTATTCAGTTTTAAGGGATGTTGGACCTTCTTTACAATCAATGGTTTAATTAAGTTTACTTTATTTATTCTTTCTTATATGAAATTTATTCTTGAAAATCAGTTTTAATTGTTTGAATGATATTTGCTTGATTAATTTAAATTTTATCCTGTTAATTTGATCAAGTTATATTCATCTTCTAGATTAAGGTATAATTAATATTAAGCAAACAATATTATATCTGATCATAAGTAGTAATTAGTGATACGTGATTGTGGACAAACTTTTGAATATTACTATGATTGTCGAGAGGGCAGGTTAAATAATCCCTGATTGTGTGATTGTTGCTTGGGATAACCTAATTCTCTAATTCTTAATGATGTTGTTATATTAAATCTACACTGATAATTTTATGTTGTATAATAGATAGAGTCTAGTGTAGCCGATTGTTACATTAGATTTAAAACCTTAGGAGAATTGCGGATAATTAGTGATTGCGGTTATCTAAGGTTATTAATTTCATTGAAGGATAAATATTGTCTAACTTGATTATTCTATTATTCTAAAAAAGTGATACTGAACTAAAGAACTGAAATATTTAATTTATTGATTATTCTTATTAATTATTTTTTGTTAAATTAGTTAGTTATATGCAATTCAAAAGCCCCCAATTTATATTTAGTGTTACTTTGATTTAGGAAATAGTAGGATAAACTAAGACAACATAACTCTTTGTGGGATCGACTTTTGCTTGTCATTATACAAAATTTGGTATTCGTAGAGTAAAAGTAAGGTTTTAATTTTAGAGTATTAACGACAATTCCCATTAACACCAACGAATAACAAATATAACTTCATCTCTTGCTCTTTCTGAAAAGTCTCAGCCAAGCTTTGTAAACAATCTCGGGTTCCGCCGCTGCCGCCATGGCGTCGCTTGTCCCCTGGACTCCGATGTTCGATTTGCTAACTTCTGTTCCTTCGATTGCCAAATGCATTAGAGTTGCCTCATATCGTAAAACTTCTGGTAATTTTCATTTGCTTTACTTGATCTAAAATTAAAAAAAAAATTGTTGTTTTTAGTGATAAAAAAAATAGACATTAAGTCAAATTGACGATGAATTGTAGTTTGAGATATATGCATATATATATGTAAGATCATGCTTTATTAGATTGTGATGGGTTTGATCGCGTTTGTAATCTTGGTGTTCAAGTTAAAAGAATTTTTATGTGAATTCGTAGTGGGTATTTGAAATTTCATGTGTTAAGTATGAATTAGTTAAAAAATAACCACATGTGTATTCATCTCCAGGCGTGTAATTAATAATTTCACAATTATTTACATATTTGTAATTTTATATTTATAATATAATCTATTGAATCAAAAAGAAATTCATGCTAACTAAGATAGTGAATGGTCTCTAAAGTCATTTTTAATTATTGTTACAACAAATAATACATCTTCAATTTCAAAGACGATCATACTGACAAATTATACATTCTATTATTCAAATTAATCCGTACATTGTACCAGCTATCAACTAGTTTAAAATAAAATTAGGACATACTTGTGGAATTATACACGCTGAAGATGATAAGGTCAATTGTGGTTAATTCACACTTTTGACTTCATAAATCAAAGTGAAAGATTGTAGTCAATGGTGTCTTTGTCTTGTGATTATACTTGAGACCCTGTGATTTTATTTCCCTTGTGGAACTTTGTTATATCTTTATTGGTGTGAGATTTACTCACACGTGAAGTATAGATAATATTAAAAGATTAAAAAATTGTTGAGATTATAAGATAATTCATTGTTCTTGTATTAAGTTTTATTAAAATCAGATACATTTATATCCTTTCTTCCTCCCTTTTTTAATTAAACTAAATCAATAATTTTTTTTATTTAACTGTAATAATATAATTTAATTTAGTACTCAATCTGCTCTAAAATTAGAAATATATATTTTTATTTTTCAAGTCAAATTATAAAAAACTTCATAATCATATTTTTATATAACTTTTGAAATTTATGATGTCAAATATTGATTTATAAAGTCAAGTCAAAAATAAATTTTCCTATTAAAATATACCAAGCAAAAATGTAATTGCGATGAAAAAAGAGAAGAATGAGGGATGTACGTAGACTGTAATTATGTTATGTATTGTGAAAAAATATGTACAATTTCATTACTAGTTTATTATACGGATACTTCCACAAAAGTCAATAATTTTTGTCCAAATATATTATATATCATTTTTCTCAAATATATCATCAAACTATGAGTTTCATGTACTGATTGTTTTGTTTGTGGTAGAACTACTAAAGGCTAAAGCCATGGTATATAGGTCAGCTAAAATTTATACAAATTATCACCAGGTGACAAATACGTATATAAATTATATGAAATAAAATACAAATTTTATAAAATTTAAAAGACTAAATAAAAAGATATAAAATAATAATATAACTAAAATTGTAGAGACAAAATAATTAATAAATCGGCAAACGTGACACAAAATTGCGAAAACTTTGATGGATGTTTTATAATATTTATTTTAATACTATTTATTTTAAATCTCTCTCTTTCTATATATATATATACTAGTTGTGTCATGTGCCTCCGGCACTGTATGGACGGTGAGATTTATCTCAAACTTTGGACGGCTCAGATGATTTATTGAATGAACGAAAAATTAAAAATCATTTGTATTATATATATATACTAGTCGTACTACCCGTGCCTTCGGCACTACGTACGAAGGGAAGGCGAGATTGCCGGTGCTAGAGAATGGAGGAGGCAGAGGGCGAGTTCGGGAGGAGGAAGAACGGAGGAGGATCTGAGAGTGAGAGATAGCAATTTTTTATCCTTTGAAGTTAAAGAGCTTATAATGGACGGTAAGATTTATCCCAAATTTTGGACGGGTCTGATCGTTTATTAGGGTGAGTGAAAAAATTAAAATCAGTTGTGTTTTGTTAATTAGATATATATATATATATAAGGAAAAGGATGAAATATCATCAAAGCTCCATGTGGATAATAAATGTTACTCAAAAGCAATATGAATCCAGGCAGGCCAATCAAAAAGTAATCACCATTCATCTGGAGTTTATTGTTTGGATTTATGTGTCGGCACTTTAGCTGAAGAATCGAAACAAACGTGTATCCAATTCCAGTTCACTGCCTACTCTAATTACCATCTTATCGCTATCATTCTTCTTCTTCTTTTTATTTTCTTTTTTTCGGTATCTAAGAGGGACCACTTTATAAATTACTAGCACTCGTTGATTTATAATTTTTATTTTAATGATGATAATATATATTTTATATGAAATTATTTTGTGATTCACAGGTTATAGAATGTTTATGTAAGATATCAAAAGAGTATGTATGAAGTAAAGGTGTTCAGAGCCTAAAGCGGCAAAAAAAAATGGGTCTTTTGTAAATTGCTATTAAAGTAGGCATAAAAAAACTAAAAACTTTTTCTGAACAAAAGAACATCAATACGAAAAAATACCAAATATAATAACCGACTATTTCAATATTTTCTTTCTTTTCCTTTTTACAGATCCAAACATATACTTTTTAGGAGCCATGGTGAATTAAAATTTAAAAATCTACAAAATTCTAGCATAATCTCGTGATTATCTATAAATTAATTATCAAATAGGGCCTCATTTATAATTATTAAGAGTCTAACACTACTCCCAAACAATTATAAAAAATCAAAAGAGATTAAAATTTTCACTTGATTCATAATAGCATAAACAAATCTACTCAATCAGCCATCAAGCCCAATTAAATTAAACAATGTTTCTAAATCTCATAAACAAAATAATTAATTTCAAAACCCTTAAAAATAGAATTAATACCTGAAATTAGCTTGAAATTTATGAGAAGAAATACTGGAATAGCATTTAACACTTAGCCTTCTGATTTAAGTATTCTATTTAAGTAATGAACAAAATAATTAATTTCAAAACCCTTAAAAATAGAATTAATCCCTGAAATTAGCTTGAAATTTATGAGAAGAAATACTGGAATAGCATTTAACACTTAGCCTTCTGATTTAAGTATTCTATTTAAGTAATGAAAGGAAGAGAATATTTAAGGGGGACACTAAAAATTTGTGGGCCTAAAGCCCGGGCACCTTGGGCTTTAGCCCAGGGCCGGTGCTGTAGTTAGGTTCATAGGAATTCACATAGAAAATCAAATGTAAGAATTTTTAGCTCATTTAATTAATCTTAAAACAATTTCATTGTGCTAGAATTAATTTTAATTATAAAGAATATTTCATATGATTAAAAGTTTCTTATATTATTATTATCTTTGAAAGCCTAGTCTTTTTTTAAGAGAGGTGTGTTATTTAAGAGGTATGTTTTAGATTCGTTATATATATATATATATATATATATATCCTCTCGGCTAAAGCTTTAGATATCCAATAAATTGAAAAACTATTTTTAACCGTGCTCCTATTGAAAATACTTCTAGCAATTTGTTTGTGTCTTGATATTAATTTCTTGTTGCTAGAAACTTATAGATATTGTTATAATATTCTTTTTTAATCAAAAAGTGTATACAAGTCTATTGTGGTTTGTGTTTGATCCAGTGGTAAGATAGGATAGTGCAAAGAAGGTTGATGTAGAGCACGAGGTTACTGTTGTGCAAAAAGGAACAGTGGTATCCATCATTATCTGAGTTGCTTTGTACATAGAGTTAACTGTGTAATTGCTTAAATATTAAAGTTAATAGAATAGTCTCCAATACTAATTGGTATTAGACGTGGATTAAGCCATTAGATTAGAGGTTAAGGGTTAAACCACGTAAAAAAATCTTGGTGTTCTCATTTACTATTTATCTTGTTTGCATTGTTTCAATTCTGCACTTAAACACTTCATATCATGCATTGATATTAGTTTAAACACTGAAGCAGACATGTGATAACCTGTCCGGATAGTTTCAGTTAATAAAGAATTTAAAAGTTGTCATTATAAATCAATTAAAGCATATACACATATTCACTCCCCTCTATGTGCACATACACAAAATTACAATCGTGACGCGTTGTGTGTATAAATTATATAAAAAATTATAAATTAAATAAAAAAGTTAATAGAAAAAGATAATATAGTAATATAACTTACAAGATGGGAAAAGAGAGAAAAAATATAACAACACAATTACGCCAATGACATCAACAACTCAGAAAAATATTCCCTCCATTTACCCAGAATCATCACATTAGTGCTTTCATTTAAGTTAAAAGGAAAACCACTTTTTAACTTTTGATTTATATAATATTATATTTCCAATATGATTAATACTCCATTTTAAACATATGTACTCGAGTTCACATTGAGCCCATTAAAAAAAACTTTTTTTATGCACTTATAAAAAATAAAAATAAAAACCTTTTTAAACTTTCATAAGAATATCAAATTAAAGAAAATAGAAATAAATATTCTGGCGTCAAGTTAACGAATAGCAAAGTAGCTCTGAATACGCTAACAATTTATTTGATCTTGATACCATAAAGATGTTGAAGATTCGAGTGTGTTTGATTGCATCTTAACAACTCACCTCTTAATACATCTTAATGTAATTCTCTAAATAATTTAGACTCATATTTATATCTTAACAATTTAGAAGCATTCAAGAACCTATTGAAAAATAAACTGTTAAAATTTATTAAAATGGAATCAAACCCCAACTAAACCCATTTAAATGTATCTCAAATGGTGGGACTGTCCACAAAGCCATGAGAATATAATAGCCAAACGTGTGTATAGTTTGAATACTATCAGCCTATTAAGTCAACATGAACGTTACATGTTTCAGTATTGTACTTGTACCTCATTTATATTATTTCTAAGTCACATCTGATTGATTGTAACATGCAAATGTTTGTTACGACATACTCTAGAATAAATCCTCTTTTTGTCGTCTCAATTTTATTTTAAAGGCATTTTAATTTATTTTTTTTATAGAAATCAAGAATAATAATATAATATAATGTTAAAATTCAGTGGTACGAAAGAAAAATTATTTTATCTGGACTTTATGATACTCATCGAATAGAATAATACAAACTGAGTAAATCTATACATCCATCTCATTTACATTCTCCCTACCGAAACGCAATCCCTTCCATCGTTTTATTTTTTATTTTTTTAAAATTATTTGTCCCCTTCCCTTACAAACTCAGACCCAAAAAACCTAACCCGCCGGACACTTTC
The DNA here is from genome assembly GCA_020205605.1 of Panax ginseng. Taxonomy (NCBI): domain Eukaryota; kingdom Viridiplantae; phylum Streptophyta; class Magnoliopsida; order Apiales; family Araliaceae; genus Panax; species Panax ginseng. The sequence continues at coordinate 33,994,874 of CM035148.1, forward strand.
CCTTCTTCTTCCCCTGTCGATTCCCTTCCTCTTCCTTCCTCGCAAATAATACTATATAGTCTCTTTTTCTCTCTCTATACATACAATTTACAAACCCAAAATTTGTTAAAACCCAAAACCCCACACCTGCAGTTCGAATAGTAGGATAGGAACGGATTGAAGAACTACTATATTCGGTGGCAGGCTGTGAATAGAACAATCAAAGCAAGGAAATTGGACTATATCGCCTCTATCGAAAATCATCTATAGGTTTATATCTCACCCTATTTACCTACATCAATAATATTCAACGTCTATGTATAATTAATCTATATTTGTTTAGAAAAGATTAATGTTTTAGTGATATCATTAAGGTATGTTATCTTTGTTTTGGCGCTGTGTGGAATTTTGGGTCTATAGGTGAAGACACTTTCAATGTTGACTAAAGTCAATACTCTATTGGGATGAAGTCATTACTTTTGGTGCAGTCATTACTTTTGGCACGGTGTAGAGATTTGCCATTGTAGAAAATGTGTATTGAGATGAATATGGTACAATTTGTGTATTGAGATGAATACAATATTATAGATGCATTTTGTATTGGGCTGAAAACTAAAATTTATGGATGTTTTTTAATTCTGATTATTTATGGATGTATTCTAATTCTGATTATTTGTATTCTTTAGTAATTTCTCTCAGTAGACATTAAATATTTACCAAACAAACACAATATATGACAGGCTAAGAGAAGCTATTAGAACACACTAAATTAATGAACACAATAAATGGATTTTATTTCATAAACACAATAATCAAGATTTACATGTATACCCCAGGTAACTAAAAAAAGGATGATACAATAAGTTATATGCCCTTTATCTGTTGGTGCTGCTTCAAAAATGACAAGATTTCTTCATGTTCTTCTTATTCTTCCTGTCCTGAGAGTCGTCAGTAAATATCCCCTGAACCTTATGTGTTATAACATCCCACTGTCAATGCCTATCTATCCCCACTGTTCAGCCAAATTTATCATTTCTGTAAGATAGGTTTCACTATGAAGCGGTCATGTCCAAATAGGCCTTGAAACAACAAGCGAATCTAGAACCTGTAAGAACTAGCTAGGAAGACTCAGAATTTTTGGCAATTATCAAAAGAAATAAACAATGCAATGCAGTAAACATCGAATCATGGAGCTGGAAATGCATCTCTTAGGAAATGCTTGCTTAAATTTTACTAATAAACAGAGGACTCTCCCTCGATTTATTGTGGAATTAATGACAAGCACAAAAACCGAATCACCATCTTAGGAAAACAACATGCATTCAAACTGTACCATATAGTGTTAGTTACATGATTGCAATAGTAAAAGTATAAGGAGTAACCAATATTATGTACACTTACATCTCAACTAATAATCAACTAACAATTAAAAACGAGAAAGGGTAAAATATAAATGCAATAGCTAAATGATGATGAGTCATATCAGTCAAACATAAACTTTGTGTAACCATTTTTGATGCAGTCAGAGAAATCAACATATTAACCGTTGAAAGACTATGATACGTACTTTGTCTGGTCGGAGTGTCTCACCCATTGTGATGTACAGTAAGGCTTCATCACCTGCCCATTCAAGGCCATACGGAAGACCAACTAGAGGCCTCCCAACAGCTGCTCTTACTCTCATATAACCAATTTTATAGAAAGTATGCCCTTGAGCCTTTACGTTCTCATCCAGGATAACATGTTCTGGGGGAGCATCAGGTCCAGTTGACAAAATATCATACACAGAAGGACTGACATCATTAGATGCAAAGCTTCGGCAATGCTGAACATATTCCTACCCTTCCATAGTCCTTTTATAATAGTAGTATAAGGCTCTCTCCTTATGGGCGCAGATATGTCATCCTCCTTAATCCGTCCTCGTATCTCAGCATAAATCTGATCTTCCAAGTGTTTGGTCCCTAAATTATTAACCAAAAAAATTTCAACTCAACGTCAAAAGTCATGAGCTTAGAATTTCTTCATCTCTAAATTTTGAAAGAAAAGACCAAGCATTGTTTCATTTTCATCTGTTCTCATTATTACATTAATAATTTTTGTATGTGCCTTATATGACAAAAAGAGAATGAATTTTAACATGATTAAACATTTAATTTCTCATAGAACAATATTATCTGTAATGCCACTTCGAATGTGACTCATTCCAGACAAAAAAATAATATCTCATTCTGATTTCATATGTATTTAAATACTCCTATCATTCATTCCCTCTACTTTTCAATCATATACTCCCAAAGAAACCGGGAACCCGGTGATGCGTGTAATAGTGACTAGCCCTTATTCCATTCAAACTTCAAAGTACAACTATATTAAAAGGCCATGACCAATTATGATGAAAGCTGTGAACTTTATAAAACAACACCCTAGAAACTGATTTCAAAAACAAATAATGAAAGTTGTAAACTTTATAAACGCAGCACCCACCCTGTAAACAGATTTAAAAGACAAATAATGAAAGCTGTAAACTTTATAAAAAAGCATCCTAGAACCAAATAGATTTAAGAAAAAAATCATTTCAGAGTGAAATATGTTGATGCAGCTTTCAAAATCAAATTAACCAATGTATGTATTTGGCAACTCAACTCGGAGCACTGGAATTAAACTAAAGCTTAATTAAATTTCAGTTTATTTTAAACAGTGCCCAATTCCAATTCCAATAATTGAAGTTGAGTAGGCAAACACACTTTATGAGCTTCACTGTTATTAAATACAAATAGTGTACTAAAAAGGATAAACCCAATGTGGATATAGATAGATCAGATCAATACCAGACATAACGAAATCCGTATAAGAATTCTCTTGGTGGAGGTAAGAGAGAACATCGGGATTAGAGCGAGAATCATCCCGAAGCCAGTAATAGTTATCGTTCCAAACGTCTCCAAACATCTCCATTTCATGCTTCACCTCCTTCGCCACGGGTGGAGCCGTCGTCGTTTGGGCGCTAGCCATAACTGACATAGAGAGTGTTGAGCTGGTGCAAGAGAGTAACAATCTTAATTTTGAAGAGAGTTAAATTTGTGAGGGTATTATTTGGGAGGAAGGGAATCAGCAGGGAAAGAAAAAAATAGAAGGAAGGAAACTGATCGCGGTTAGGTTTTTTGGGTCTGGGTTTGTAGGGAAAGGGGACAAATAATTCAAAAAAAATAAAAAACAAAATGACGAAAAGGATTGTGTTCCGGTAGGTAGGATCTAAATGAGATGTATGTATAGATTTACTCGTATTTATTGGAAATATGAGTGTTACAACAAAATGTATTTAGAGAATTAAATGACTTATGAAAGAGTAATTATTAGGGTCACAGAAAAATAAAAGAACAATTATTAGGATCATAGAAAAATAAAGAAATAATTCAATTAATAAGTAATCAAAATGGTAATTTACGTAAAAGAAAAATTTATTAATTATGTGTCAAAATCAATTATGACGTTTATTTTAGGACGAAGGGTAAGACTGATCATTCGGTTATAACTGAACCGAATAGGCTATTCGGTTATAACCGAAAATCGAAATATTCTTATTTTCAATATCCGAACTAATAACCGAATTTTGGTAATAACCGAATAATCTAAAGAATCAATTATTAAATTATAAATTCGGTATTTGCAAATAACCAACAATTTCTTTATCAAAATAATACCCAAATTTATGATTCCACAAAATGCCTAAATCGACTTTGATGTTATTCATACCAAAATTGAAGAGTCACATGCAATGAGATTGAAACAAATTTTTTATCTTATTGCAGTTAATGTTGGAAAAAGATCGGATTTTCTAGATCGGATGATGGCGGAGCCGGGAGCCAGGGCCACCGAATCGGTGAGGTGTTTAATGACCCAATCGACGACCATGATGTCATCGACGATCGGTCTGGATTCTTTCACGGTTAACGTCTTGGCGTGTACCGCAAAAAGCTTTGAGGTCTTCTTTGGAGTTATGGCACGAGGAGTATGTGAGTGAAGGTGAGGAGGAGAAATGGGTGCGGAGGAGCTGGACCGTGGCGGTGAGGTCGAGGTGGACCACTTGGTTGAGTCAAATCGAACATGGCGAGACTTTTTCCCGACGCGGACGGGTTTGATTTTGAAGATGACTATGTGTTCAATTTGGAGATCTCGAGACTTAGAGCACAGGGGCGGAGGGTCTAATTTACCGCTTTTACTAAAAGCAGCTTTATGATGTAAAGTAGAGTAGTAGACCATAAGTAGAGCAGCTTTATTTAGTAAAGTAGACAAGTAGTCCATAAGACTTTGTTTGGTTATATTATTATTTCAACTTTGCAAAGCTTTATTCGGTTATTCGGTTAAACCGAATAACTCAAAAATGAAACCCGTACAAATTAACCAAAAATTGTAAATAATTTCAGATATAACCGAAATGTTAAAAATAACCGAATTATCAGAAAATTTCGGTTAAATTATTTCTGCCTCGGTTACAGAATTCGTATACCTGTTTTTGCTCAAATTTCAACAAAGGGGTGTATTTGTTAGCATTTCCTTAAATAAATAATGTTCTTTTGTCAATGATGTTGGTGGTTGATTCTTATGAGATTTTAACATTATTTTGTTCATTTCTGTGAAATTTGTAAAATTCAGAATAAAATTAGGAAAAGTTTAAGCTTGCCAAATTTATTATTGTTTTTTATTTATAGAAATGTTTGGAAAAGCTTTAAATATTTGTACAATAGAACTCATATGCAGATTTTGCCCTTGGTCGATCGGTTGAAAGTATTATACTTCTTCAGGTAAAAAAGAAAAAGAAAAAGAAAAAAGAAGTCATTCATAAAATTTTAATAAATAATACTCTCTCCGTTCCTAAATAAGTGACGTTTTAGGGACTTAAAATTTTTCCAATATATTTAACGTTAACAAATTTTTAGGAAGCATTAATTATAATTTTTTCTCTATTGTCCTCAAGTATCTTTCTATCTCATTTATCTAGACAATTTTATATATATATTTTTAATTAATGTATCAATTCTAATGACAGAATTAAAACAATAAATGACTTTTTTTAATAAGTGTGAAATCCTTTAAAACAATAAATGACTTCTTTAATAAGTGTGAAATCATTGTCCCTAGCTCCACTTAAATTTTGGGATCCGGTTAGCATGAAGTTATTTTTTTGGTAAGTTGGTCAATTGACCAATAGAATACTGACACATATACAACATCATCTGCGTGTCAGTATTCTATTAATCAATTGTCCAACTTACCCCAAAATAAACTTCATACTAACCACCTCCTAAATTTTGACACATAATCTCTTACCTAACACCAATTAAATTTAAAATTAAATAAAAAACCATGTGTCAAAATTTAAGTGGAGGACACAAAGAGGACAGAGAAAATGAGGACAGAAGATCTGCTCTCATACATCACACATCCAACTTCTAAAAAATTTCATGGGAAAATAAATCTTCAAATTCTATTTTTGGGGCAAGATTCTACTAGCAAGACGAAGTTCCTTTAGCGAGTCGGGTATCTAAAGGACAAGGAACATGTGACACCCTTAAATTTGGGTACTTTATTTCTACAGAATTTAGTATTCACTGTTCAAATAAATCACATTTAACTACTCATAAATAAGAATATAAATGAAACTCAACTTAAATTAGAAATCCTCCTAATAAAAGGTTACAACATCATAATAAAATCTCGGGTCATCTAACCTTAAATACATCAAATGCGAAAACATAACATAATTTAAATAAGTCTTATAACATAAACATTCTCAAATAACAGTAAACATGTCTTCATCACTTGTTCAGTTTGTCATTTCCTTTACTAGTGAAAGGCTTGTCAAATTTTTCAACCTTAGCTGCAATGTTATTATGCAAGAGTAAGCAAACAATTGCCCACGAGTATAACAATAACAATAATAATAACATGCAAGTAATCAATGGATACTGAATAATAGAAAGCTCGGTTTTTGAATTAAGATTATAAAACAAGAACAAAAGTACATATGAGGGTCGCAAGACCGTGAACTATGTCCTAAGTTAACAAGTATCTCTACTGTAACCTTTAACAGTCAAATTGTAAGACCCCAACTTTTATGAATAAAAGATGAATTTTCTATAAATATCATTTTTGAATATTATGGAATGAATTTGATATAATGTTATAGTTGTGGGTAATATTTATAAATTTTGCAAAGTACGCAAGTTGTTATATAATATTCGATTGGTCGGGGAATATTCGTTTTAACAGGAATATTCGTGCAACTAAGACAATCATTGGTGGACCCCTATTAACGGAATTATTGTTTGGATTGAGAAAACGACAAAAAATACTTTTATATGAAAATAACGGCGGAAGTTTTACCGTTAATCTGCTGAAACACCCTTGTTAAAAGTACAATAATACACGTACGTGAGTTACAGATGTAAAATGCTTTTGATTATTGATGCTTATGTGATAAGTCACCACGGTTTTGTTTTATTGGTATTATTAATGTAATAAAAGAAAAAAGCTTTTATATAAAAGAATACTTTTATAAAGTTATTCGCTTTATTAGGCTAATAGTAAAATCTTTTTATATAAAACATAATACTTTTATAAAGTTATCTGCTTTTATTAGACAATAATTAGAATATATTATATTTTATTATGCATAGTATTTGCATAAGGTGCTGATAGTGTTTGTATAGTAAAATCTTTTATAAAGTTATTCGTTTTATTAGATTATAAATAGAATATATTGTATTTTATTTAAAAGATTTTGCTTTAAATATGGACCGTCAGTTAAAGTAAATCAATCTCTAATTGCTCATGAGTTAGTTACTTATCAGATCCATTTTTCTATAAATAAAGCTCATTCCTTCATTATTTCTTACTTAATTCAATTTGAAACTCTAGAGAGAAATTATAGAAGTTTATAGAAAAGTATTCTACTCCTTCCTACTCTTATATTCGGTTTCTTTTATGGTAAGGGATATTATTTGTTGTACTAAATAAGTGGTATTATTTCTTTTGTATTCATGAAGAGAACTTCATTATTCCATTCTTTATTATTCTCACTGGAATAACCAGATATCTGCGACTACCCTATACTTGGTGACATTCTTCTAATATTCCGCTTTATTATTATTCTCTTTGGAATATCATATCTGTAAGGCTTCGCTTGGGATCCGGTTTCGCCTTTATTATTATTCTTTGGAATATCCCGTCTGCAAGGCTTTACACCGACCGGTTCCATCTTTATTATTATTCATTTGGAATATCATGTTCTGCATAAGGTTCTGCCTTGGGACTGATTCCGCCTCTTTATTATTCTGTTGGAACATCCCGCTTGCAATTTACTTTGACCGACCGTTCCGCTATTTATTAATCTGTTGGAATAACTCTTTTATCTATCGTAATCGCATGCATGGTGATTTCTTTTGTTATTCCATTCGTTATTATACTCAGTTGGTTAAAGTTTTGACTTCTATACTCCATGAAATTAGTGGAATATCCTTGATATTTGTGCTTCATCCAGTATCTTTTCATGGAAATATTCTTCTGAGTATTCTTGAATTTTACTCTACAAAGCAGTATCCTGTTGACAATTTGGACGTTATTGGTTCATGGATAAATTAATTCTTGAACTTGTTTTTATTGAATTCGTATATCATTGTCATCATCCTCATGTTTATATTATTTTGAAAGTCATTTGTGGCCTGTAGTGCATAGATGGACTTGGTATGATTATGACCAGGGATTATTCGGTGTAATCATGACCGCAATGTTACAAATGATGTGTAAAAAAATCCTCATTGGCCCGTAGTGCATTGATGGATAGTTGTTGGCATGATCATGACCATTAATGAATACACACATATCCTTGATCCGTAGTGCATGAATAATTTGTGGTCGTGATACTAAAGAATTTCCTTGGCCGTAGTGCATGGGTGATTTGATGATGTGGATTATTTATTAAGCTGAGTCCTAGCGATAAAAGTCATGAAAAACCTTTTAAATCATAAAAGATAGTAGATTTTATTCTCTACTTGACTCTTCTAATGGATTGCTTGTTCCGCTGCAGTTAAACTTGATGTTTGTTATATTTTATCAGTTTAACACTGTTGAAGGCTAATGATAATTTATTCTGCATTGTCTTAGTCATAATATTTCTTACTGGGCTAGTTGAGCTCACCCTTTCTTTCACTGTTCTCTTCAGGAAATGAGAATATAGCTGGGATGAGTCGGAGAACGGAGTGATGGACCAAATGATAATATTAGTAGTCCTCACTATTCTGTTAAATAGTGTGACAATAAATATAATGAGGACTTATTCTGAGAGTGGATATTGTCTAGAAGACAGTATTTGTATTAAAACTCACAGCTCTCTTGTTGTATATTAAAGATTGTATTTGTATTCTGTACCATGTATTTGGCGACTCAGAATATGTGATGTATACCTATTTTGGGGGCGTCACACAAATAGACTATATGGACCATCCATCTCGTACTCCGAGAGATTAGCCCTTCGTACAATGTATTGTGCACAAGTGTTTTAACGATATTGCGTAGTATAATCCCCTATATTAGGGTTGTTCATCTCAGTTTTGACATAAGAGTCCGCACCAAAGAAAGTTCGATTTGGATTAACTTCAAGGGTAATTTAGAGTTCAATATTCAGCAACTAAGGATTAGTTGAATCAACAATAGACTATTAGTCTTATAATAACAACGATTTAACCTTTGCAAGGTGAGATTTCAATAATATTAGAATAGTTTTAAGTGAATAAATCTCATACATCGTGGTATTACTTTTGTAATTACATAAGTATTGAAATACAACCATAACCTTGCTTGAACAACATTAAGCTAATGCTATAATTAGGAAACCAATTAAAGAATAGGAGCTTGTTCAATAGAGTTTAGAGACTTACACAATGAAAGTTTAGGGTTAGGGAACTTGCCTCGTGCGTAGATTAAACAATTTATTACTTGTTCCCCAAATATCCTACACACGTGTTATTTAGAATCACAATCTCAATTAGCCACAACACAACCAAGTTACTTACTTTAATATCTTAACTCACAATACTTAGCTCTATGTTTAGTCACACATAATACAAACTGAAATTGTTACCAGCATATGACATGAGGTTGTAGTATTTAAATCACACTTCTAATTCTTACTTACATCAATTTCCAATTATTAACAACTAGTTAAGTCACAATCTTAAAACCTACAATGTGATCACAATCTGTTTTAACATCATATAATATGACTACATCCTTTTATGTTCATTACGTTAGGTTAAAATTACATTTGATGGACTTGAACAATTAAAATCTCATTTTTGGGCAAAACTACCAAGTGGCACTGCGGCGCCTCCCTATAGCTTAAGATTCGACGCTGCAGCGTGGACCTGACGCTGCAACTCTGCTGTTAGCACCCCATTTATACTTGAGACAGGCGATGCAGCTCCTCGACTCAGCATCAGACTCTTCTGGTTCACAAAGAATACAGAACAAAGCCAATAAACTTCAATTTCTTTGTTCATGCAACAATTTAATCCTACCCATAAGTTCTAAACTTTACAGAAATATATTACAACAATCATAACATGATTTTAACAACATAAATAACATAAACAACTAGTTTTAAAGGATTTAAAAACCATGTTCAATTTCAACACTCATATTTCAACATGTTTAACGAATCATTTCACCACAAATTCATTTCTTAACCAAATCAGTCCATATAACTTGCATTCTTTTCATATTTGAATGTATAAACAATAACAACAATCAATTACAGATTACATCATGATTCAAGCATTAATTTAACTCTAAAATCAGCCTTTTTGTACATATTATAACAAAACTCAAACTTCTTTTGTAAAACATGATTTCATGAATTAAAACATACCAAAATCGTTTACAAACATCATATAGTAGATTACACACACATATTAACAATTATAAACAACTTTCCAACAATTTAACCATGAAAACTCAATTACAAAGAACTTAAAACTAATTTTCATGAATAACTTAGAAACATAAACTAAAGCTTAAATTTAAGTGTTTACCCTTGCTTTCTTGTTTAGATTACACAAAGATGATGTAAAATACTCCTCTTTAATTCTCCAATTCTTCTTCTTAAATATCAATTTCTCTCAAAGTTCTCTCTGTTCTTAGAATTCTTAGACTTAACAAATGAACTGATATAAACATAATATAACTTAATATACGTATAATAACTAGCATGTACATGGGTATCAGTTAAGCCCATCATAGCCTTAACTGATCCCATGTTCTCAAGGCCATGTTTGGCTAGCCTTTAAAAATCTCCTTTCAATTGATTTTTATTTTCTTCTTATTATATGGTACAAAATGTCACACTTTAATTAATCAAATTACATTATTTAAATTCTATTAAATTAAAACCAATATCACTTATTAAATCAAATTACCACATAATTAAAGTTCTTATTTATTAATTATAAACAAATTATCAAATTTCTAATTAAATATTAAATTAATTAGGACAACATTATAATTATTAAACAACTCATTTAATTTAATCATCCTAATTAAATTACAACTTCGAACTATAAAATTATTCAATCATTAATTTAATTAAATCAATCTACAACAATTCCACCAACAATTTATTTAACTCAATAATTAAATCAACAACACAATATTTATTTAATTCGATAAATATTTAAATTAAATACACAAAAAATTGTTAGAGAAACCATTCAAATTGGGTCGTGTATAATGGGTCGGGTCGGGTCGGGTCGGGCTTTATAGGTGTGCCAACCTAATTCATTTCTATACTTTTTCTATGGAACTTGAAAAATGTCTAAATTATGAGAGTCAAGAGATCCTAGATTCAATTTTTCCCCCAAATTAGCAAAAAAAAATTAAAAAATTAAATGGGCTGAGTAACTACTTTGCCGCGTGAATGTATTTTATGCGGAGTAAACGGGAGCATGAAGTTAATTTTTGTCCACACACACGAAAGTGATATAACTTGCTATAAATTAATTTCATTATAACGGAATTCAGTTTATACGGTTATAATCTCCCGCTTTTGCCGCTCATTTCAAACCTCCGAAATACAAATAAGCAAATACTGTGTCCGTAATGGAGCTGGATTTGCACTACTGCTCCCGTTTACTGCAAAACATAAGTACCCACCATTTGATCAATCAAGGGAGACAACTCCACCTCCTATTCCTTAAAAGGGGTGTCCTCCATTCTGCTCTCACTGTCGCAAACCGCCTCCTACAGATGTACATGAGGTGCGGCCAGTTAAGTGATGGACGCCAACTGTTCGATGAAATGACTCAAAGAAACTGTTTTACTTGGAACACTATGATTGAAGGTTATATGAAATTGGGTAACAAGGAAGAATCTTTGGGGTTGTTTTATTCAATGCCTGAGAAGAATGAGTTTTCTTGGAATCTAGTTGTTTCGGGTTTTGTGAAGGTGGGTGAGTTGGAGGTGGGAAGAAGGTTGTTTGAAGAGATGCCGAGGAAGAATGGGATTGTATTGAATTAAATTATTCATGGGTATGTTCGCAGTGGGTATCCAAGAGAAGGTGTGAGAGTGTTTAGGGATTTGAATATGGAAATGTGTGAATCATTGAATGTCGATTCATTTGTTTTGGCTACGGTTATTGGTGCTTGTACTGATCTGTTGGCTCTTGACTGGGAGAAGCAAATTCATACCCGTGTAATTGTTAATGAAGTAGAAATTGACTCTGTTCTTGGAAGTGCACTAGTAAACATGTATGGCAAATGTGGTGATTTAGATGGGGCAAGTCATGTTTTGAATAATATGACAGATCCAGATGACTTCTCCCTATCAGCACTAATATCGGGTTATGCAAATTGTGGTAGGATGAATGATGCGAGAAGAATCTTTCATATTAAAAGTGACCCATGTGCTGTATTATGGAACTCTATGATTGCGGGATATGTTGCTAGTAATGAAGCCATGGAAGCATTAGTTTTGTATGCTAAGATGAGAGAAAATGGAGTCAAGGAAGACTTCTCTACTTTTGCTAGTGTGTTGAATGCCTGCAGTACTTTAAGTGTTCTTGAGTATAGTAAACAAATGCATGCTCATGCTTGTAAGTTAGGAGTTGTTGATGACCTCAATGTTGCAACTGGACTTCTTGACATGTATGCCAAGTGTAGAAGCCCTAAAGATGCTTGCAAATTATTTGATGAGCTAGGGATGTATGACACAGTTTTGCTCAATTGTATGATTACCGTATATTCTAATTGTGGCAGGCTTGAGGATGCAAAACGAGTCTTTCACACTATGCCATCTAAAAGCTTGATCTCATGGAATTCAATGGTAGTGGGTTTAAATCAAAATGGGTATCCAGTCGAAGCACTGGATCTTTTCTGCAAGATGAATAAAATGGATTTGAAAATGGACAAATTTAGCCTGGCCAGTGTGCTCAGTGCGTGTGCTAGCATTTCTACACTTGAGCTTGGTGAACAGGTATTTACCAGAGCAACCGTTATTGGTCTGGAATTTGATCAGATCATATCTACTTCCCTTGTTGATTTTTATTGCAAGTGTGGATTCGTGCACCAAGGTAGGAAGCTGTTTGACCAAATGATAAAATATGATGAAGCTTCATGGAATTCTATGTTGATGGGATATGCTACGAATGGTTATGGTTTTGAAGCATTGGCTTTATTCAATGAAATGATATGTGGCGGTTTTGTTCCAACAGAGATAACATTTACTGCAGTATTGTCTGCCTGTGATCATTGTGGACTGGTTGAAGAGGGGCGGAAATGGTTCTATGCGATGAAACGTTGATTATCATATTGATCCTGGGATTGAACACTACTCTTGCATGGTAGATCTTTTTGCAAGGGCAGATTGCCTTCAGGAAGCTATGAAACTTATCGAGCAGATGCCGTTCGAGGTTGATAAAAGCATGTGGTCATCAGTTTTGAGAGGGTGTGTCGCTCATGGAAATAAGATTCTTGGGAAGAATATAGTGGAGCGACTTACAGAACTTGATCCAGAAAACTCAGGGGCTTACGTGCAGCTATCAAGCATGTTTGCCACTTCTGGGGACTGGGTAAGATCAGCACAAGTTAGAAAACTAATGAAAGATAAGAGAATAAGAAAGAATGCTGGTCTTAGTTGGGCTGATGGTTAACATAAACTCTGGTGTTGGCATATGTCTAAGTATGATACTCCATCTTATTTGGAGAGTTGCACAAACTCTTTCATTTCTGAATGAGGTAAGATTTAAATCTATTTCGTTCACTTCTATTGTTTTATAGGCAAACACAAGCTTCTCAAACTCAATTATTTTATGCTATAGCTTCCTTTGCACTTGTTCCTGTTTCTTCGCTGGTTCCTCTCTTATTAATTTCAAGCGGCTTAACTTTGACGTCATTGAGCAAAGCATTGATCCACCAGCTACTCAAGATTTTACAAGTTCAGTCTTCTAAGAAAGGTAATGAAGTATTATACAATACATTAATCTATCTCGGAGAAGGTTTAATCTTAAACTCACCCTTACTCCAATTTCATTCTCGGTATTCATATGTATTAATGTTCCAATTATGGCAGGTTTGTTGATGAACGGATGGCAATATTTCCATTAATGGAGAAGGGCTATGGAATCATACCTATGGATGAACATTATGCTTGCATCGTGGACATGTTGAGTCGAGCTGCTAATCTTAAAGAAGCAGTGGTTATATTAGAAATTTAGAAACGATGCACTGAATATATTGGAAACAATTCCTTATGAAGTCAATGCTCTATTGTGGGGATCTATATTTCATGCTTCTAAACTTCATGGAGACTTGAAACTCATGGAAAGAGTTGCAAAGAGTTTAATAGATCCAGAACCACAGTCATGTTTATCTAATAATTATTTGGTGTTGGCTAAAGCATATGAGAGGAGGGTCAGATGGGAGAGCCTTGTTCGAGTCAGAGGAGTCATGAATGAGGAAGTGAAAAGCAATGGTTGATACAGACATACAGTGGGGTTGGGGGTTAGAAACTATGCATTTTCTGAAAAAAAGAACATCAAATACTTCAACATGGTGGCAAGTACATGTGTCCAATATTGAGATTACTGATACAGGAAAATATAGAGATATTGGTACTGGATATGGGAAATGAAGCTTATGTATATCAAGATATAGTAATGTAAGGGGCTGTTTGTTTATGACTGAATACATTTGAATGGCTGAATCGATCAGTTATTAAGTGCGTTTGTTTTGGAAAAAATCGTCTGAATGGCTGAATCGGTCAGATGATTGAGCTGAATGGCCAAGTCAGATTTTTTTTTAGTTGAATGGCTAAATGAGCAGCTGAATAAAATAAAAAAAAATAAAAATTTTTAAAAAAATATTAACTATTATATTAAGTAATATTAAATAAATTTACAACAACTTTGAATTTTTTCAAAGAGGTAAAATAATAAAATTTTGTCATTCAGATGTTTCAGACATGTTAATTATCAAACATTTTTTTTATTCAGATTCATTCAATTTTATCAAACACCCTCTAAGTGTTCAGGGAGGAAATGATGTAGTATTAGAGAATATAGTTGTCCTTATATTTGTACACATCATTTTTCGTTATGGCACATTTTAACCTAAACATAAGGAGTGTTAGGGTTAGATATCCTAACTGAGATAATCAATATCCTTAACACTAATATTCCCTTTTAGAGAGGTTTTTGTGTTTGGCTAGAATTGAACTCGTAGTTATGCCTTAACACTACTAAAAAAATGGTTATTTGTGATGGCAAAAATCCATCACAAAACTAAAAAAACCATCACAAAAGGTTACGATGGCCGTCTTGTATACGTCCATCATGAAAGGTTTTACGTGATGGTTTTGGCAATTACCGAAACATTCGATCCTTTTGTGATGACTAAATCAGTCACATTAGCATAGTAGTTATTTGTGATGGCCGAAGCAATCACATTTTTTTGTGATGGTCAAAACAATCACCAATTATTTGTGATGGCCGAAGCAATCACATTTTTTTGTGTCAAAACAATTACCAATTATTTGTGATGGCTGAAGCAATCACATCTTTGTGTGATGTAAAACCAATCACCAATTATTTGGCCAAAGCAGTCACATCTTTTTGTGATGGCCAAAGCAATCACATCTTTTTGTGATGGTCAAAACAATCACCAATTATTTGTGATGGCCAAAGCAATCACATCCTTTTGTGATGGCATAAGTATCTTGTGATGGCTAAAACAATTACAATTGTCTCTATTTTTGTAACCTTTTTATACGTTTTGGTGATAGTAAAGCCATCACCAAATTCCTATATTAAAATATATTTAATTGCCAATTTTATATTTCAAATCTATAAATGCCATAAATTACAATAAATTTGAAACGTAAATCATACAAATTTATTAAAATGAAGAAATCTGATCAATTTAATTAAAAATAATTCATAACCAACTACTTAATAGGTAGGTACATGTCATAGGTTCATCAAATAATTAACAAACCCCAACATCTATCAAAGAACCCTAAACTAATAAAATTGATAAGTAAAGCAAAGCTAAATCATCCTGAATTCTCCATAGAATTCTCTTGAGAGTCATCATCATCTGCGTTGTCATTCTCAGCATATAAAAATATACTGATTGAGCTTGATGGATCTAAAGAAGTTATTATTCCATTTCAAGTGGGTGCTGCATCATGTTTATCATGTTTCAAAATCTGAATTTTTCAATACGTTGGGGCTAATGACAAAGATGAAGAACAGTTTTATGAATAATGATGTGAAGCAAAATTAATTTCCCCACCATGTTTGGCTCACTTATCTGCATAGGACCTACTCTAATTATATGCAATATCACTCAAAGTTTGACTGCAGTTTCAAATAAGATGTTGCTAGTTTGAAGATGGAAAAATTTCAGTGGTAAAGTGGCACAAACTAATTTTACCTAAATCGTGGTTCAATACAGTACGTGGAACGAAATTGAATACTTAGATTATCATTTTTTGTAGTTCGGAGTACGGTAAGGGGTAAAGTAGATTAGGGTAAGGTAGGGTAGGGTAGGGTAGGATAGAGTAGGGTAGGGTAGGAGATAAGTTTCTTCGAACCACTTAGTTGTACAAAATATGTTTATACAGAACGTGATACTTTGAAAATTGCTTTTTAGTATAGTTAAACTATTTGAGATTTAGTTAAAGATGGTTTAGTCGGTTATAAGGATAGTGTCACAAGTATATTTTCAATTGAGATTATGTCATGTTATCACTTCTCTTACACCCACAAAGCAATCATTTGTCTATATTAGTTGGCAT
Source organism: Panax ginseng (assembly GCA_020205605.1). Lineage (NCBI taxonomy): Eukaryota > Viridiplantae > Streptophyta > Magnoliopsida > Apiales > Araliaceae > Panax > Panax ginseng. The sequence goes on from CM035148.1 coordinate 34,011,194, forward strand.
TCCCTAGAATTTCTTTTACTTCATATATTATGATTTCTAATAGAGCCTTATAGATCTACTATGTTGATATTATCCTAGATATATTTTAGAATTATAGTAGATAGTCAATTATATTTAATTTTAGGCCCTGGTTAATTATGACCCAATTGGTGGGTTTGCCTTGTAGAGGTAGAGAACTCGGATATATTATGGGTGAAGAAATGCGGAGTTGCATGAAAAAACCATGCACTCATTTGTTTGAGAAGGACTAAACCTATATACTATAGTCCCATGCTAGATAGCTCAAAGTTTGATTCAAGATTTTATTTTTGATTTTTTTTCCTGGGCATAGTATATATTAAATCCATTCCAAATTATAAGACTAATTCATATCGACTTTTTAAAAATTAATTTCAAACTCAAAATTGTGACATGAATTCATTAGTTTATGTCAATATAATTATGAATACAATAAAGTACTTAAAAAATACTACTAATTATAAGATTTATTGTTTTCAAAACTTAAATAAATCATGTAAATATTAAATTTAAAAATATCTCAAGTTGAATTTTAGGAAGTCAATTTGGGAAATAGCAATCCATAAAAAAATAAATATCGATACTGAGATAGCTTGAACAAGGTGAACTGATGGAGTATTTAATTGGGAATTGTTAAATCTGTAACATTTTTTTGTTATTTTTACAATAAAAGTGTCTCTGTAGATGTATAGCAACGGTGTCGTCGCTATAAGATCTATAACGACACTTTTGTTGTGAAAATAATAACATTTGTTGTGAATTTAACAATTTCTTATTTAATATTGTGTCAACTTGATTAAAATAAAAAATCCGAACTTAAAACATCAATATTAGTTGCCTCCACCGTGAGAGCAAACACTTTGTATGTAGCAGAAAAAATGAACAAAATAGGAAAATAAAGGGAAAGAAAAAGAATATGGAAATTAAACTATGAAAAGAAGAGAAAACATTTAACACTCATTTCAGCATTAGCATTGTATTCATTGTATAATTAATTAAAACTTTTTCCTCCTTTCCTTCTGTAGGCCCAAGTGTAAAATTAGAGTTTACATGATCAAATTAAATTAAATGTATAATTAGGGTTCCACGATCTCATTAAATGAGCAAATTAGGGTTCACATAACATAATTAAATGAAGACGGAGAAGTCAGAAATAAATGTGCTAGACTGGGAGAAGCCTCCACGTGTCCAGAGGCAGAAGGCTCGTGGAGGCGGCTCGTTTTGAGAATTGATTGAGGGATTGGATTGGTGGCTAGAAGGACATGACAATATGGGCATTACTCACGATGATTAAAGGGTAGATTTAAAATTTTCCACGAAAGACGTGCCTGCAGACTTGACCACTTTTTAGAAAACCTATATAAATACCCCTTCCATTCCATCGAAGGGGGACCTCTCTTCGATTACCACGGACTTGAACTCTTTTGGTGACTTAAGGCTTGGATATTCCACCCAAAAGCACTAAAGGGTTTGGACACTCGCTCTCAACTCAAAGAACTCAAGAAGAAGGCTCTTGGAATCCCAATAACCCTAACATGGTTTTCTTTGATTCTAGGAGTTCGCCGCAACGTCGTTTGAGTAATCGCCCACCACGTCGTTCTCTCCTCTTCAATCAATCAATCAATCAATTACATGCTTTTCGTGGATTTCTCTCCTCCTCATCCAACACGAAACCCTAGTTGGCAAGACGGGGCCTCTTAGTGATTCCCGGGTCGGCAGAATGCTTATCATGACAAAGAGAAAAGTCTAATATTTAACCTTAAAGACACCTGAAAAGAAGATGAAACAATGTTAGAAGGAGTTAGGAATCACAATTATGCAAGAAAAAGTTTCTCGAAATTTTCCAAAAAAACTTCGGACAGCCCAAAAGCAACCTTCGGAGCCTCTTTTGGACTTATAATGACTAATGTCATGGCCAAAGGCCATGATTTTTGTAGAGCTCGTCGCTAGATTCGTTTCGATATTTTATGGGCCCCGAAGCTCCAAACGGATCAAAAGTTACGATCCAAATAGTAACTGCTCATCCCGAACTTCATTTTTTTTTGCCCAAACATAGATTTCCCCCTAGGATTTGCCCCCTAGGAGTTTGGCCATCTGGAGTGGTTTCGCTACATGTAGAGAATTTTTGTTCCTTTGTGTTCTTCGTTGACAATACGTCAAGTCTTTCTTCATTTTCCGAGGGAAAAAATTGAGATGTAATCAAGGTAATGGGGCTCAGAAGACAAAACAAAGATTGGGGAGTCCTGAAAAAAAAAATTGAAAGGTTCGGCTCCCTAGGGGCTGTTCCCTCTATTCATTCCTTTGAGATCTTGTTGCTCCACAAATCAACCGCTTGGAACGAGTGCTCCTTCGTCGCGAAAATTATAGTTTTCTTTGATGAATTCTGAGGGAAAAAACCAAGATATGATCAAGGTAATGGGGCTCAGAAACAAAGAAAGACTACAATTTCCTGAAATAGAAAAGAGAAATAGAGGAAGCAAGTCAAGAGAAATTCAAAAGAAAACATGCAAGTAAGCAAATTGAAAAGCGAAGACGAGAAGAAGGAATGGAGCCCCAAGGGTTTGGGTCCACCATATGGTTCGGCCCTATAGGGTTTGGCCCTATAGGGAGGAATTCTCTTTGTTACCTCTAGCTCGGATTGAGGAATGTCTTCTTGCTGCTCCCTTGAGGGTCTTCCTGGCTCGTAGGAAGAAAGAAAATCCAAAATGAAGCAAGATAAGCAAGGAGGCGTGAATGGCTTGGGAGATGCATACATATGAATACATGTATAGCCCCCAAAGTATGCTTGCAACGGAAAAAGAAGCAATCACTCTTTTTCCATTAAGGGAAGGATTCAAGCTGATTTCCAAAAGATAAGTATCTTTGAATTTATTTCTAAATAGAAATATATAAAGATATTATTTTCTAAATATGAAAAAAAAGCTTTGATTTTCTCCCAATAAAGGGAAATTTTGAAATTTAATTTTTTCCTTCTAAACAATAATAATAATGATAAGGAAGGATATTGTCTTCAAAGTTAAATAAAGAAAAATTTTATTTCCAAAATAAAATTATGATTTGATTTGATTTGATTTGATAAAAAAAATATTTAGTTTACCAAAAGAAAGATTTTATCAGATTGAATTTTATTTGGTAATATTTGATGATCTTTCTTGTCTTAATTTCTAAAAAAATAAGGAAACAAATATTGGGCAAACTATGGAAAGATTTGCAGAAGATTTTTCAGTATGTTCATGGAAGAGCCCTGCTAGGTTTTGCCTCCCGAGGGTTTAACCCTAAGGGTTTGGTTCCCTAGGGGTTCCCTCTTCTAGGATTCTTGTCTTCAAGACCTGTAAAGTAAAATCCCGCAAAATCGTTCAAAGGCTTGAAATATTCTTGCAAGTTGGTCTATTTGGGAATACGACTCTCGCGCAGGGGGCAAATGTGGGCCCAAGTGCAAAATTAGGGTTCACATGACCAAATTAAATTAAATGCACAATTAGGGTTCCATGACCTCATTAAATGTGCAAATTAGGGTTCGCATAACCTAATTAAATAAAGACGGAGAAGTCAGAAATAAATGTGCTAGACCCGGGAGAAGCATCCACGTGTCCCGAGGCAGAAGGCTCGTGGAGGTGGTTCGTTTTGGGAATTGATTGATGGATTGGATTGGTGGCTAGAAGGACAGGGCAATATGGGCATTACTCTGATGATTAAAAGGTATTTCTGGAATTTCCCTGAAAGCATGTGCCTGGCACATGACCACTTTTCAGAAAACCCTATAAATACCCCTTCCATTCCATTGGGAAGGGGGGACCTCTCTTCAGACATAGGACTTGAACTCTTTTGGTGACTTAAGGCTTGGATATTCCACCTAAAAGCACAAAAGGGTTTGGGCACTCGCTCTCAACTCAAATGACTCAAGAAGAAGGCTCTTTGAATTCCAATAAACCTAACACAGTTTCCGAATTCTAGGAGTTCTGCCACGAGTCGTTGGAGTAATCGCCCACCTGTCGTTCTCCCCTCTTCAATCAATCAATCAATTCCGTGCTTTCGTGGATTTCTCTCATCCTCAGCCAACACGAAATGTGACGCCCCCAAAATAGGTATACAACACCCATTCTGAGTCGCCAAAATACATGGTATAGAATGCAAACTACAACTTTGACAATACAGATGTCGTGTAGAATACGACAATACAACTGTGAGTTTGAATACAAATATTGTCTTCTAGACAATATACACACCCAAATAAGTCCTCATTAATTATTCATACATTATTTTACAGAAATAGTGATACAGCTAAAACATCTTCCTAGAACCATCACTCCATACCCCGACTCGATCCTGCTATGTTCTCACCTCCTGAGAAGAAAAATGGAACAAAAAGGAAAAGGGTGAGCTCAACTAGCCCAGTAAAGAATATTATGACTAAGATAATATACAACAAATTATCGTTAGTCTTCAACAGGGAAAAATCTAATAGAATACAATAGACAACAAGTTTTAGATCAACAAATGCAATGAAAATAAAGAATCCATTAGAAGAGTCACGTAGAAAAGAATTCTCTTGTCTTCAAAAGTTTAAAAGTCCATCATCAATAGTTTATCCCTATAATAACAATCAATATACATCTTTAATCATCTTTGCACTACAGCCAAAGATATTCACTTATATCACCAAATTGGTCATGTTCATCTCACACTGTTCATCTTTTGCACTACTGAGGCCAAAGATATTCATCGATTAATCGTTCATCTTCTTGCACTACAGGCCAAAGATATTCATTTATATCACCATTTAGGACTGAGGATGATGAAAAACATTTTTAAAGAAACGAATCCAGTGAAACAAAATGACAAGGATTAAGGATTAAGGATTCGTACTTTGTTTTACCCATGTCCAAAAATACTTGAAAATAATCATATTGGTGTAAAATTCAAGAATGATCAAAACATGGATACAATCAAAGCTAGTATCCGAATAGATATTTTGGACAAAAGAAAAATTTTATTTTTCGGTGAATAAATGCGTGATTCGTGAATAAGTGTCGTATATCGTGAATAAGTCTTAGTATCGTGAATAGTAATCCCGACACAACAAGTTCCAAATTTGATAAAAATTCACCAATACTTCGGCATAATGATATTGAAGAAAAAATATCATTTAAGAAGAAAATAATACCCATTACCTCAAAATAACCGTACTTCTTTTGAATTTGGTATAGTCTTGTGTAAACCCGCCCATTGCATATAGCAACACTCAAAGTATACTCACAAGAATACGCTCGATAATTTAGAGAGAAAGAGAAAACTTTGTTTACGGTGTGATTTTCAATTCTAACTTAGCCCTCTATTTATAGGAAAATGTTAGAGCATGAAGGAGACTAAATTAATAAATTATTATTATTTATTCATTCTTTTCCTACGCATGCCTCTTTGGAAAATAAGACTAGCCATCTTTGGACCAAAAATCAGCAGCCCACATGTTTAATCCACCAACCAAAAGTGGGTCCCGCAATTTAATAAAAATCATTTTATTTTTCGAAACTTCAACAATTCGTAAAAAATAGCTCGGTTATCAAAAAAATTCGAAACTCGCGACTTTCCATAGGAATTTCAATTCTCTACAACTTTACAGAAGAAATTTTTTCCAAATTCCAAACAGAAATTGACCGAAATCCACAAACGAGCGATTTTACAGTCTATAATCAATTTTCGGTCAAGAATTGTGTCCACCGACACCCAAAACATGTGTTAAACATTTAATGCCATAAAATACTCTTCCTCCTCATATACTCATGTATCCCACATTCATTATAAAAATATCATCGTTAATATATTATTAAAATAATATATTTAAATGAATTATTTTATCAGAAAAAGATAAAATATTAATTTTCAACAATTGTCACATTAAAAATTTTCTCCATCTATATTCACATAAAATAAATTTTTCTTTATCATAATAATCAATAATTACTTATTTAAAATAATATTACGAGAATCACAATCGATAATGACGGTAGTTCCCTCAGAAAGAGGGGCTTTCCAATAAGGATTTCTCCTTCTTGGCGCATGATTAGGTGACCAAACCTCTCCTTAGATGAACTTTCTAGACATTGCCAATAATGTTATCGATAATATTATTCAAATAATATGAATTATTGATTTGATAATGGAAAATCTTGTGTAATGACAATTATTGAAACAACGAAAGAATATAAAATATCAACGCAACAATTATTGAATCAATATAATATTGAATGAGTAATTCATCAGTAACAATTATTGAGTAGTGCCTTCTTACGTAAGGATCAATAATTCAACAATACTGTGCAATACCGTGTGCTACTGTGCAACCACGCGTATTACTGTATTTTAACCACCAGGTAACCCAACAGTGTTAACGGTAATAATTTACGCCGTTATTTATAAAACTCAATCTTTGTCGTTTTCCTTCATCCAACCGTTTTCCGTTATGGGGCCCACCAATGACTGCGCCGTCGTACGGAGATTCCCGACAAAAAGAATATTCCACGACCAAACGAATATTCCCCGACAATAATGAATATTTTATAACCACTTGCTTATTTTGTAAACTTTGCACATTTCACCCATAACAAAAGAATTATATCAAATTAACCCTTATTAATTTAGAATAATGAATAAAGGAAAATTCAATTTTATTTATAATAAGTTGAGGGTCTTACAACCTCCCTCCTTATTAAATTTCGTCCTCGAAATTAACGTGACGTACACAATGTATCGAAAAGGTGAGGTACCTCGCTTTCATCTCCGATTCCAACTCCCATGTCATTTCCTCAATTATGGTTTCTCCACAAAACCTTAACTTGTGGTATAACCTTCGTATGTAAGACATGTTCTTTTCTATCCAAAATCTCAACAGGTATCTCCTCGTAGGTTAAATCTTCACTATCTCGGTCTGTTTCAATTGAATAATTTGGTTCGGGTCTTTCACATATTTACTGAAGCATAGATATGTGGAATACATTGTGAACACGAGACATACTTGGAGGTAACGCGAGTCTATAGGCTACGTTTCCTATTCGGTCAAGAATCTCAAATGGACCAACAAACCTTGGATTGAGCTTTCCTCTTTTCCCAAATCTTGTAACTCCTTTCCATGGAGCAATACGTAACAATACATGATCTCCAATATTAAACTCCACGTCCTTTCTATGAAGATCAACATAACTCTTTTATCGATCTTGTGAAGTTTGAATCGTTGTCGAATCATTTGGATCTTTTACGTAGTCATGCGTACTAATTACGGTCCCAACAATGTTGCTTCTCCCACCTCGTCCCAAAGATATCTTTGAGAACGACATTTTAAATCCCATACAACGCCTCAAATGGAGCCATGCCTATACTTGCTTGATAATCTGTTGTTGTAGGAGAATTCCACCAAGTGGTAGGTACTTATCCCAACTTCCTTTGAAATCTAGGACACGAGTCTTAATAGATCTTCAAGGGTTTGAATAGTCCTCTCGATTGTCCGTCCGCTTTGAGGATGGTATCTTTGAATCCAATCGTAAATCCGTGCCCATAGCTTTACGCAAGCTAACCCAAAATCTTGAAGTGAATCTCGGTCACGATCCAAAACTATGGATACTAGCATGTCATGCAATCGTATAATCTCATTCACGTATATCTGAGCAAGGCGTTCAAGGATAAGTCTCTAAGCGTGTCGGTAAGAAATGGGCGGAACTTGGTTAATCTATCAACAATAACCCAAATTGCATCTACGCCTGAGAAACTTTGGGAAGACACAGTAACAAAATCCATAGTAATGTGTTCCCATTTCCATTCCTAATCTCAAGTGGTTGCAATGGACCTTTTGGCACTTGATGCTCCGCCTTTACACATTGATAGGTTAAACATCTTGAGATAAACTCATGAATCTCTCTCTTCATATTGTTCCACCAAAATGTATGTCGAATATCATGATACATTTGGTACTCCCGAGATGGATTATAAGCGGGGTGTTGTGTGCCTCCATCATGATTTTATGCTTTAGGTCGAATCGTTAGGACGCAAAGTCTAGAATTGACTCAAGTATTCCTTCCTCATCAATTCTTGCTTCCTAATAGTTCCTTCTTGCACTTTCTTCTTCATACGCATCGATTTGTGTCCGTAGCTTGAAAGCGACTTTAACTTTATCGATTAAAGTCGATTCTACTTATATATTTGCCATCATTATGTGGGTCCACAGAGTCTTTAATTCTACCTCCATCCTTTGCAAGTCATACAAAATGGGCCTTTAGCGTTGACAATATCGCTTTCGTGCTTGCATATGATCTTCTACTTAATGCGTCGACTCTTACGTTCGCTTTTCGGGATGATATTGAATAGTGTGATCGTAATCTTTTATGACTCCACCAACGTCGTTGCCGCATGTTGAGTTCTTTTTGGGTGAAGAAATATTTGAGGCTTCTATGATCCAGTATAAATCTCCACTTTCTCTCCATACAAGTAGTGTCTCCATATCTTCAACGCGAATACGATTCTTTGCTAACTCTAGATCATGAGTAGGATAATTCCTCTCATATTCTTTGAGTTGTCGTGAGGCATAAACTATGACTTTCCCATGTTGCATGAGAACACATCCTAACCCCTTGCCGGAAGCATCATTTGTAGATAACAAATCCATCTGAACCAGATGGTATTGTCAGAACAGGTGCCGAAATGAGTCTCCTCTTGAGCTCTTGGAAGCTCTTCTCGCATTCCTCGCTCCATAAGAATTTTACATCCTTCCGAGTCAGCTGAGTTAACGGAGTAGCGATTCGAGAAAATCCTTCCACAAATCTCCGATAATAACCAGCTAAGCCCAGAAAGTTGCGTACTTCGGTCACCGACTTCGGTTGCTCCCAACTTTGTATTGCTTCAATCTTCGTCGGGTCAACAGATACTCCTTGTTTTGACACCACGTGCCCAAGGAATGCTACTTCCTCAAGCCAGAACTCGTATTTCTTCAGCTTGGCATAAAGCTTGTGTTCACAAAGTCTTTGTAGTACCAGCTTCAAATGGTACTCATGATCTTCACGGCTTTTGGAATAGATGAAGATGTCATCAATAAAGACAACAACGAACTGATCCAAATATTCCTTAAATACACGGTTCATCATATCCATGAAAGCAGCAGGAGCATTAGTCAATCCAAAAGACATGACCAAGAATTCATAATGCCCGTGTCGAGTCCCGAATGCCGTCTTTGGAATATCCTCGGTTTTAATCTTCAAATGATGATATCCGAAGCGAAGATCGATCTTTGAAAAGAATTGCGCTCAGAATGGCGGTCGAACAGTCATCAATGCGAGGTAGCGGATACCTATTCTTGATGGTGACATGGTTCAATTCTCGATAATCAATAAAAATCGCATACTCCCGTCTTTCTTCTTTACGAATAAAACAGAGCACCCCGAGGAGACGTCTTAGGGCGAATGAAACCGATGTCTAATAACTCCACGTAGTTGGACTTTTAACTCACGAAGTTCAATAGAGCCATTCGATATGGGGTTTTAAAATGGGTTTTGTACCTTTCAAGGTCAATAAAGAATTCAACATCACGTTACGGGGTAAACCAGAAGCTCTTCAGAAATACATCGTGAATTCTCTAACCACGAAATATTATTCAAATCTAACTTGTCTTTATTCAAATCCATAACATGGGCTAAGAAAGCTTGACATCCGCTTTTCAATAAACGAATAGCTTTGTGGATTGATATGATGATGGATGATTTTAGTGGTTTAGTGGTTTGAATTAAATGACAAAGTTGGTTAGGAATATGAAAACTAACAACCTTACGAAAACAATCAATTTTGGCATGATGAGTGGTTAACCAATCAATTCCTAAAATCACATCAAAAGCAAGTATCTTTAAAGAGATAAGATCAACGAGTAATGTGATAGTGCCAACTTGGATCATGCAAGATTTATAAACTATAGATGTAACGAAGGTTTCACCCAACGGAGTTTCAATGAGATAAATCAAAATCTAATTTCTCCTGAGTCAAGTTTAAACGTTGAGCACAAGCGGGAGAGATAAAAGAATGGGTAGAACCAAGATATCTAGTAAGGTATAAACTTCGCAAGAATTCAAGATTAGCTTACCCGTGATCACCTCGTTTGGGTTCCTCACGTTTTGTCGATCCACGACAAACGCTTCTTCCAGAACCGGCCGATTTCGACTTATCCGGACATCCTTGGAATCACCACTCTGCTTGAACTTGGTTTTGCGATAGTACAATCTCGAGTGATGTGGCCTTCCTTTCCACAGGTTGTAACATACCTTGGATTGTTGTGGGACGGTTTGGGTGATATGTCCCTCCTTCCCGCATTTGTAACATCTAACCGGCGGTCGTTCTCCTCCCTAGCATTTGTTGTTGGTCTTTGGTCTTTGCCGTTGATATCTTCCCCGCCATTGTTGAATCTTCTCTTTACGAAATTTCCACTTGAGTCACCTCTCCTATTATCATGTCCACGATTACCACCGAGTGGTTCTACCGCCTTTGTCCGTATTCTTTCCTCCTCCTCATTGGTTATCATCGCTTACGATGACTACCCTAATTGTGGTCCCTCGGTTGAGTATACTCACTATCTCGCTCTAATAATCGAGCCCCATTGACAACATCCGAATCGGAGAAAATTTATGAGAGATAAGGTATTGACGAATCTACGGTTTTAGACCTCTCGAAACATACGCGTCATTCGTTCCTCGGTCTCCACCAAATGAGGTGTAAACACGATAATTCTCGCGAACCTTGCCTCGTCTTTGACACCGTCGTATGTTGTTACGCTCGAAGGTCTAATAAACTCTACCTCCTTCATATGATTTAATACTTTCGGGAAAGTACTTGTCATTGAACGATTCTGAAATCTTTCCCAAGACATGTTAAATGCATCTGGTTTTAGTGCACGCTTACGATTCCCACCAATGTCTGCTTCACCATTTAAACATAAAGGTGACGAATGGAACCTTCGTTCCTCCGTGCACCCAAGACATCGAATATCTTGGTAATTTGCTTGACCCACGTTTACGCCTTGATCGGATCGGCTTTCCATGGAAATCGGTGGTCCAACTCCTTAAACCGCCTTGGTTGTGACGTGATCAAATGCGTTGCCATCATTTCCACCGTATTTTTGTACACGAGTCTCCGCTTATGCGATTTTGCATGAACTGCAAAAATCTTCTAAACATCCGTCGTTCATCATTTGCTCGATTGGCGTTGTTCACAGGAGGAACATTGCCAACTTTGTTGCGACGTTCTCCTCATTGGTGAGTATCGGCGTCTCCACGGTCTCATAAACTCCATTGTTAACGTTCTCGTGACCCATTCTTAAATCGCCATAAAACAAGGGTTAATTAAACAAATTAACATATCACATAATATCCTATATTATGACCGACCAACAAATAAGCTTAGGTAGGACACACTAGCGAAGGATTTACTCGTCTCTCCCTCCTAGTTCTATTCCCCGATCTCCGCCAGGAGATCATATCCTAAGCTCGATACCAACTGTGGCGCCCCCAAAATAGGTATACAACACCCATTCCGAGTCGCCAAAATACATGGTATGAAAGCAAACTACAACTTTGACAATCTGATGTCGTGTAGAATACGACAATACAACTGTGAGTTTGAATACAAATATTGTCTTCAGACAATATACACACCCAAATAAGTCCTCATTAATTATTCATACATTATTTTACAAAAATAGTGATACAGCTAAAACATCTTCGTAGAACCATCACTCCATACCCCGACTCGATCCTGCTATGTTCTCACCTCCTGAGAAGAAAAATGGAACAAAAAGGAAAAGGGTGAGCTCAACTAGCCCAGTAAAGAATATTATGACTAAGATAATATACAACAAATTATCGTTAGTCTTCAACAGGGGAAAAATCTAATAGAATACAATAGACAACAAGTTTTAGATCAACAAATGCACGGAAACAACAATCCATTAGAAGAGTCACGTAGAGAAAGAATTCTCATCGCTTCTAAGGTTTAAAAGTCCATCATCAATAGTTTATCCTGTAAATAACAATCAATATACATCTTTAATCATCTTTGCACTACAGTGCCAAAGATATTCATTTGTATCACCAATTGGTCATGTTCATCTCAACACTGCTCATCTCTTTGCACTACAGGCCAAAGATATTCATCGATTAATCGTTCATCTTTTGACTACAGGCCAAAGATATTCATTTATATCACCATTTAGGGTCGAGGATGATGAAAAACATTTTTAAAGAAAGCGAATCCAAAGTGAAACAAAATGACAAGGATTAAGGATTAAGGATTCGTACTTTGTTTTACCCATGTCCAAAATACTTGAAAATAATCATATTGGTGTAAAATTCAAGAATGATCAAAACATGGATACAATCAAAGCTAGTATCCGAATAGATATTTTGACAAAAGAAAATTTTTATTTTTCTAAATTGAATAATGTCGTATTCGTGAATAAGTGTCGATATCGTGAATAAGTCTTAGTATCGTGAATAGTAATCCAGACACAACAAGTTCCAAATTTGATAAAAAATTCACCAATACTTTGGCATAATGATATTGAAGAAAAATATCATTTAAGAAGAAAATAATACCCTTACCTCAAAATAACCGTCTTACATTTGAATTTCGGTATAGTCTTGATGAAACCCATGATCGTATAGCAACACTCAAAGTATACTCACAAGAATACGCTTTCGATAATTTAGAGAGAAAAGAGAAAACTTTGTTTCGGTGTGATTTTCAATTCTAACTTAGCCCTCTATTTATAAGAAAATGTTAGAGCATGAAGGAGACTAAATTAATAAATTATTATTATTTATTCATTCTTTTCCTCGCATGCCTCTTTGGAAAATAAGACTAGCCATCTTTGGACCAAAAATCAAGAAACCCACATGTTTAATCCACCAACCAAAAGTGGGTCCCGCAATTTAATAAAAATTATTTTATTTTCCGAAACTTCAACAATTAAGTGAAAATAGCTCGGTTATCAAAAAAATTTGAAACTTACGACTTTCCATAGGAATTTCAATTCTCTACAACTTTGAAGAAAATTTTTCCAAATTCCAAATGTAAATTGATCTAAATCCACAAACGAAGCGATTTTACGATACATAATCAATTTTCGAAGAATTGTGTCCACCGACACCCAAAACATGTGTTAAACATTTAATGCCATAAAATACTCTTCCTCTTCATATACTCATGTATCCCACATTCATTATAAAAACATCACCGTTAATATATTATTAAAATAATATATTTAAATGAATTATTTTATCAGAAAAAGATAAAATATTAATTTTCAACAATTGTCACATTAAAAATTTTCTCCATCTATATCCACATAAAATAAATATTTTCTTTATCATAATAATCAATAATTACTTATTTAAAAATAATATTACAGAATCACAATCTTGTGATCGACAACCAGTAGTTCCTGGAAGAGGGGGCTTTTCAATAAGGATTTCTCCTTCTTGGCATGATTAGGTGACCAAACCTCTCCTTGAATGTAACTTTCTAGACATTGCCAATAATGTTACACGATAATATTATTCAAATAATATGAATTATTGATTTGATAATGGAAAATCTTGTAATGACAATTATTAAAACAACGAAGAATACAAAATATCAACGCAAAGAAATTATTGAATCAATATAATATTGAACGGTAACTCTTTGTAATAATTATTGAGTAGTGCCTTCTTACGTAAGGATCAATAATTCAACAATCTCAGGCAATACCGGTGTGCTTCTTTGTGCAACCACGCATATTACATCATTTTTTAACCACGGGTAACCCAACAAAGGTTTAATTCGGTAACAATTTACTGTAGATTATTTATAAAACTCAATCTTTGTCGTTTTCCTTCATCCAACCGTTTTCACATGAGGCCCACCAATGATCGCTACGCCATCGCATTTTGAGATTCCCGACAAAAAGAATATTCCACGACCAAACGAATATTCTCCGACAATAATGAATATTTTATAACCACTTGCTTATTTTGTAAACTTTGCACATTTCACCCATAACAAAAGAATTATATCAATTTAACCCTTATTAATTTAGAATAATGAATAAAGGAAAATTCAATTTTATTTATAATAAGTTGGGGTCTTACACGAAACCCTAGCTGGCAAGGCGCGATTTCCTTGCCCACATCTTCATCTTCTGACTTTTAACTGATAATTGAAGAGAAATTCAATAGTAGATGAAACTATATTAATTGATATTTTTATATGAAAATCGTCGCTATAGATCTTATAGCGATGGTTTTCACCGTCGTTATACATCTATATTTATATCGACACTTTTCATGTATATATATATGTGTGTGTGTGTGTGTTAAATTATTTAGTTAGTGCAAGTTTGGTTTGTGACTTTTTAATTTTTTTCAAGGGTTTTGAAGTTTAGACGTCTGGTTTGTTTAGACAAAGTGTATTTCAAAATGCATTTTTTAAGTGTCAAACGCATGGTAATATTTTTAATACTCTGAATTTGGGATTTCATTAAAACTTTCTAAACACACTTTTCTAACACGCTAAATGCATTAAAACTAACAAGAGTAATGTTACAGACACAAATTATTCTATAAATATTTTATAAATTGTTGATGTGGTATACTCCAACTCAGTATATTGATCAACAAATTGCTTCAATATAATCTTCGGACCCACATAATATGCCGAGATGGAGTATGTCATATCAACAGTTTATAATATGTTTGTAGAATAGTTTATATTTGAGTAAAATACATCGACACCTCCTCTAGATAATCATAATAACACTCACCTCCCCTCTAGTTTTTTAAGTAACAGTTAATACCCCTGCGAGTTGTTAGGGTTGACTAAATAGATAAAGTTACATATTTACCCTTGTATTTTATCAAATTTTAATTACTAAATAATATATATATATATATATATATATGTATATATGTATGTATGTGTTTAATTATCCTTTTTTTAATACAATACATTTTAATTATAGTTTTATTTGTAATTAAAACTATCTCATTTAAATTGTTGGTAACTTATAAAAAACTAATTTAGTTTAATTAACACATATTTTTGGATAAGTGATACAAATTTTAAAAAAATTAAATTAAATTATTAATGAAGTTATTCTAATTAGAGTGATTGAGTATATTGATAGTTTAGTTTTGGTGCTTAACAACAAAAAATATTATTTGAATTTTAGTTTCATATTATAATTTTATATGTTAAATTTTATTGAGTATATATAAAAATTGGGATGTTTATGATTTTGATTATATTTTTTTTTAGTATACAGATTGACGTTATTTTTATGCAATGTTAAATAAAAAATATATAATTTTATTTATTACTACCTCTATCTTGTAAAAAAAATCTTTTAATATATTTGTTCTTTTTTTTAGTAACAACATTTGTCATTTCTTTGTAAATAATTATATATGTTTAATTGTGACTTATGTTTAGTTTAATATATGAGAAAAATAATTAATATAATTTTTAATATTTTTTTTTATACTAGTATTAAGATTCGCCTAAATTGTAATAATAAGTTTGTTTTACGTAAATTTTAATATTTGAAAAAATAATTATTATTTTATTATGCGTTAATTTATAATTTTTATGGGTATTAACATTATACTTTTTAATTACAAAAAATATATTTGAATATATATCATGTAAATTTTAATATTTGAGAAATTTAATTAGTAAAAGTTATATGACTTTATTTTCCGATAAAATGAATATTTATTATTTTTTGACTTTTATGTTATTTATTGGACAATTTCATAATTTAATTAATTAGATCAAGTAAAGTAAAAATTATGATATATAAATTTATATTTAGTGGAGAAATTAAACATTATAACTTGAAGGGTGTATTAGACATTATTTATACCATTGGTTCTATTTGAAACCCTTAATTTTTCTCTCTCCTCACCTGGTATATATAATAACTCTCTTTTTTTTTTGGGTTTTTATTTTGAGAGGGCTGAGGTAGAGAGAGAGAAAGTGAGAAAGATATATATATATATATATATATATATATATATATATATATATTGTTTTCATTTATCTTCTTTGTTTGATCTCCTCTATCTCTTTTTCTTTCTCATTTGTTCATCTTCTTCCTTTTTCAAATATTTGAAAGTCTTTGAAAGTCTTTAGAGATGAGGTAAGACTTTGGATATGAGTATCACTTCTTTTAAAGTCTGTCAAACTCTACCATTTTATAAAAATCTAAATAATGTATGACTTTTTGAATACCAAAATACTTTTATATACTGTAAAAGTCTCAATTCAATACCACTTAACATTTAAAGACATTATAAAAGTTGCAATTGAATACCATGCAATAAACTTTTATAAACTCTTTAATTTCTTGATTGAATACAGCCAAACTTTTAATGTCTTTAAAAATCTTAATTAACTACACCCTTAGATAAAAGGTAGGTCTAAAAACTAAGAACTCCAATTAATTCTAGAGTAAAATGCATATAACTATAATAACATTCACCTCCCCTCTAGTTTTTTAAATAAAAGTTAGTACCCCTGCAAGTTTTTAGGATTGACTAAATAGATAAAATTATATATTTACCCTTGTATGTTATCAAATTTTAATTTCTAAATAATATATATATATATAATTATCTTATTTTTAATACAATACATTTTAATTATAATATTTTTGTAATTAAAACTATCTCATTTAAATTGTTGGTAACTTATAAAAAACTAATTTAGTTTAATTAACACATATTTTTGGATAAAGTGATAAAAATATTAAAAAAATAAATTAAATTATTAATGGAGCTATTCTAATTAGAGTGATTGAGTATGTTGATAGTTTAGTTTTTGGTGTTTAACAACAAAAATTATTATTTGAATTATTAGTTTCATATCATGATTTTTATATGTTAAATTTTCTTGAATATATGTCAAATTTTGGGATTTTTATGATTTTAACTACATTTTTTTAATATCTGATTAAGCGTTATTTTTGTGCAATATTGAATAAAAAATATAATAATTTTTATTACTATCTATATGTTGTAAAAAGATTTTTCTTTTAATATATTTTTTTTGAGTAACAACATTCGGCATTTTTACTGTAAATAATTATGTTTAAGTGTGACTAATGTTTAGTTTAATATATAAAAAAAAAAAATTGATATAATTTTTATCAATTTTTATATGAATGATAAGATTAGATTACTATAATAATAAGTTTGTTTTACGTAAATTTTAATATTTGAAAAAATAATTATAATTTTATTGCGTTAATTTGTACTTGTGTGGGTATTAAATTTTACTTTTTAATTAAAAAATATAGTTAAATAAATATCACACAAATTTTAATCTTTGAGAAATTTAATTAGCAAAAATTGTATGACTTTATTTTCTTGATAAAATGAATATTTATTATTTTTTGACATTTATGTTATTTATTGCACAAGTTCATAATTTAATTAATTACATCAAGTTAAGTAAAAATTATAGTATACAAATTTATATTTAGTGGATAAATTAAACATTATAACTTGAAGGGTGTATTAGACATTAGGGCTGAGCAAGTAACCAAATTAGAACCGCACCAACGGTTCCGGCGTATGTTGCGGTTTTAAGTTGGTTGAATAACCAAATTTATAGTTCCGGTTTGGTTACTAGCCAAAATCGCAACCATAAAACCGAAACCGCACCATATGTGTGTACATATGAAGGGGAGGATTGAGTACAAGGGAAGATTATGCTCAATTTTTTTTTTAATAGGTAAACTCAATAGGGGCAGAATTTATAAGTTAGTAAAGTCAAATGGCCAGATTAATAAACAAGTTGAACTTAGTGGGGCAAAAGAAAAAACATTCAGTAGTTTGGCTAGGAAAAGGTTCTGTTGCACACTTGCAGATTGCTATAAAAACATTCAGTAGTTTGTAGTAGTTTATAGTTTATAGCCTTTTTAATTCTCAGTTCTCAGTAAATATGTGTCAGCTGCTGCTGATTGTACAATTTTCACTAATTATGACTCCTTTTTTTGCCGCAATTATGAATTAGTTAATGGTAGTCAGGTTTAACCTATATGGTTTTGTTGGATGATCATGCATGTTCCTGTGAATTGGATGACTCATTTTGTATTTTGATTTAGAAAATATTCCACAGTTTTCATGTAATGAAGAAGTTGTTGCAGAAAAAATTTACATTTTAGATAGTTTATAGTTTTCATTGTTGTATTTATCTACATTAATGAACTTATATCAATTTCGAAAACAGAGAGTTTATTTTATATCAATTGTTGTTTCAATTGGTTTTGGAACCGAAACCGCACCAAATGAAACCGAACCGCACTTTTAAAACCGCACCGCACCAATCACAAGCGATTTTATGTGCGGTTTTGGATTTATCAAACCGCACCTAAGCAGTTTCGGGTGCGGTTTCAACTTCAAATCGCACCAAACCGCACCATGCTCACCCCTATTAGACATTATATTAAAAATATGTTGAGTAAAATACACTTGAAAGTCTAATAATAATCTAGAAAGAGGGTTGAATAGATTATTACCGTTTAAAAATTATCTTAAGCCTTTTTAAATTTTTAGCAAATCAATTTACAGTATTAAAAATTAAAATGGAAGATTAAAAAATTTCAATCACACAATGCACAGATATTTATCTGGTTCACAATATACAAGTCGGGTATATTAATTGATACGTCCAATCTCAAGCTCCTCTGCAGGACTTGAGATTCTATTACTCCCAGTAATAAAAACTCCTTCAATATATGCGGAGAAGTCTTTACAAAGTTTTAACGATTAACTTACAACTGTTCACCACTAACTATCTCGACCATCGAATTCTCAGCTCATTCCTCAAGCTTAGTTGTACCTTCATGTTGAGTTCAGAACAATTCTATGATCTGGTCTTGAAACAACAATCTATTTATTACCTCACAAGTATACTAGATACCAATTTTCAGTTGACCTCTCTAAGACTCTGGTCTTGGTCAAAGAAATTTTGTCTTTCTCACATATACATAAAAATAAACTAACTCTACCCTTTTCACTTTTTCCAAAAAGTTAATTTGACTTTGCTTCTAGAATAAGCAGATACAATTTTGTATATATATATATAAAAGTTTAAATAACTTTTATATTGATACTTCTTTGATAAGCAGATAAACAAATTAAGATCAAATATTAAATAAAAGTTCAAAACTTTTATGTGAAATGTTTCTGTGTAAGCAGATATGTAGATTTATACACTTTTATAAATATTTTTCTTTTATTTAATAAAGAATATTTTTCTATACTTTAAACAAATTAGAAAGGATTTTATCTTTAGAGTGTGTTTCTATGGTTTAAACAGATATAGAAAAGATTTTTCTTTATAAATAAAGAGTGTGTTTCTATGGTTTAATCATATATAACTTTGAGTTTAGATAATCATATAAAATCACTTAAGATGCAACAAGTAATTTATGAATGAGTAAGTTTGTAAACAAGATACTTGTAATGATAGTTATCAAGTATAACAGATTTATCAATTAAATAGTACTTGAAGAATTTTGTTTCACCAATGTATATATATTATATTATATTTGATCTACGTTGTAAAAAATTGGCCACTTAAGATTTTAAAGACCGTTCGGAGAATTTCAAAGAAATAGCATCCGAATTATATCAGTATCTAAGTACTGACCAAATTGTTTATTTCACAATCTGATAATTATATAAATATTTTTTAATATTTATATAATGTATCTATATCAATAAAAAGCCACTTAGAATTTTAAAACTGTCCGAAAGAGAGATTACTTCCGAATTATATCGGTATCTAAGTACTGAATTTTTATTTGATATTTAATAGATTAAATATAAATATATATAAATGTGTATAACAATTAATTATATATATAAGCAAGTATGATAAAATTTGTTTCACTCACGTATATATATTATATTATATTTAATCTATGTTGTGAAAATTTGGCCACTTGAAATTTTAAAGACCGTCCGGAAAAGAAATTACTTCCAAATTATATCGGCATCTAAGTACTGACCAAATTGTTTCTTTCACAATCTGATAATTATATACATATGTATATAATATATCTATATCAATAAAAAGCCATTTAGAATTTTAAAGACCGTCCGGAAGAAAAATTACTTCCGAATTATATTGGTATCTAAGTACTAACTTTTTATATGATATTTAATAGATTAAATGTAAATATATATAAATGTGTATAATAATTTATCTTTAATATATCTATATATATAAGCATATATGAGATAATTTACGTATATACAACAATTTAATAACTTATCTCGACTGCTTTGACCAATTTTATCTTCTATCAAAAATTAACCTTTGAAATAGAAGATGAAGAGAAAGCTTCTCCAAAGAAAATGTAGGCAATGAGATATAGCTTTTTTTTACTTTGTAAATTGGAAAATTGGAAATGAAGAAAAGAGTTTTTATTTATAGAAGTTTAGAGTTTAGAGCAAAAATGTAATTTTGTAAATCTAATTTTTCAAATAATGGTCCGGATTGCATGGCTGTAAAATGAAAGGTCTGCACTTGGGCACACGGATTGGGCAATTTATTTTGCCAAAAAATATATGTCAACACATGCCCTGTTTTGATTTTGAAAACATGCCTAAACCCTTAAACCTTTTTCTTTTTACTTGGGCACATAATAGCCCATTTTCTTTTGCAGAACACACACACCAGACATTCACTTGCATGTCACACACACACATGGTTTCAAATGCACATTTGCACACACTGCATATATATATATATATATATATATATATATATATATATATATATATATATATATATATATATATATATATATATATATATTTGAAATTTCTTTCTGCCCAAAATATTTTTGAAAAAGAGTAGGAATCTCTTTGCCTTAGGAAATATTAATTTTAAATTTATCTAATTAACACTTGATAATTAATTATCAAGGTCAAGAAAAATAAATTCAATTTTAAAGATGAAAAATATTTTTGATAGGAATAAAATAGGATATTTAAAATAAATTATATAAAATCCTATAAGAGTATTCTACCTATTTTAATTTAATCCTATTTACTAAGATTGTTATCATCAGAATAAAATTGATTAGTTTGGAGAGACCTATCAACACTGACACCCCTTGTAGATAATTATAATAACACTCACCATCTCTCTAATTTTTTAAATAACAATTAGTACACCTCTAGTTTACAATATATAACATTCACTACCCTTAGTGTAGTTGACCTACTAATATCCAAAAATATTTTTAATATAATGTCTAATATACCCTTCAAATTATAATGTTTAATATATCCACTAAATATAAATTTGTATATTATAATATGTTACTTCACTTGATCTAATAAAGACAAAGGAGGTTAAAATATGATGACGTTGCAGGCTTAAATATAAAATATATTCTAAATAAAATAATATATATCATTTAATCAAAATAAAAAATACAAAAATTCAAAATAAAAAAAAAGCATAACATATTTACATCATTTATTCAAAATAATAAAATTCAAATTATTTTGTTAACTAATGAAAACAACTAATTAAATAAAATAAGTTGTATAACATATTTACATCATTTAATCAAAATACTAAAATTCAAAACATCTTATATTTACATCAAATACTAATTTTAAAAAAATACTAAAATACTAATTTAAAAAAAATACTAAAATACTAAAAAATCAAATTAAAAAAATACTAAAATACTAAAAATCAAATTATTTTGTTAATTAATCAAAACAACAAAAATTCAAATTACATCATTAAAATACTAAAATCATAATACTAAATACTAATTGATATAAATTTTTAAATTACTAAAATCATAATACTAAATAATATTTTAAAACTATATAAAAAGTTGATGATGTAATAATCTATACATAATCTATATATGTTATAAATAATATAAATAATTTGATGATGTAATAATCTATACATAACAAAGATATGTTATGATTTGATGATGTAATAATATTTTAAAAAGGTACTAAAAATTCAAATTACATCATAATATTTTTAAATTGATATGATTTTAAAATTAATATTAAAATTACTAAAATAATCATAATACTCCAGCTTTTGAATTTTAAAAATATTATTTAGTATTATGATTTTAGTAATTTAAGTATTTTGATTAAATGATGTAAATATGTTATACAACTTATTTTATTTAATTAGTTGTTTTGATTAGTTAACGTAATAATTTGAATTTTATTATTTTGATTAAATGATGTAAATATGTTATGCTTTTTTATTTAGAATTTTAGTATATTTTTTTTGATTAAATGATATATATTGTTTTATTTAGAATATATTTTATATTTAAACCTGCCACGTCATCACATTTAAATTCGTTTATTTTTTGTTAATGGCAGGGGCACGGATGACCCAATAATGTAACGTTAAGGGTACTTTTGGAAAAAAAAATTAGTTTAGGGTACAAGTAGGACATTAGGGTAAACATCAGAGGCTTTTTTGACCCTTTTCCTCATAATTATTCACAGTAAAAATGACAAATGTTGTTACTCAAAAAAAAAGAAAAAATATATTAAAAGAAAAATCTTTTTACGAGATAGATGTAGTAATAAATATTAGGAAACTGATATTTTCACATAAAATATTGATATTTCCACATGATTCCTCTCACGTGAATAGTGAGTGGATCCCCCACGTCCATGTGAAAGAGACTCATGTGAAAATATTATTTTAATATGTGAAAATATCAGTTTCTCAAATATTTTTTTATTTATTCAACATTGCACAAAAACAATATCACTACATACTAAAAAATATAATCAAAATCATAAACATCTCAAATTTTGACATATACTCATATAAAAATCATAATATGAAATTAAGAATTCAAATAATATTTTTTTTTTCGTTAAACACCAAAAACTAAACTATCAACATACTCGATCACTCCATTAATAATATAATTTAAATTTTTTTAATATTTGTATCACTTATTCAAAAATAATTTCTAATTAAACTAAATTAATTTTTTTATAAGTTACCAACAAATTGAATGAAATAATCTTAATTACAAATAAAACTATAATTAAAATATATTGTATTAAAAATGATAATTAAACACATATTATTTAGGAATTAAAATTTGATAACATGCAAGGGTAAATATGTAAATTTATTTATTTAGTCAACCTTAAAAACTTGCAGGGGTACTAGCTGTTACTTAAAAAACTAGAGGGTGTTAGTGTTATTATAGTTATCTAGAGAGAATGTCATTGTATTTTACTCAAATATATTTGTATATTAGTTAGGCAACCGGGGGTTAAATGTTTTCTAAGTCACTGTACTATAGGTTGACTTACAAATGGGTCACTGAATTTTTTTTTCCTACAGTCAACTCACTGAACTTTAGTTTAATAACAAAAAGTTTAATATTCCGTTAAAGATGTTGACTTTGGACGCAAATTGCCACGTAAAGTCTGGCGACGTGTCAATTTTTTTGATGTGTACGATCCGTCCCATATGTAGCTTTCATGATGTGAAAATGGAGGAGAATTTACAAATGTAATAATATAAATGTACATAAAACGTAATTTTTTTAATAAAATTTTTTAAAAAATGCAGTTTTTTTATAATAAAAATTAAAAAAAAAAACAATTTTTTATAATAAAAAAATAATAATTATTTTTATTTAAAAAAAAAACAAACAACGCTCTCTCTATCATTCTCCGTCACAACAACGCAGTTTGGTTTATTAAAAATAAAACACTATTTTTTTTAATAAAAATAATTATTTTAATATAAAAAAACACAATTGTTTTTAATAAAAATAATTATGTTTAATAAAAAAACACAGCTTTTTTTAATAAAAGATAATAATAAAACGCATTTTTTAATAAAAATAAAAAAAGTGCGATTTTAAAAATAAAAAAAAGTGCTTTTTTTAAATAAAAAATAAAATAAAACTATTTTTTTTTATTAAAAATCGCATTTTATTAAAAAAATTTAAAACTATTTTTTTATTTTTATTAAAAAAAATAGTTTTATTTTTTTTTTTTATTTTAAGAAAAAAAAAAGTAAAATATACTGACATGTTATGTAGATAATTATAATTATTTTACTTTTAATTAGTGGTGCACAAATGCCCTACTACCCAAACCACCAAAAGTCAGGCACAATTCAAAGCATGGACCCTGTCAATCCAAATTTACTGTACCAAGAATGCAGATAATAAATTAATGACTCATATCCACTGGCCTAGCCTTTCTAAAGCTCGCACCTGCCTACGGCATAATTTGTAGGGTCCTTAACACTAATATACAACAATTAGAAAGTATTTACAAAAATAAAACACAAACAACATAATTACAAAAATAACGCAACATAATATTAGACTTGCTAAAATTACGGATCTTTTTTCTCCCTACACGTCAGTTACCGACTCTCTCATCTCCAACCGCTCCTAGAATCAAGCGACTGAACATAACATTCATTTTGAAATCGGAGAAATCCAAATCTTCTGTCACGATACACATCTGAGATCGGAGAAGTCGAAAAATTTTCTCGCGACGACACTCTGAGATCACAAAATAGCATACAATATCACATCAACTTCGATACAAAACTGAATACAGAGGTATGTGAGTTTAAAATTGTTGTACATATAGTTTCTTATGGTTACTACGAATTCCTATATTGATTACCTTTCTTAAGTTTTTCACACTTAAAATGGTTACTACGAATTCCTATAACGATTGCTTGATTCACTGATATGTTTTATTTATATTATGGTTACTAAATAGATATAAATTGGTTACTATTTATTGGGTATTTGTTTGCTAAATAATGTTTATTTGATTACTTTATAAATTTTAAATGAGTTCTACTGATTTTTTTATATTAATGGTTACTAATCAAATACATTGGTTACCTTCCTGCAACTGTTGGTTACTGTCTAATGTTGTATTGGTTACTGAATAACATTATACCGCCTAATGCTTTTTTGGTTACTGTATAACAATATATTGGTTACTGACTAATGTTGACTTGGTTACTGTATAACATTATAATGGTTACTGACTAATGTTGTCTTGGTTACTGTGTAAAATTATAGTGCTAACTTGGTTACTGTGTAAAATTATTTAGTGACTAATGCTGACTTGGTTACTGACTAATGCTGACTTGGTTACTGACTAATGCAAACTTACTTACTGCAGAGATTAATTGGTTACTGTAATATTGGTTGCTGAAGCATATTAATGTACACTTCTACTTATGTTTTTTATATTAATGGTTACTTGTTATCTACATTGGTTACATTCTTACAAAAGCTTGCCTTTAGTTGGTAACAAACAAATTATACTGGTTGTTTTTTACTATAAAAATGCAATGCAGAATGTATTTATCTTGTGGTTACTAAATAAATGTGTTGGTTACAATTTAAAATGAATTTGGTTACTGTATAATGTTGTCATGATTAATGTATAATGTTGTCATTATTTTGGTTTGTTTTAATATGGTGGTTACTTATTGGCTACATTGGTTACCTGCATACAACTGTTATAATTTAATTGGTAATAAATATCAATATACTGATTATTTCTATTGTAAAATGAATGTACAAATGTGTTTTATGTTCTGGATACCAACATCATGTAGTTTGGTTACTAGCTAACATTGATTTGGTTGTTTTACAATACTTATTCTGTTGTCAAACAATGGAGATGATTCCAGTTGTACTTTATTTCAACGGTACATGGACTGATAGTAACCAATACACCAAATTTGAAGTTACCGGCATACTAGTTCCATCAACTTGTTCGTTCAGAGAGATGCAAAACATGATATGCAGTGCAAAACATGATAATCTAGTGACCATTTGGCAATTTCTGTCAAGTTTGGAGTGTCGGAATTTGGCATTTTCGGAGCCTAATTTTATTGAAAACGGGTCAACGATCAAAAATCACCAGCTTTGCTGGTGAACTGCATGGTTTTTTGGTTAAATTCCATCATTTAGGCCTTCAAATTTGCATGTAA
Organism: Panax ginseng; assembly: GCA_020205605.1. NCBI lineage: Eukaryota > Viridiplantae > Streptophyta > Magnoliopsida > Apiales > Araliaceae > Panax > Panax ginseng. Next base: position 34,037,297 of record CM035148.1, read on the forward strand.
AAAATTTGGTTTATTTTCTGGTTACTAAGATTATGTAATTTGGTTACTGTCTAATATTGATTTGGTTACTTTACAATATTTATTCAGTTGTTAGACAATGGAGACTGACAGTAACTAATACAACAAACTTAATTATTTACAATAATATATAATTGTTTACTGTTAGTAACTATTAACCACATGGTTGGTAACATTTTTGATGGTGTACAGTAACCAAAATTGTTTTTGATTAATATTTTAATTTTTGATTCCATCATGAGTTATCAATATAAAGTAAACAAATACATTAAACAATTAGTAACTGTTCTGAAACATTTTTATGTAAATTTGGTTACCCATCTAAAATAAAATGGTTTCTTCTATATTCATATTTAGTTACCAACTAGCATGGACCATTTCAAAATAACTTTTATAACTACGTAATTTAAAAGTATCCATCAACTAGATAAATTGTACATGAAGCACTTCATAATTGTTCTGATATAAGTTTTTAATTATTTGGTTACTAACAAAAACTAAAATAGTTACTCTTATATACAGGTTTGGTTACCAACTGCACCTCTTAAACTATTTTTATTTTAATATGAGATCTATAAGTGACCATCATATATATAAATGACATTTAACAATTGATGTTTGTCCTGATACAAGCTTGTAACTATCTGGTTACTAATAACAGTAACTATAATGTAACATAATAAAATAGTAACCACATAATTATATGATAGTAACCAGAACATGTTTTAATGGTAACCAATACATAAATATCATGTAATGAAGCCCAGTTTAGGCAATCTATGTATACTAAACAATTACATATTAACAAGAATAAAATAACAGTAACAAAAATCCCACATCGATGGCACAATAATAGTAGCCAAACCATAAGGTAACAGTAACCAAAACATAATAAAGAAGTAACTAAATAGTTATATGAAAGTAACCAGAACATGTTTTAATGGTAACCAAAACAGAAACAACCTGTATATCCAACCAAGTTTAGGCAACCCATGTATACTCTCACATGTACATTTAACCATAACTTTTCCAATGAATTTTCTAGAAGAGCATAACCCTTGCAGAATATATTTGAAGGAATTTATAAAAATAATACATCAATGTATACTAAACAAATACATGATTTATTATGATTTGGGTTTATTATTTACAAAAATAATACATCCACAAACTAATGATGCCTTAAACTTCACCAACTGACTTGAGTTCAATTTCTTGATAATAATGCTGGGGACTTCCATGTCACACCAATACATAACTTTTCTAATGAATTTTCTGTAGCATTCCTCATAATAAAGATCTCATAACTGCAAATAAATAAAATCAGATTTACAGTCATTAGTAAATAGATATAAACAATATTTATAACATAAACAGTTACGTAGTGACCAACAAATAAGAGCATACTAACCAAAACATAATATAACAATTACATAGTAAAAAACAGTACTATAACAAATAACCAACATCTCACATTGACTGCACAATAATAGTTATCATATCATAATATAACATTAACCATACCATAATAAAGCAAGAACTAAAAAGTTATATTATATAATCTAATGGTAACCAAAATATAAACAACATGTAAAATGCATGACCATTTTATGTAATAAACAAACAGTTATATATAATATTAACCAAAACATAATTTAAAGGTCACCAAAACAAAAATATGTATACCAAAAAATATACTAAAGAAGTAACCAAACATTTATATGATAGTAACCAACCCATGTTTTAATGGTAACCAACACATAAACAACATGTATACCAAACCCAGTTTAGTCAACCAATGTATACTAAGCAAATACATTGGAACCAAAACAACATATAAAAATAATCAAAATCCCAATTGAGGGAAAAAGAATGGTATCCAAATCATAAGCCAACAGTAACAAAAAATATACTAATGAAGTAACCAAACAATTATATGTTAGTAACCAAAACATATATTAATGGTAACCAATACATAAACAACATATAGACCAAAAATAGTTTAGTCAACCCATATATACTAAGCAAATACATGGTACCCAGAACAACAAAAAATAGTAACCAAAATCCTAACTCAAGGAAACAAAAATAGAATCCAAATCAGAAACTAACAGTAACCAAAAACATACTAAAGAAGTAACCAAAACATGTTTTAATGGAAACCAATACATAAACAACATGTACACCAAAACCAGTTTAGTCAACCATGTATACTAAGCAAATACATGGTAACCATAACAACATAAAAAATAACCAAAATACCAAATCAAGATAACAAAATGGTATCCGAATCACAATCTAACAAAGAACTAAAACATAATAAAGAAGTAACCAAATAGTTATATGATAAAGAATAATAACAAAATTTAAATTAGCACACCTTTAAAAAATTTTGGGTTAGAAATATCTTCTGTCTATGAACTTGAGCTTCTGTCTTAACTACATGGACATCAAAATCATAATCCAACTGCACAAACTCAAACAAATGAGAAAATATAGATATAAACCAGAAATTTCTCCCTTTATACAGTCTTATACTATCTCTGTCCAAAAATGAGTATGCCTTTAGATTTTTTGTATCACCTACACATTCAGGTTTCGATGTGTATTTTTCAATATAATTAAAATATTTAAGACAGTTTTTTTGGGGGAAAAATTCATCTTAAAGTGCCCTAGACAAGCGTAAAAAAGTAAGACAAAATTTGATTACCTTGGCAAGTTGCATGCATTAAGCGTACCACCTCCAATTCTCGATAAAGAGAATCACCTGCCATTCCTCTCTTGCAGTCACTTGTTTAACCAAGTAAGGGCAGCTCTCTTCGGTATAAAGTGGAAGAGAAATGTTGTCCCAAACCCATTTCCCTTCAAACACATCGCAACCATCTACAATGACTTCTTCATCAGAAACACTAATGGAAGTCTCACCATCCTATACTTGTCACTTTCTAGTCCCCATAGATTAACAATATTGCCTTTGTTCTTCAGATTATCCAAGACGATTCGTGTCGAAATCGACTCTGATTTTACAAATTTAGGGAAAGAGAGAAAGAGGAAGTGTTGTGGAGATAGAAGGTAGAGACTTGTCCAACTCAAAGTTATTATGTTCTTCCGATTAATGGTGGTGCACAAGATCGGAGGAGAGAAAAACAGAGCATCTCATATCTGGATAGAAAAATAGATGGGCGGTTATTAAGCGTTCAAAAAAAAAACCAACCTAATTATAAGATAAGACACTAATTTGCCATGTCATCCCATTAATATTAATCCCTTAATTTAAGAACTCTTAATTGTATTAGTATTATAAATATATATGATTTAAGAACTCTTAATTGTATTAGTATTATAAATATATATGATGAAGTGTCATATTCTTGTAATTATTTTATAAATGTATAATTTTTGTAATTATTTTTAAAAATATACTATATGTAATTGTTCCTAATTTGTAACCTGGACCGGCTTGCCACCTAGTCCAGCCTGTAATCTTAAGTTTGGTTATACTAGGAAGTCCTTTTATAAGGAAATCTTCATTATACTTGCATCCCACTTTCAATGTGGGACTTAACATTTACATGATAAACATTGGACTTTAGGATTGCTATCATAGAGTAAAGTCTTATGTTCAATTATTGTCAATGCAGAATCAATGAATGAAATCAACTTCAACTTCATCACTGATCCCTTTCAAATCCCAGAATCAACAACCAAAACCACATAACTCCACTTCCAATTATACCAGCTCACAATTTTCCGGTTCCAACAATTCCAGTACCAAGTATATTAGACCTACGACAAATTCTAGCTCATATCCTTCAAACAGTTCAGTTAAATCAAATCATATGTCATTAAAAGGTTGTCACCTGCAGAGATACAACAGAGAAGAGAGAATGGGTTATGTTATAACTGTGATGAAAAGTTTACTGCTGGCCATCAATGCAAGAGAACAAATTTACATGTTAAAACTTGACTCGGAGGAGGAGCAACAGGAGGAAATTGACTTGATGAACTTGAGGAATTAGATTATTTTAGGAAGCTACTCTTATTATTTTAGGAAGGCGAGGACAAAACAGATTCATGCACTAATCTAATTTTTAGTCTAATATCTTCCTTGAGCCCCGAAAGTAAAGAAACAGGTTGGTTTAGCTGCTATTTTTAGGCACCTAGCATAAATATTTAATTAAAAGTGGAGATATTTTTTTCGATTTACTAATCATTTTTAATATATAAATTCCCATTATATTCCTTCTCAGGCAACTAGTACTAAGAACATGCTTTATACTCTCCATTATGCAAGGCTGCTATCCTAAAATGGCATGTATTACACGACAAACAGTCAAACATATATATTGCTAAAAAAAAGTAGGCTAATTACTATGTGTGTATCCTGTTGCTAATTATTGATTGTACATTAAACCCAAAATTTTATCATGTTATAATTGTTTGTGAGTTTTGTCAGCTAGATAATATATCAGTATTGTTTGAGGTACTGCTAGATAAGCCATAGTTATAGATGTGCAAATATACTAGTAATAAATTAAGAAGCAACCAAGATACTTGCATAAATTGAGAAAATGAAAATGCTGAATTAATCACTAAAATTAAACTAAAGCTGACTGATGCTAATGTTGGTAGCTATAGTCTATAACTTCTACTTCCAACAATTTAATTGTTGTTTTAATTCGGTAATCAATAATTCATTACCTTAATGATTTATATAGTTCAAGCATCCATGGTAGAAAAGTGAACCACAATACTTTACGAGTCAAAGGAATGGTTAAAAAAAACCATTGACAATTTTGATCGACAGTGGAAGAAGCACTCACAGTTTCCTTGATTCAAAAACTGCAGAAATTCTAGGGTGTACTTTGGAGCCAACAGCTAAGTTACTTGTTACAGTTGCAGATGGAAGTAAAATCACAAGTGATGCCAAATGTCCTATGTTGAAATGGTCCATGCAGGGGCAGGAGTATGTACATTTAGTTCAATTGCATTTTTGTTTCAAAGTCCCACATAGTCTAGTTAACATCCTACTTTTTTTCTATAAATAAAGGATAGGTCAAGTTCAAAGTTCTTAAGTACAATGCACTTGAGTTTGTCTTGGGTTTTGCTAAGCATGGCATAGTCTAATAAAAAGCTTTTTTCCCTTCCTTTCTTTAATAAATGGAGGTTTGCCTAAGCCTTGCATAGTCTAGTAAAAAGTTAGTTTGCCGAAGTTGAGTTTAAATTTTTTAAGTTAAAAACACTTGGGCCTAATTACGCTTGGCTTGGCATGACTTGTAAGCCTCAACAGGTCGCACTTTTTTGTTTTAAACTAGGTTTGGTCCGATCTGTAGTCAAAAAGTCTTGGCCTGGTCAATGGCTAAGGCTCTGCAGAAAACTTAAGCTAGGGACCAAGAGTCGGGCCTGCTTATCAAGTCACTACTTTTAATTTTAATAATTTTAATAGATTTTCGTGCTACAACGTATAATCCTTATATATATTTGGTTATAATTATATATATATATATATATATATATATATATATATATATTTGTTTCTTTTTTAATCTAGATGAGGTTAGATGAATGTATATGGTATCTCCTCCGTCCTACACAAGATTTTGTCAGTCTCTTTCATGTTTATCCAACGTTCTCATATCTGAACGGTTTTTCAAATCCAAAAAATGTATCGGATGGAAAGGTCATTAGGTCAATCAGTGCTCAACTGTAATTAAACCAGTAATATATATAAAAATATATTATTAATAATTAATAAAAATTTAAAAATCTCGTTTTTTATGAATTTTAATAATAAAATTGAATTACAATATTACTAAATTTAATTAATTTTAATATTAAAATATTTTTGGTACAAAAAAAACTAGATCATTGGCCAATTAACCGGTTGGACAAAATCAATAAAATTTGGTTGAATCAAATCCGAGAGCCGATCGATTTCAATTTTAACCGGTTGGACCAATGAACCGGACCGGGCCCCAGTTCAGTTTAATAACGTGTTTGTAATAATTCATTTTTGTACAAAAGATGTTCTTACTTGATAAGAATAATACTACTTTGTCGTTTGTCTGGGCCCACAGTGTATGATTGTCATCCATCCATAAAATGTATGTCTATATCAATGCATGTAGATAATTGACGTACTTAGAGCATTTTCTAACGGTTTTTTTAATGACTTTGAAATATTCAAATAAACAAATTACACTAGAAAAATTATCTATTTCAGTCTTTTCAACTTTAATCAGTAAATCTACAACCTCATTCTCTCTCTTCAAAATATTTATATTATTTTGGAAAAATTTAAATCATATAAAAAATGTTAAAAATATTTATTTTGTTTATTGGGTTTGATGTACAGTTCTTTAAATTGAAGAGACTAATGAGACACAAAATATGAAAATAACAAATAATAATTTTCAAATTGCCACGTAGGTCAACAAACTTTAATTTGAAGAATTTTTTTTTTCTACTACGATTAAAGATGCTCTTAGTAGATATTAAAAAAAGATAATTTTTTATTATTTTTTATTTTATGTATTTATTGTTATTTTTTAAAATAAAATATATATATATAATTCAAATCATTCTTTGGAGTACAGAGAGGGAGTGTTTTTTAGTGATAAATAATTCTATTATTTTACTTTTATTATTTTGTTTATTTCAGACCTAAGATGAGAACGACACGTGATTGCTTTCTTCTTTTCTCTTTTGAGTTGTGTGCCTACCTTATCTAATCCTTAGCTTTTTGGATAGAATGGTTCTTTTTTATGTCAAAAAGAATGCAACACGTGGGTTATATACGAATTTTACTTGAACACTCATTTGTGAGGGTCTTATTTGTTACTTACTCCCTCCGTTTTTTAATATATATCGTTTTAGAATTGTGCATAAGTATTAAAAAAATAATTATATAGCATTAACTATAATATCAATCGTCTATATTACCCTTGTATTGGAATAAGATATTATTATTTATTGAACAGAAAATAGTAAAAGAATCAAAGTTGCATTTAATATTTGGGGTAATATTAGAAATTAAAGAATTAATGCTTATTTGAAATTCTCAAACGACTTATATTAAGGAACAAAAATATTTCTCTAAAACGACTTATATTAAGGAACGTAAGGAGTAAATTATTTTAGCTAAATTGATTATTTTGTCGATAGTGATTTTATGTATTGTGATAAATTTATGTCGAATCATATATGAGATTAGTAAAAAATAAAAGAAAATTTCATTATTACACATCTCTCTAAAAAAAGTTAACATTAATACTTATTCACGTAACTGATAATAAAAAAAATCGACGTAACTTTCGTAATATATATCATTTTCCTTTCGTAACAATAGGTAAAAGAGAGAATTCGTACTTATATGGGGTCTATAGTGAATATAATAGAAACTTAATTAATCTTCTAATTTGATTTTCGTGTGTTTGTGTTGAATCATAGAAAGAGTTATGTTATATATTGTGAATTTTTTTTGTTGAATTACGATTGCGATATATATCAATACATATGATTGAATCTGATTATAAAATTGACCCATTATATCAAATATATTATAAAATATTATCAATTATAGTTATCAATAAAAAAATGACATGTAAAGTCGTACTCTCTTTGTTCCAAAATTAAAAATATATTTATAAAACGACGATTTACAAGGATAATTTTATATTCTCAAATATAACCTTAGTATTAACTATGAATTTGGTTGTGATAGTATATATGATATTGAAAATGATAGTAAAAAATTAATAGAAAAGTATGAATATTTTGTCATTTTATAATTTTAAAATAGATATATATCTCTAATTTTAAAATGAATTAAAAAATATATTTTTAATTTTTAAAATAGAGAGTAATATATACTATCATTTTCCTGTAGAAATACCCTTAATAGTGTGACATTATCCTTTTTGGGTCTCCTTAGGGTTGATAGCGACGGTTATGATGAAGGGCTAAACTAGAGTCAGCATCAGCAAACTCCTCCTTACTCACGGACATGCATGTACTACAAATCCTCTACATTTTTATTTTTCTTTGGGGTTAAGGAGTCCTCTCGGCAATATATTAATATAATAAAATTTCATTACAATAAATATCTAGTAACGCTAGGATATTAATAGGAGGATTCATTTTAAATTTGAACGGAAAAACACAAGAACGATTCAGATTCATTCTATAATTAATTTTAGCCAAAAAAGGTGGTGGAAGAAGAAGGAGGAGAGAGAAGAAATGAAAGTAGGATTGTTGAAACGGAGAGAGGGAAGATTTCGTTATACCGTACATTTAAATACGAACAATTATTAAGAAATATTTTGACTTTATTAAGAAAGGTTTAAGTTTATTAATCAGAGTGTTGGTTTATTAACCTCTCCTAAATTCTCGTTAATAAATATTTAGCCCCAATTAATAAACTGTTAACTCTAATTTATAAACTCTAAATCAATTATTATTAGTAGCTCATGGTATTAATAGCTGACCCTAAAAATAGTACCGTCCTGTACTAACAGAAAGTGAATTAATATTGACCGTTAATTCCTATTAATAGTAGGAGAGATGAATTAATATTGATAGTTAGTTCCTATATTGAAGATATGTATGCCAATCTTTATCAATATTATATATATATATAAAATGCTCTTCATAGCCCCTTCTTCGTCTCACTCACCTTCACTCCCCTAGTCTCTTTCTCTCCCAAATTCCCCAATTTCAATGGCAATCTGGTTGAGAAAATCAAGAAGCATTATTCTTCATAATTATCTGAAAACAAGAATTGGGTTATTGGAAATTGATCCCAATCTGCAGCAGAGATCACTTTTGAGTTCACTATTCCATTGCAGTATAGTTAATTATCCTGCTTTTCTTACAATTAATGGTCTAAACCAAACAACAAGATCTGCAGCGTTTCCGGCCACTGCCAGCCTTTTGATTTCTCGGGGTTTCAAATCAGTGAAATCTGGAGAACAAATAGATTCCCATTTTGATGAAGATCGTGAAGCTGAAGATGAAATCCAGGTATTTCATAGAATTCTCTCTCAAAATCATGCTGATATGAGAGCTTCATCATTGCTAAAAGGTTATCTAATTTATATTTAATGGCAACTCTGTTTTAATAACTGCATTAATTCTAAACAATACTTTTTCCTATTCACAAAAAGAGTCCGTTTCAAATTATAAAGGTCATTATTGATTTTTAAAAATCAATTTAAAAATTTTTTAAACTCAAATAAGATTCATTAAAAATTATGAAACATTAAATATTCATCACACTAAAATTAAATGAATTTATGTCATTTTTTAGTTTAAAAATTTTACAAATTAACTTTAAAAAATTATTAATCTAATTAACAAAAGACACCTCCTGCTCACCTTAATAACAAATCAGAACCGTCATCGTTCATCGTTCATCGTTCATCCTCCTCTCGAACTCGTCTTCTGTTAGTGCCAACAATCTCTCCTCCCATTCGTACGTAGTGCCAGAGGCATGGATAATAGTGCTAGTAATTTTATATTTTAGATCGAATAGAGGTATATAAGGAGGTTCCATTTCATTTGATGGTAATATTAAATTCATTACTAAACTGAACATTATTTATAAATTTTGTAAATTGAGTGGAGGTAGTATTATTTTATTTTTTAATTTAACTAAGTGAATAAATAAAATAATTAAGGCCAATAATAATGTCAAAACAATAATTATGCATTGTCTGTGAAAGTTCAGTGTTGTTCAATCAAGTGTAAAAGTGTCGTGCATGGTGGGATTACCCAGGTGTATTAAGACGAACACTTTGAAATGGGAAAAAGAAAATGATAGAAGATACTCCATTCGTTCTTTAATATAGGTCGTTTTAGACATGTGCACAATAATTAAGGAAATAATTAAAAAGCATTAACTATACTATCAATTGTCTATAATACCATTCACCTCACTTATCTCATAATGAAAGAGTTTTATTGGGAGAATGAGAGAAAGACTTGAGAATAGAGGAGTAGTATAGGATAATGATAAATATGGATCAAAAAATTAGGTGGAGTAATAAGGGGCAATTTAAGAAAAATAGTGATCAATTCTCTTAAATAATCACAAACGATAAATAATTAGGAATAACAAAAAAACTCCAAAACGACTTATATATAGGAATGGTGAGAGTATCAACTTACAAAATATTCTTAACACGTGTCCTTTGTTTAGCCAAGGTAAATTTGACTTTAATGGACAGAGGAATATAAATAAATACAAATGTACAATGGACAACTCAAAATGAAGAAATGGACTTGTGTGGCCTCGGGACCAAATTGAGTCATACCCAGTAGTACACATTGTTTGATTATAAGATTTACGTGTCATGTTGATGGCAACAAGTAACCCCACTTGGACCTTGCTTTTGAAACAGGAGTGGTTAGCATGAAGTTAACTTTGGTCAATTGATCAATACAGTGTTGACACACAGACGTGAGGTGATTTTTCTACGTGTCAGCACTGTATTGGTCAATTGACCAACTTATTGTTAGAAAAATATGGAAATAAGGAAATCGATAAAAGAACCAAGAACACAAATAAACTTAAATTAGAAAAATGGCTTGAAACGCGTAAAATCGCTTTCCTAAAAGCAATATTTGCTCCATAACCTTCTTGAGATTGCTATAGGATGAATGCAAATAGCCTTAGTGGATATGACAAGCCTTGAGAAGTTTTGCACTTAGCAAATAATGAAAAACTTCAAAACTAGGAATATGAGAGATGAGAATTTGATAATTTTAGAGAGAGAAATAATAAGTTTGAACAACAAAAATAAGCACTTTTAATAATATGAAAATTCATATATTTATAATAGAAAATAACTACCAATAACTACTAATAACTACCAATAACTTCTTTTTAATAACTACCTTTTAATAACTATTTTTTAAATAAGAAATATTATTTTCTTATTTGAATAATTTATAACAATCCACCACTTATTCAAATATGAAAATTTCTCCAAAAAATCAAACTATGTTTATGGATATAGTAATATATCTTTCGATTTGAATATTACCTTAGTGTAAATGCCACAAAACAAAGTCAAAATCCCAAGTAGCATGAAAGCTTTGAACTTGTTATTCTTTGTGACAATATCGATGACATCACACACATAAACACAAAGAATTCTCATATTCCACACAATCACACGCTCAGCTCTCGTAAGGCCATGAGCTGATCCAACATTCATGATAAACTTTTATGAGATAAACTCCAAATCTCAATCGAAGCAGCACTACTTCTAAGTTCATATAGGTGAGGTTCTTTCAGTGTCTTTGTCATATTTTAGACACTTGTCCACTAACTGAACTTCATTAAGAGATTAAATCTCAACCCTCCAACTATGGCAACCAGTACTTTTATCTCAAGTGGCCATACTAGTTTAAGTACTGAGCATTCACTTTTCAATAACCTGTTTTTACCCTTTGAACCCAAAATTACTTATTTCATAGTGTTAGGTAGGGTTGTCGTTATTGGTGAATTAATTTAGGAGTTTTAGCCCCATTAAATTTGAGATTTTTATCACCATATCTCTCGACATAGGTTTGGTGAATGGATCGGCCAAATTTAATCCAAGCTGCCCTGTCGAGTCAAGATTATCCCATCCTTAATTAATTTCCTCACATAATCATGTCGAAGACTAATATGTCTTGACTTTCCATTGTATGTCTCACTATATGCTCGAGCCAAAGTGGCTTGACTATCACAAAGAATTGAGACTGAACTTATATTCTTAGAAGTCAACGGAATTTCTATAAGAAAATCCCTCAGCCACTCAGCTTCTTTTCCAGTTTCTGCTAAAGCAACAAATTCTGACTCCATAGTTGAGTGTGTTATACAAGTTTGTTTCTTGGATTTCCAAGAAATTGCACCTCCTCCTAAGGTAAACACCCAACCTGTAGTGGATTTATTTTCTCCCAAACTCGATATCCAACTAGCGTCGGTATATCCTTCTAATATACCAGGAAACTTAGTATTTTGATATACTTGGTTGAACATCAGTCTGTAAAGTAGTAATTTTATTCAGTACACATTGATATTGAAAGTTGACTCTCATTTTTGTTACGTCAAAGAAATTAAGTTGAACTCTCATTTTTGGATGGAGCGATTTTGTGAAACTTGTTTGTATAGACGAAATGAATTGATAGACTAAAAGCACAGCAAAAGTTTAGTCCGAAAAAGATGTGGAGCACTACATTTGTGCTCATAATATTAGATACATGGCTCTTTTATGTCATAGTCCCACTCTCATTAGTATGACAATATTTGGTCTACTTAGTACTCCCTCCTGTCCCAAATTGAGAGGATCATTGACTACTGAATTCTAATATTTTTCTCGGAAAAAATAGGTATAATCTTGACTCGACAGGGCAGCTTGGATTAAATTTTAATGCAACTGTTTATCGTGATACATGATAAAACTTCAAATAGGTAAAAATATTTCTTTTTATTCTACATGTTCTTTTCTCCATTTGAAATTTCACTTGATGCGGCAGGCCTTGGACTTTCCCGGTGGAAGGGTTCCATTAACTTCAGAAATGAGATTTATTGCCGAGTCCCCTGAGAAAAGGGTAAACTGTTATCGAGTACTTGATGATAATGGTCATGCAATACTTTCCAGTAGATTTGAACAGGTAATATATCTATCCCCATATAGTTTCATATAATCTATTCAGTATCCAAATATGACAAAATTCTAGTTGTAATATCTTTGATTTTGGACTTGTGTGATTAAAGTTTAATCTAGTTTAAAATTCATTTCCATCAATGTAAATTTTCTTAGCGGTTACATTGATTAGGTGAGCAAGGAAGTTGCAGTGAAGATGTATAGTGGCATGGTTACGCTTCAAATGATGGACACTATCTTCTATGAAGCACAGAGGCAAGGAAGACTTTCGTTCTATGTCACTTCAAATGGGGAGGAAGCTATCAACATTGCATCAGCTGCAGCACTCAGCCCTGATGATGTTGTTTTGCCTCAGGTTAGCACCAGAGCAATGGATCTGTCAACTTTGCAAGATGTATAGGGTAGTGATCCACAGAAAATGCTTGTTATGGTACTATTCGGGAAAACACATCTCTGGCTGTCTATAGGAAAAATGAGCGGTGCAGATTTTTTTTATTATAAAAAAAGTGCTATTCACTGCTACTACTAGTGGGAAGGATTAAAATTTTTAATTTGTCCAAATACTGCCATAGCAAACATTTGCGATGGATCACTCTCTTTATATATATTATTTTATTTTTTTCTAATGAACACCTTATCATATAGAACGATAGCTATTTCAACATTTCTTATGACTTGTGGAGATTCTAACATTTCTTTATCGATCAGCATCCAAACAATGTTCATTTCTTGGGGATGATACCTTGAGCTTCAAGTTCTCTTTCATCATGGCAAGATTCAACCTTAACAATCTTGACATCTCCATCTTCACAAAAATGATTTGAGTTTTATCCATTGGAAGATATATAAAACTCTAGGATTTTGTGATTTTGTTACTTTTCAAGTTCCTTAAAAATAATTTGTGTATTTTCAGATTTTGTACACAAATATATGATCTTTATCTTATATACATCAGGCAGATAATTTTAAGAACTTTCAGCTGGAAAATGTTGCGAACTAAAAAAATAAATATAATTTTTGCAGTATCGTGAACCTGGAGTTCTTCTATGGCGCGGTTTCAGCCTACAAGAATTTGCCAACCAATGCTTTGGAAACAAGTCTGATTACGGGAAAGGCAGGCAGATGCCAATTCATTATGGGTCTAATAAGCTCAATTACTTCACCATATCATCACCTATAGCGTAAGAGCAAAGCCCTTTTTTTTTATCAAGGAATTATTCATATAGTCATTAAAATTACTTATTAAGACTTGTGCTTTTCAGTACTCAACTTCCACAAGCTGTGGGTGTCGCTTACTCTCTCAAAATGGATAGAAAGGATGCATGTGTTGTAACTTACTTTGGGGATGGCGGTACCAGTGAGGTAACTAGTCAACTCTTCAACTATATCGATATCTATTTATAGTGAGAGTTAAAGTTTCATACACTGCCAGTGTACACACGAGTTAAAGTTTCATACACCGTCAGTGTATATACGAGCAATGTTAGGCTCATGGCATGTCGTTAATAAAACAAAATTATTCTTATTTCAATGATGTTTCATGATCCTAACACCGCTCATGTATACATTGTCGGTGTATCAAATTTAAACGCTTATAGTAAATCTTGGCTTCTATGAGATATATTACTAGTACCATGTCGCTTGCAATTCAAAAAACAGAATTTTCTAACAAGCGACTCAAACTATGCGTTTGACCCCTTTTCTCTTATATATTTGTCTGTGGAGCCAAAATTTTGATTTTAATATCTTCTAATTGTATTTGAAATTGGTCAGGGAGATTTCCATGCTAGTTTAAATTTTGCAGCAGTTATGGAGGCTCCTGTTGTTTTTGTATGTCGGAACAATGGCTGGGCCATCAGCACCCCTACATCAGAACAGTTTCGAAGTATTTGGTTCATCAACTTTGCAATCTCTCTTTTTCATTACGAGTTATATTCCTCCTTTTTATATCATATATAAAAAATTTACATGTATATAATCTGGTTCAATGTCATTGTAGTGTTTTATTTCATGTGCTTTACTCATCACTTGCATGCATGTTTGTGTTAATATCACCATGCCAATGCAAATCAAGACATTGAAATTCATACTAGTTTGTGTAGATTTTCATTATTTGCTTATTTTTCTTGGCAGGTGATGGCATTGTTGTTAAGGGTCAAGCTTATGGAATCCGAAGTATTCGGATAGATGGAAATGATGCTCTCGCTGTTTATAATGCAATTTCAGCAGCTCGTGAAATGGCCATCAATGAACAGCGGCCCATATTAATTGAGGTGCTAATTGATTTCTCTGTCACTCTTATTTCCTGCAACGGTATCATCCCTTAACTACATTACAGTTTATGCTCTTGTTTATCGCGACTAGTTGCCAAATATGGAAGTGGTTAGCATGAAATTTCTTTTTTAGGTAAGTTGGTCAATTGACCAATAGAGTACTGACACGTAGATCATGCATTGATATAAAGTGTCCCTTACCATTGTTATCGAAGGAACTGTAGAAACAGAACCAGAGTCCTTCCACATATGGTCAGTCCACATAATGTGTAATACGTGTGATTGAACTATTAATTCTAAGTCCTTTATTTGTTTTAAAAATTAGACTTGGGACTATTTAATTCCATGTTCAACTAGGTATCATAATCCCTACCATTTGGGATTAAAAAATTGTGAACAAATTAATATTTATCTTTTTAAAAATAACCCATGTATCCTATTCTATCTATCTATAGATCTTTTTGTTATTATTGGTAAGAGCATAATAGACTAAACAATAAGTTTTTATCCAATCCTTTAAATAATCATGGACAAAACAAAAATAATATGAGATTATTTTAAGTTATCCTCTGAGTAATCTCATTCTAAACAAATATGTGACTAAGATTATTTAATTCTAGGATTAAAAATCTTGAAATTATAATTTAAAGGATATAATCCCGAGATTATAAACATTTGCAAACAAACATGACCATAAGCCCTTACGGATCTGGTTAGCATGAAGTTTATTTTTTGGTGCCGACACACATAGAGCCTCGCCTGCGTGTCTGTACTCTATTGGCCAATTGACCAACTTACCCAAAAATGAATTTCATGCTAACCACTTCCAGCCCGTACCTATCGGGTAGGGCCTTCCCCTCCCCCCTCCCCTCCCCCTCCCCCTCCCCCTCCCTCGCGCCCCCGCGTGCGCCTGGTCCTAATATATTGTCTTACTTCTGAATCTTTACTCTTAGGCCCTTACCTACCGAGTAGGACACCACTCTACATCTGATGATTCCACAAAGTACCGGCCAATAGATGAAATTGAACACTGGAAAACAGCTCGAAATCCAATAGCTAGATTTAGAAAATGGGTTGAGAGAAACGGCTGGTGGAGCGAAGAAGAAGAATCAGAACTTCGTGGCAACATCAGAAAGCAGGTAAAAATGTTGGATAATATCCGTATAATGTTTTGCATTTTTCCAAACGTCATTAAACATAAGTACTTCATTCATGATGTGTCATAATACTAACACCACTCGTCTATACAACTTTTAACTCTTTTCAGTCATCGTATGAGGTTGAATCCTAACTTTTTGTGTTATGTCCCAGCTTATGCATGAAATTCGGGTGGCAGAGAAAACAGAGAAACCGCCGCTTACAGACTTGTTCAGCGACGTCTATGACAAACAGCCACTAAATCTCCATGAACAGGAGAGATCACTTAGAGAAACTATAAACAAGTACCCACAAGACTACCCATCTGATGTTCCAGTTTAGACTCTGAAGCTATAACTACAAGTAAATGAAGAATATGTAAATAAACATCATGGCTGCTCCCATAAACATGGATGGATTAGGATCTCCTCTATTACACTTGGCCTCTAATTTCACCCAATACATATTCAGTGACACAAATATTACATTTAGCAACACAATAAAATTCATCGCTATTGTCGTTAAAAGAAATATTTGTGTCGCTAAATATATATGAGTAGAAATTAAAAAATAGGTGTGATGGAGGAGTATCTAATCCCATAAATGTACATGCCAAAAGTCCCATAGGAATTAGGAGCTACTAATGTAAATTTCCTTTATTGTGCTACTATTCATTATATCATAATTGATATCCGATGACTATTCGTCTATTCACTTGGCCCAATAGATGTTAGTATTTAATGCTGACTCTAAATGAGAAGAATGTTGATCTGGCCTAACTTTTCAGCTAACCGACCTTAAAATTTGAACTCTTTTAGACATAAATATATTTGAATTTTACCTATTTATATTTTTATTCATCATTGGGGTCAAAATACAAATAAGTGAAATTCAAACACACTTATTTCCAATTTTTATGTTCAATTTTCATGTTCACATAGAGTTTTTGTTAAAGAAAATTTATATTTCTACGTAACTTTTTGAGATTCTCACATAAAAAATATCGCTATAGATGTATATCAACGGTAAAAACTGTCGCTATAGAATCTATAGCGACGACTTTTATGTGAAAATATCAAAAAATTATATGAAAATATCAGTTTCTTTTATTAAAATTTAGAAGTAACAAGTGTTGCAGGAAAGAGAAATTGGATGTCCGGTGACTGATCACTTGAGCACTTGTTTTTTCTTTTATTTTATTATGTGATAAGAAGTCATTTTATGGTGAAATGGTATATACCCTTAATAAAATTTAAAAATTATATTTGATGTATTAATATTAGGGGTGTTTATCGGTAAAGAATCGGATCGAACTGGACCGAATACTGAAAATCCCCAAAATAGAATATCGATACCAAAATCGGTGGAACCGGTATACCAAACCGATTAACCGTTTCCGATTTTAATTTTTACCTTGCTAGAACCAGCCCCAATTTTAAATCAAAACTCAGCCCAATTTTAAACAAAAACCAACCCAAGAAAGAGAAGCCCAAGGACTCGTTTTTGACCCAAAATTCGGCTAAAGGTCAAGTAGCCCATGACTTTTACCAGGCCCAACCTTTTTAGCTACTTTTACAAAATAACCAATGTGAAACTTGGCTATTAAAGTCTCAAAGAAATTTCACTTGATAGTCTTTTAAAAGAAAAACTTTCTTTTATAAAATAACCCATGTGGAATCTCACTTGGTAGTATTTTTACAAGGAAAACTTTCTTAGACTTTGATAAGTGAACGATGTGGGACTTGGGCACTTGGCTATTAAGGTTTTACTTGGAAGTCTTTTTATAAGAAAAATTTCCTTAGACTTTTATAAGTAAACCAATGTGGGACTTGACTATTAAGATTTTACTTGGTAATTTAGAAACAAGTTATGTAAGATAGTGCCTTATATTCATTAGTGTCGGATTTGATGAGAGCCTAAGTTAGTATTTACATTCCAATATTAAATTTACATCCATATATTAAATAATAATAATTTGATTACTTGTTATCTTGAATCATTATTACATGTAATCATTTTATAAGAAAAATTTACTTAAAATTTTAGCAATGGCATTTTTATAAAGAAAACTTTATGGTGCCATAAGTTCCCTTGACAAGGGTTAAGTTGGCATTTACATCCCAATATTAATCTAATATTAATAAGTAATAATGCTTTGATTTCTTGTTATCTTGAATTCATTATTACATGGTAATCAAATTATAAGGAAAATTTCTTTAAAATTTTACCAATTTAGCCAATATGTCATCCCTTCTCTTACCTCTATTCTATAAATAGAGGAGACTTTCATGTTAATTTTACATGGTTAGACAAAAAAGTATGTTATTTCTTTTTAATACATCCCACATTGTCTAGTGTGTCATCTCTTGTCTTATCTCTATTCTACAAATAGAGGAGGCTATCAGTTAATTTTACATGATTAGACAAAAAGTCTTAAAGAATTGATTTTTCAAGTTATTTTTTAATATACTATTTAAAAATTTGATACAACTGATTTTGTTTGGTATTTACTGACCAAACCAAACACTCTACCAAAATAGGAATTGAAAATTTGGTATGTACTAGTTTTTTGTATCGGTATTGAATCGGTTTAGCTTTGCACTGAATCGATTGGTTCCAATCGGTTCGATTTCCCTAAAAAATGAATATACTGACCGGTTTGAACACGTATGTAAAATACTCCATTCGACCATTTTAGATGATCCCTCTCGAGTTAAACGATTGACAAAAGTGTTTTCATGAGAAAGTAAAATTTTAATTTTGGTAATATAAAAGTGCTTTTAAATAACATCTTTCTCTAGTGATACCTTTCTCATTTTCTAAACGAATTAAATTCTAATAAAAAGTTAACTAAAATTATACTCCCTCCGTTCCATAGTTATAGGCTGCTTTCTTTTGACACATAGTTTAAGAAAATTAGTTAAGTGTCAATTTTTAACATAAAATTTTCACATATACCCCTTAATATGGAATTAATAAATAAGTTAATTACTCCTTACTTATCACAGTGAAACTCTCAACTTCATTGATTGACGTGTACTGACCATTAAAATCCATAACCATAGAACTTTAACCAAAGAGAATATAACAACATTAAATGTGGTGATAAAAATAATGACATTGAATGTTGTTTCTTCAAAAAGAGAGTAATGGTTGAATATTTATTATAAGAGCATAAAAGTAAAACAATGAACCAACTAAATTTTATAAATAGTAAGTAGCCTATATATTGAGACATCTCAAAATGAAAAATCAGCCTATAACTATGTGACAGAGGGAGTATTATTTTGTTAAAGATTTTTTTTTTGGGTGCAATTGTTGAAGATATTTTTGACAACACATAGGCCAACTCCTTTTACAAGGTTAATTTAATTTAGGAAATTGTTAAATCCACAACAAAAAATATTATTTTCGCAACAAAAGTGTCGCTATAGATCCTATAACAACGATTTTCACCGTCGCTATTGATGTGATATAAATATGTACTGCAAGTGCACAGTGTCTAATTGAAGAACTGGCAAGTACATGTCGAACCCACAGAGACTAGATTAATTTTAATGTATCCTTAATATCTATTTTAGGCGAATTAGAAATAAATATGGTGGAGAGAATTTATTAACTAAATTATGCAAACTAATAATTAATAACGGAAACTATTAATGAGAAAAGATACCTAGGAATCAGAATCCACCAAATATTAACATAATAAATAATTTCTTATTTCCTAAATCAATTCCCAAATTATTCTCCCTTCCCTTTAAAAATAATGATTCATATAATTAATATGGGCAAGCATAAGTTATGAAAAATTCACAGATTAACTACAACTTATCAAAACCTCGCAATCAATATAAAAATCATATGCAATTTATGCCGAGGAAAATATGAAGGCGAAAATAATTAGGCATTAATTATGGAACGGAAAGAAAATATAATTATGAAATACTTAGTTTCATCATAATCCTAGTTATTAGAAATTTAGCTAGACATGGAATTAAAAACAAAAATAAATAATATTAGTACTACAATTCGCATGAAATAAGAACAATAATTAAAAAGAGAATTTCTATTATATAAATAAAAGAAAGTTACAAATACTCCCTGACAGTATGTTCCACACGTGATTGGAATAAGAGAGACAAACTCTAAATATCTTCTCCCTCCTACACTAGTGAAAAACTAAGAAAAATAAAATAACCAGTGATCCCTTCTCTCTAAAACAAGAGACCTATTTATAGGAAAAATAACTTTGAACCCTAATTTAGATTCATTGAACTTGGACACTTTGGTTCCTTTTCCATGTAGGATTCAACTTCCTAGTGGCAATCAACTTCTCAAGAAGATCTTCTAGATAGACTTTCCTTTCTCTTGTTGGATTTGACTTCCACACCAATATTGTTCCACCTCTTTCCTTCTCCTTGTAGAATTCCTCTTGGATATTCCTTATATGAATAAAAGCATTAAATATCCCTTGATCACCAAGATTTTGACTTTATTGCAACAATTATTAAATCCTACAAAATAAAATAAAATATATTAATTTAATAAACTAATATAATTAAAAGGACAAAATTAGGGATAACTATGACGCTCCCAAAATAGGTATACATCACCCATTCTGAGTCGCCAAATACATGATACAGAAACAACTACAACTTTATTAATACAATTGTCGTGCAAAATACAA
Organism: Panax ginseng; assembly: GCA_020205605.1. Taxonomy (NCBI): domain Eukaryota; kingdom Viridiplantae; phylum Streptophyta; class Magnoliopsida; order Apiales; family Araliaceae; genus Panax; species Panax ginseng. The sequence goes on from CM035148.1 coordinate 34,058,068, forward strand.
TAACACATAAACTGTGAGTTTAAATATAAATATTGTCTTCTAGACAATATTCACACTCAAATAAGTCCTCATTACAATTATTGATACACTATTTTACAAAATGGTGAGGACTACTAAAACAATCAGATTGAACCATTACTCTCACCCCGACTAGTTCCCGCTTATATTCTCGCCTCCTAGAGAAGAAAAATGGAACAAAAAGGAAAAGGGTGAGCTCAACTAGCCCAAGAAAGAATATTATGACTAAGATAATGTACAACAAATTATCCTTAGTCTTCAACAAGAAAAATCTGATAGAATACAATAGACAAACAAGTTTTAGATCAACAACTACAGTGAAACAACAATTCATTAGAAGAGTTAAGTAGAGAATGAAATCTACTATCATCTATGAATTTAAAAGTCCATCATCGATATTTTATCCCTGTAACATCAATCAATATACATCATAAATCAAATATTTATCTTTGCACTACAGGCCAAAGATATTCACCAGTTGGTCATGTTCATCTAAACACCTGTTCATCTTTGCACTACGGGCCAACGATATTCATCAGAAATCATTCATCTTTGCACTACAGGCCAAAGATATTCAGTTATATCATCATGTAGGACTGAGGATGATGAAAAATATTTTAAAGAAAACGAATCCAGTGAAACAAAAGAACAAATATTAAGGATTCGTACTTTAAACAATCCAAGTTTAAAAATACTTCATAACTAACCAGAGTGGAGTAAAATTCAAGAATGAAGACCAAAACATTGATCCAATCAAAGATAGGAATTATAACAGACAATCTTGGACACATAAGAGAAAATTTAATTTTTATGTGAATAATGTCATATTCGTTAAAAGTGCCGTATACGTGAATAGTAACTCCGACACCAAAAGATAGAAATTTCACAAAAAATATCATCATGCTTCGTGAATAGTACTCGTGAATAGTAACTCGTGAATAGTAACCCATGAATAGTAACCCCGACATGAAAAGTTCCAAATTTGATAAAAATTCCCACCAATATTTCGACATAATGATATTGAAGAAATAATATCATTTTTGAATAAAATAACATCCCTTACCTAAAAAGGATAGTACTTCTGACTGGAATATTGGATATAGTGCTGAAAGAACTTGCACCGTATAGCAATACTCAAGTACTAAAATACTCACAAGAATACGCTCGATAATATATAGAGAGAAAGAGAGAGAAATCTTCATTTTAGACACCATCCTTCATTAAATCAATTCCATATGATGCATGCATGTGTATATGATGTAACTCTTAGTAGGAATTTTTACCATGAAAATCAAGCAAGATCATTTTTTTTCTTTTTTTCTTTTTTTTTCATCATTTTTTTTCAATTTTGATTCTTTACTTGTGCAATATCTCATTTTCTTAGGCTTTTCAGAGTTACCCATGTAGAACGAGCGTTGGACCAATGACTCTCAAACCAGATGGCTTTAGGGCACTAGGTGTAGAGACACCACTAAGGGCTTACTTACTCGAGTAACAAAGGCCACAAAACAAGACTAGTCAAACTGCTTTTATCCATCACACTTTTCAGCGTGAATATCGATGTTTCCCGAGGCTTAGATACCCAGTTATTTCGTTTAATGGACATTGAAGCAGTTATTTATTCTTTTTTCAACTTTTTTTTTTCATTTTTTTCATTTTTTTTTCTTTTTTCCTTTGTTGAAATTACTCGAATCATGGTTTATACTCCACAACTAAGAATTAGTGCAAACGTGAAGTGCAAAAATGCTTGTGAAATCAATTTTAATCCAGATGGTATTTCAAACTAAGATTTTGTATCTTATCAAAAATTTAAGAGTTCTAAATCTTTCAATTTTACTCATGAATTTTGCTCCACAAACACTTATTAGAATTAATTCAATCCATAAAAATTCAAACAAAATTTTTATTTTATTTTATTTTATTTTTTCAATTTCAATTTCAATTTTATATATATATATATATATATATTATTTTTTTGGGTGTTTTTTTTATATATTTTTTTTCCTAAAAAATAAAAAAAATCTAATACAATAATACAAATAAACTCCCCCCCATACCTAAATCATGCATTGTCCTCAATGTGCAAATGAAAAATAGAGAACAAAGATATGAAAGAATTATACCTCGTACGATGGGCATTTGTTCTGCAAGAAAATGTGGTGAGAAAGAAAACAAATGTACATATCTACAAATTTTAAGCATCCTAAAAACTATGCGATTGTAAATGATCAGTGATACAAACAGACAACCTATAGTGGATTTCGTATGATTTTTAGGAGGTCTGGGTAATTGGAAATAGTTAGAATTTGCAACAGAAGAGCAATTGTGAGCATACCCGACTGATTCTTTTAAAATTGAGTCACGGAATGATAACGAAAAATGATAGTTCCTTTTGAACAATTCTAACTTCATAAAATCTATCCAAACTTGCCATCAAAATTCGTTACTAAGGGGCACTAAAACATTTACATCCTTTTGAATAATTGTTATACCAAGATGTTTAGATATCACTGGATTATCACATGCATTATCTGAAATGGGAGATATGATCTCATTATCTAAACATAGAAGATTATCATTGTCCACAACCTTTGGTTCATTTGTTAAATCACATTTAGTGTTTCTGGAAGACGCTTCGGATGGACCCATGGTAGACATAAAATGATCATAAGAGGATTTAAGGTCAATTTGATTATCTTAAAAATGCTCAAAATGTGTCAAACTTGATTCAACTATAGGTTCCAATCTGAGTAAGATTTTTTGGGTCATTGAGTCCAACATCTCATTGACCTCATTCAAGTATTCAGTTTCATCCCAATTTTGACCAAAATGATTTAGACAAAAGTTAATAATTTCATCTTCCCCCGTAAGTTCATTTCCTGATATTTTTTGAATCATGTTCACTTCAACGGACTAGTCAAACAAATCACTAGGTTGCTCTCCCACATTAAACACATTTAAGTCAATTGCCATGTTTCCAAATGTCAATTTCATTAGCCCATTTCTACAATTAATTAACGCATTAGAGGTTACTAGAAATGGTCTACCTAAAATGACAAGAATTTGACCATTGGGATTGACAACAGGCTGAGTTTCAAGAACAATAAAATCAACAGGGAAGACAAAATCACCAACCTTAATGAGTACATCTTCAACTATTCCTTTTGGCACTTTAACTTAATCTGGTCAACTAGTTGAGTGTGACACTTATCATTTTCAACTCCCCTAAGCCTAAAGTTTGGTACACAGAAAATGGTAATAGGTTCACACTAGCTCCTAAATCAAGTAAAGCCTTTTCAATTAAGGTGTCACCTATGATGCATGAAATAGTAGGACAACCGGGGTCCTTATATTTCACAGGGACTTGACATGACAAAATAGAACTAATATGGGCTGTTCGAAAAGCTTTCTTAGGAACATGAGTGGTTCTTTTGTGTGTGCACAAATCTTTTAGATATTTAACATATGAGGGAACTTGTTGAATGGCATCTAGAAGAGGAATGTTAATTTTCACTTGTTTGAACACTTCTAGAATTTTGTCCAACTGGGCTGACTGCTTGTTTGAAATAAGTCTTTGAGAGAATGGGGCTTTTGGTTTGAAGACTTTTTCAATTGACTCATAAGGTGTGGTTTGATCATGTTTTGAAACAGGCTTAGTGGATGGGCCTACTGACTCAGAGTTCGTGGGATTAACAGGATGGGTTGACTTTGAAGATGGATCATTAGATTCAATATTTAATTTTTTCTCTTCTTCATTATCAGTGCCAACATGATTGTTAAAATAATTTTCAGACCATAATGAGATTACAGAATTCACATGATTGACTTGGTTGTTTTTAAGTGAATTAACATGATAAGGTTTTTGAGGAAGGACTGGAAATTTTGAATTGGTCTCGGGTTGACTAGGAAGTTTACCCTTCTCTCTTTCACTCACTGTAGTGGCCAATTGACTCATTTGGATCTCTAGGTGAGAAATGGATTTTATTAAAGTTTTCACACTCTTCTCTAAGGTGCTAAATCTCCTCTCACTTTCATTAGAAAAACCTGGTGGATATTGAGGTGCTGGATTTGAATTTTGGTACGGACCAGGATTTGACTTTTGGTATGGTTGAAAAGATTGATTTAGAGACTGATTGACCTGATTTGAAGAATTATTTGGGTAGGTTCCTTGGTTCCATGCAAAATTAGGATGATTCCTCCAACCAAGATTATAAGTTGGTGCAAATGGGTCATTCCTAGGTCGTTGAAACATTGCATTGACTTGTTCATATTTTTTAGGTTGGGGCATGACTCTAGAACATTCATCAATCACATGGCTTGGTGAATTACTTAGACACAAAGGTGTGGGTGTTGAGACTTGGTTCACGTGTGATTGTCCCCTAGTTTCTAAAGCTTCAAGTCTTTTAAGAACACCAGCCAACTTAGCTTCAGTAGCAATTGAATTGTCAATTATATGAACACCCCTAGATGAACTAGGTTTATCGGTCTCTCGGGTGGTTTCCCATTGCATGGTTTTTTTCGCTAAGTCTTCTAAAACTCCCAAGCTTTTTCCTCATCATTATTCAAAAATCCCTCGACACATCGACTCTAACATTGTTTTAGTGGGATAGTCTAAACCTTCGTAAGCTATTTGACACAATCTCTATTTCTCAATTTCGTGGTGTGGCACCTTTGGATAACAAATTTTAAATCTATCAAAATATTTTCAAAAGGACTCTTTTTCAAGTTGGCAAAATTGATGAATCATGCAGTCTAATTTTAGCGCTTTATGATTTGGAAAATATTTCTTTAGAAATGTAACAACAAATCCCTCCTGTTTGATATGGAATTATTTGGTAGGCTATATAACCATTTTTAGCATTATCTTTTAAAGAAAATGTTATAAATCCTAGCCTAATTGAGTCATCAGACAATTGTTGAATTTTCATTAGGGCACAAACTTCCTCAAATTCCTGAATAAATAAATATGCATCTTCTATCCTCGTGAACCTAGGTAACATATTTATAAATTGTGGCTTAAGTTCAAAATTGTTACCGCCACGGTGGTAGATCGATACACGAAGGTTGGGCAGAAGCGGGAAGGATAAAGCATCGATCCCTTAAAGAAACAAATTTGTCGCCTCCATTTTTCTTAAAGTGAGATCTTTTAAAGTGAAATCCGAAAAATCAAGTTTTCTCACTAATCGGAATGTTTCGTCCCTAATCCACACTTTTTGCATACACTACTCAACAAATAAGCAGATAAACAAAAAAAAAATTTACTTCTAAGGTCAACCTAAATAAAATCTAGACAGCTCCTAACTGTTCCAAGTTACACCGCAAGGTCCACCAAATTCGAAATTAATCACACCACTAGCTAGGTAAGTGTAAGAAAGGCGAGAGTCTCTCCGTAGAAATGATGACTAATTGAATAACCACACAATCTTTAGGCGTATACCTTTTGAACCACTTGCCTAGACACCAGTAGTTTGATTAATTTAAAATTCAGACTCCTCTTGGAGTTTCTTGTCCTAATTGAGCTCGAGAGTCCTAGGGGCCAACGTCTACTTGATTTTATTAGGTCATGGTCATGCAAAATATAAATTGGGTTATTTGTGGGCCAAGGAAGGGTGATGAAATCCCCACCTTATCTTGTTAAGGGTTTTACCCTTATTGTTAGATTAAAGATGAAAATGCACAAATAATAAAAGAAACTGTAAACAAATAAAGTGTCCTAAAACTATGTGAATTACGAAAGGAGAAATTTTGACGTACCTCAATCCTCCAGCAATCACCACAGTTTATATTTGACAAAAATAAATATAAATAAATAAATAAAAACCTAACAGGATGTGCTCTACGTGAGTGAATGCATGAATGCGGCAAATAAAAAATAATAATAATAAAAAAACTAAACTAATTTTTTTTATATACTTTTTTAAAAAAGAAAAAAATATATGGAGATACGAAGTACCGAAGAAAGCGTAGCAACAAAATCTTTATTTATTCGCTCCTTCGATCCGCTTCAATAATCCTGGAAGAAAAAAAAATATTAGAGTTAAAACTAATTCGAATAAATAAAAATTAAGGAATAAATAAAAATTAATTCTAGTCCCCGGCAACGGCGCCAAAAACTTGATGTGATATAAATATGTACTGCAAGTGCACAGTGTCTAATTGAAGAACTGGCAAGTACAGGTCGAACCCACAGAGACTAGATTAATTTTAATGTATCATTAATATCTATTTTAAAGTAATTAGAAATAAATATGGTGGAGAGAATTTATTAACTAAATTATGCAAATTATTAATTAATAACTAAACTATTAATGAGAAAAGATACCTAGAATCGTAATCCACCAAATATTAACATAATAAATAATTTCTTATTTCCTAAATCAATACCCAAATTATTCTCCTTTCCTTTAAAAATAATGATTCATATAATTAATATGGGCAAGCATAAGTTATGAAAATTCACGATTAACTATAACTTATCAAAACCTCGCAATCAATATAAAAATCATATGCAATTTATACGGAGGAAAATATGTAGGCGAAAATAATTAGGCATTAATTATGGAACGGAAAGAAAATATAATTATGAAATACTTAGTTTCATCATAATCCTAGGTTAGAAATTTAGCTAGCCATGGAATTAAAAACAAAAATAAATAATATTAGTACTACAATTCGCATGAAATAAGAACAATAATTAAAAAGAGAATTTCTATTATATAAATAAAAGAAAGTTACAAATACTCCCTGACAGTATGTTCCACGCATGATTGGAATAAGAGAGACAAACTCTAAATATCTTCTCCCTCCTACACTAGTGAAAAACTAAGAAAAATAAAATAACCAAAGGATCCCTTCTCTAAAAAAAACAAGAGGCCTATTTATAGGAAAATAACTTTGAACCCTAATTTAGATTCATTGAACTTGGACACTTTGGTTCCCTTTCCATGTAGGATTCAACTTCTTAGTGGCAATCAACTTCTCAAGAAGATCTTCTAGATAGACTTTCCTTTATCTTGTTGGATTTGACTTCCACACCAATATTGATCCACCTCTTTCCTTCCTTGTTGTAATTCTTCTTGATATTCCTTATATGAATAAAAGCATTAAATATCCCTTGATCACCAAGATTTTGACTTTATTGCAACAATTATTAAATCCTACAAAATAAAATAAAATATATTAATTTAATAAACTAATATAATTAAAAGGAAAAAATTAGGGATAACTGTGACGCCCCCAAAATTAGGTATACATCACCCATCTTGAGTCGCCAGATACATGGTACAGAATTCAAATACAACTTAATAATACAACTGTCGTGTACAATATGACAAAACATAAACTATGAGTTTGAATACAAATATTGTCTACTAGAGATTATACAAACTCAAAAGGAGTCCTCGTTATAATTATTATCACACTATTTCACAGAATAGTGAGGACTACTAATACACCATCTAGGACCATCACTGCTCCTCCCCACTAGTCCCAAATTACGTTCTCATTTCCGAAGAGAATAAAGGTGAAAGAAAGGGTGAGCTCAACTAGCCCAAGAAGAAATATTATGACTAAGATAATGCGTAATAAATTATCATTAGCCTTCAACAATGTTAAACCGATAAAATATAATAAACATCAAGTTTAATCATAAAAACAAGCAATCCATTAAAAGAGTCAAGTAGAGAATAAAATCTACAATCTTTTATGATTTAAAAGGTTTTTCATCACTTTTATCGCTGGGAATTAGCTTAATAAACAATCCACATCATCGAATCACCCCTGCACTACGTCCAAGGATATTCTTTAGTATCACGACCACGAATTATCCATGCACTACTACTAAAGATAATCATGTTTTTTATCAATCTGATCATGCCATAAAACAATTCATCTTTGCACTACGGCCAAAGAGAATCCATAGCCATGATCATACCAAAAACTGTCCATCAATGCACTACGTGCCAATGAGGATTTTTTTTCCACATCATTTGTAATATTACGGTCATGATTACACCGAATAATCCCTGGTCATAATAATACCAAGTCTATCTATGCACTACAGGCCACAGATGACTTTCAACAAAATATAAACATGAGGATGATGAAAATGATATAAGAATTCAATTAAACAAGTTCAAGAATTAATTTAGTCAGGAACTAATAACGTCCAAATTGTCAACATGATACTGCTTTGTAGAGTAAAATTCAAGAATGCTCAGAAGAATGTTTCCATGAAAATATACTGGATGAAGCGCAAATATCAAGGATATTCCACTAATTTCATGGAGTATAGAAGTCAAAACTTTAACCAACTGAGTATAATAACGAATGGAATAACAAAAGAAATCACCATGCATGCAATAGACCACACAGGCAGGTTATTCCAACAGAATAATAATAAAGACAGAATATTAGAAGAACGTCACCAAGTATAGGGTAGTCCGCGTATACTGGTTATTCCAACAGTATAATAAAGAATGGAATAACTGAAGTTCTCTTCATGAATACAAAAGAAATAATACCCCTTACGAGTACAACAAATAATATCCCTTACCGTAAAAGAAACTGGATATAAGAGTAAGGAAGTGGCAGAATACTTTTCTATAGCTTCTCTATAATTTTTCTCTCTAGAGTTTCAGTGAATTCGTAAGAAATAATGAAGGAATGAGCTTCTATTTATAGGAAAATGGAATGAATAGTAACTAATTCATGAACGGTCCAGATTGATTTACTTTTAATCGGACGGTCCATATCTAAAGCAAAATCTTTTAAATAAAATATAATATATAATATATTATATATATATAACATTAGACGAAGTTCACGGGCAGAACAATTTTGCAGGTCACGGAAGAATTAATTCGCATGCAAGCTATATACATATAATCCCACTAACATAATATATATATATATATATATATATATATATATATATATATATATTAATCATACCATACCAATCCCACCCGACAAATCAATTCTTCCTTCCCTTAAGTCAATCTTCACATGCTAAATATATATATAAAATATTATAACACCTATCAAATTCTCCACCACAACCCACTCACCTATATATAACATATAAAAATACTTATTATTCACACACATTACTTTCATTATTTTTTCTTCCCACCACACTACTTTCACCACACTACACGTACACACTTTCAAACCGCAACCCACATTTTCAAACTTCCACCAATATGTGGTCCCCACCTGTCATCATCATATATATATAACACATTCTCTTATACACACACACATTATATATATATATATATAATACACTCCACCTTTTCCATCATCCTCCACTAACATTATAATATATATATATATATACACACACACACACATCACATACATATATATAAATATATTTTATCTCTCCTTTACGTAATTTCCTCTCACCCCTATTTTCAGATTTCATACATCACATGTGGCCCCTATATGTGGGCCCCATATGTGGGCCCCACCTTTATTATATAAAATAATTTTCTACCGATTATTTTGAAAAATGGGCAAAATAGGGGGTCCATAAAATAAGCAAAACTAAGTGACTTCTCACGTAAGCATCAATAATCAATACCGTGTACTACTACGCAACCACGCCAGACATCGTGTGCTTTTACTACCAGAGTAGTTCAATGAGCTTTTAATTCAGAAAAACTTCCAACAATTATTTTTCAATAAAATATTTTGTCGCTTTCTCAATTCGCAATAATTTTGTTGTGGGTCCACCAATGATTATTGCATAGTCGTACATGATATATTCCCGACAAAAAGAATATTTTCCGACCAATCGAATATTATACATCAACTTGCATACTTTGCAAAAATTATAAATACTACCCACAACTATAACATTATCTCAAATCCACACCATAATATTAAAAAAAATATTTTGAGAAATTTAAATCTTTATTCATAAAATCTGGGGTCTCACAATCTCCCCTCCTTATGGAATTTCGCCCTCGAAATTTACGTACGTACCTGGTATGTCAAACAGATGAGGACACTTCGTCAGATTCTAACTCTTGAGGTATAACCTTTAAGCGTAGAATATATTCCAGGATTTTAACAGGTACATCTTCATACGTTAAATCATCCGCTATCTCGTCCGGTTTTAAATCAATAATGTGGTTCGGTCGTCCACATATTTACGTAACATCTATACATTAAAAACGTTATGAACACGCAACATACTTGGCGGTAAAACGAGTCTATTGGCCACATTTCCTACTTCATCGAGGATTTCTAATGGACCAATTAAATCGAGGGTTGAGATTTCCTCTCTTCATCGATTCTTGCTTCTAGAATAACGCCCTCTTGAACCTTCTTCTTCACATTCATCAGCTCCGGTTGTGTAGCTTGAGCAGCTTTAACTTTATCGATTAAAGTCGATTCTACTCGTATATTCGTTATCTTCACGTGGGTTCGTATATTCGCACTTGTAATCGCATACGATCTTCTACTCAATGCGTTAGTTACCATGTTCGCTTTTCCTACGATGGCATTGAATGGTACGATCGTAATCTTCAATAGCTCGAGTCAACGTTCTTAGCGCATGATACGTTCATTTTAGTTGAATAAATATTTGAGGGTTTAAGAAATGGGTTTTGTACTGGGGTCAATACCAAATTCGATTTCACGCTCTGGGGTACACTAAGAAGTCTTCAAGAATACGTTAAGAAATTTATTAACAATAGAAATATCCTTCAAAACTGTGACTCTTATCCCAAAACTTGGATAGTACATCACATTATCAACTTGCCATCGTCATTCACGACGTCGCCTACGGAAAGTCTGGCTTCGATGCATTCCACACAAGGAAGTCAACAACAAAAGGATCGGAGCTCTTTACTTATGGCTTGATATGATAATGATTGACTTTAGTGGTTTGGTTGATCTGAATTCGCATAACAGGTTGGTTAAGAGTATGAAAGCTAACAACCTTATAAAAAGCATGATGAGTAGTTAACCAATCAATTCCTAAAATCGCATCAAAGGCAAGTATTTTTAAAGAGACAAGAACGACACGTAACGTGAAAGTTTTGATTTGAACAAGATTTATAAATAGTGGAGGTAACGAAGGTTTCTCCCAACTGAGTTTAAATAGACATATAAAAGTCTAACTTCTTCGGAGTTAACTTCAAACATTGAACACAACTAGGTGAAATAAAAGAGTGAGTAGAACCGGTATCTAACACGGTATAGACTTCGCAAGAGTTTATGACTAACATACCCGTGATAATTTTATTCAGGTTCCTCGACACGAAAAAAAAAATGCTCTTTTAAACTACCGGCTTTAGCTTGTCTGGGACATCCTTTGGCATCACTATCCCAGTTGGAATTGACTTCATCATACGACAAAATCGAGCTAGGTGAATTCTCTTCCGCAATTAAAACACGCTTTGGACTGCTGCGTACAGTTTGGATGGATGTGTCCCTCCTGTCCGCATTTGAAACATACGACCGGTGGTCGTTCTTCTTCCTTTGAAATGGGTGCTGGTGTCGACGTCTTCACGTTATTGTTGAACATTCTCGTCTTGAAATGTTCATTCTTATTATTTTGACCATGATTACCACCGAAGTGGTTACCATTTCTGGCATGTTGATTTCCTCCATGCTTATTGTCACCGCTTTGATGATTGTTATCACCGATATTATCATTTTTCCGGCTGCTCTCTTTTGGTTGCGTTGACTCGTTATCGCGCCTCCACTAATCGAGCCCTATTTACAACATCCGAATACAAACACGCTTTATGAGAAATAAGATATCGACGATCTCCGCTTCAAACCTCTTAAAAACATCCGTGTCATTCTCTCTTTCATTATCAACCAAGTGGGGACGAATCGGGACAACTCAAAGAAACTTGGCTTCAGATCGCGACACTACCATGTTGTTTTGCTCCAACTTGATAAATTCCACCTCCTTTATGTGATTTAATTCTTTTCGAAAGTACTTGTCATTGAAAAGCTCTTGGAACTTCTCCCAAGACATATTGAGTGCGTCAGGCTGGGTACGTTTTACAGATTCCCACCAGTGATCTGCCTCTTCACGCAACATAAAGGTGGCAAAGGAAACCTTTTGCTCTTCAGAGCATCCCAAGACATCAAATATCTTGGTGATCTGTTTTAACCACGTCTCTGCCTTAAGTGGTTCTGGCTTTCCCAAAAACTCCAGTGGTCCCAACTCATTGAATTGCTTAGCGGTGACCAACCGTGGGTTGCCATTGTTTCCTCCTGCATTATGAACAGGAGTTGCATTCGCCTGATGTTGCATCAATTCTAAAAAGCTCCTAAACGTACCATTGTTCGTCAATTGATCAGTGTTATTGTTTACAGGAGGATTATCGCCATCCTGTTGCACATTGTCCTAATTATTGATCTGTGGAGAATCAACGGTCTCCTGTGCTCCATTGCTATTCTCAATATTCTCGGAGGTTATTTTCAGATACTGTCACAAAACAAAGGTTAATTGACATGTAACATATTATCCCTATATTCTGACCGACCAATTAAATACAAGGTAAACTTAGGTAGGTCATACTAGCGAAGGAATTCCTCGTCTCTCCCCTCTTAGTTCTATTCTCACATCTTAGTCAGGGATCATATCCCTAAGCTTTGATACCAACTGTGACGCCCCCAAAATTAGGTATACATCACCCATCTTGAGTCGCCAGTACAGAATTCAAATACAACTTAATAATACAACTGTCGTGTACAATACGACAAAACATAAACTATGAGTTTGAATACAAATATTGTCTACTAGAGATTATACAAACTCAAAAGGAGTCCTCATTATAATTATTATCACACTATTTCACGAATAGTGAGGACTACTAATACACCATCTAGACCATCACTCTGCTCCCCGACTAGTCCCAAATCCACGCTCTCATTTCCTCAGAGAGAATAAAGAAAGAAAGGGTGAGCTCAACTAGCCCAAAGAAGAAATATTATGACTAAGATAATACGTAATAAATTATCATTAGCCTTCAACAAAAGTTAAACTAATAAAATATAATAAACATCAAGTTTAATCTGCAATGAACAAGCAATCCATTAAAAGAGTCAAGTAGAGAATAAAATCTACTATCTTTTATGATTTAAAAGGTTTTTCATCACTTTTATCACCGGGACTCAAATTTTATAAATAATCCACATCATCGAATCACCCCGCATTACGGCCAAGGATATTCTTTAGTATCACGACCATGAATTATCCATGCACTACTACTTAAAGATAATCATGTTTTCATCAACTATCCCGATCATGCCATAAAATAATTCATCTTTGCACTACGGCCAAAGAGAATCCATAGCCATAATCATACCAAAAACTATCCATCAATGCACTACGGGCCAATAAGGATTTTTTTTCCACATCATTTGTAACATTACGGTCATGATTACATCGAATAATCCCTGGTCATAATCATACCAAGTCCATCTATGCACTACAAAATACATATGACTTTCAACAAAATATAAACATGAGGATGATGACAATGATATAAGAATTCAATAAAACAAGTTCAAGAATTAATTTAGTCGAACTAATAACGTCCAAATTGTCAACATGATACGCTTTTTGTAGAGTAAAATTCAAGAATGCTCGTAAGAATGTTTCCATGAAAAGATATCGGATGAAGCGCAAAATATCAAGGATATTCCACTAATTTCATGGAGTATAAAGTCAAAACTTTAACCAACCGAGTATAATAACGAATGGAATAACAAAAGAAATCACCATGGATGCGATAGACCACCACATGGCATAAAGTTATACCAATGTAATAATAAATAACGAAATAAGGTCCCACAGAAAACGCATGCATGTGATATTCCAATGTAATAATAATAAAGACTTTATTAGAAGTTAACGCCACCAAGTATAGGTAGTCCATGATATCGTGGTTATTCCAAAGATATAATAAAGAATGGAATAATGTAAGTTCTCTTCATGAATACAAAAGAAATAATACCCCTTACGAGTATAACAAATAATATCCCTTACCGTAAAAGAAACTGGATATAAGAGTAAGGAAGTATCAGAATACTTTTCTATAGCTTCTCTATAATCTTTCTCTCTATAGTTTCAGTGAATTCGTAAGAAATAATGAAGGAATGAGCTTCTATTTATAGAAAAATAGAATGAATAGTAACTAATTCATGAACGGTCCAGATTGATTTACTTTTAATCGGACGGTCCATATCTAAAGCAAAATCTTTTAAATAAAATATAATATATAATATATTATATATATATATATATATATAACATTAGATTTAAGTTCACTAGGCGGAACAATTTGGCAGGTCACGGATGAATTAATTCGCATGCAAGCTATATATATATAATCCCACTAACATTATATATATATATATATATATATATATATATATATATAATCATACCATACCAATCCCACCCGACAAATCAATTCTTCCTTCCCCTTAAGTCAATCTTCACATTCTAAATATATATATAAAATATTATAACACCTATCAAATTCTCCACCACAACCCACTCACCCATATATAACATATAAAAATACTTATTATTCACACACATTACTTTCATTATTTTTTCTTCCCACCACACTACACGTACACACTTTCAAACCCCCACCCACATTTTCAAACTTCCACCAATATGTGGTCCCCACCTGTCATCATCATATATATATAACACATTCTCTTACACACACACACACATTATATATATATAATACACTCCACCTTTTCCATCATCCTCCACTAACATTATAATATATATATATATATATATACACACACACACATCACATACATATATATAAATATATTTTATCTCTCTTTTACGTAATTTTCTCTCACCCCTATTTTTAGATTTCATACATCACATGTGGGCCCCATATGTGGTCCCCACATGTGGGCCCCACCTTTATTATATAAAATAATTTTTTACCGATTATTTTAAAAAATGGGCAAAATAGGGGGTCCATAAAATAAGCAAAACTAAGTGACTTCTCACGTAAGCATCAATAATCAATACCGTGTACTACTATGCAACCACGCCAGACATCGTACTTTTTTACTACCGAGTAGTTCAACAGCTTTTAACGGTAAAAAACTTTCGCCGTTATTTTAATAAAATATTTTTGTCATTTTCTCAATCCGACAATAATTTCATTGTGGGGTCCACTAATGATTGCTGTCATTGCATTTGGATATTCCCCGACAAAAAGAATATTTTCCGACCAATCGAATATTATACATCAACTTGCATACTTTGCAAAAATTATAAATACTACCCACAACTATAACATTATCTCAAATCCACACCATAATATTAAAAAAAATATTTTGAAAAATTTAAATCTTTATTCATAAAATCTGGGATCTCACAATAACTGTAACGCTCCCAAAATAGGTATACATCACCCATTCTGAGTCGCCAAATACATGATACAGAAACAACTACAACTTCATTAATACAATTGTCGTGCAAAATACGACAACACATAAACTGTGAGTTTAAATATAAATATTGTCTTCTGGACAATATTCACACTCAAATAAGTTCTCATTACAATTATTGATACACTATTTTACAATATGGTGAGGACTACTAAAATAACTGTCTTGAACCATTACTCCTCACCCCGACTAGTTCCCGCTATATTCTCGTCTTCTGAGAAGAAAAATAGAACAAAAAGGAAAAAGGTGAGCTCAACTAGCCCAGTAAAGAATATTACGAGTAAGATAATGTAAAACAAATTATTCTTAGTCTTCAACAGGGAAAAATCTGATAGAATACAATAGACAACAAGTTTTAGATCAACAATTGCAGCGGAAACAACAATTCATTAAAAGAGTTAAGTAGAGAATGAAATCTACTATCATCTATGAATTTAAAAGTCCATCATCGATATTTTATCCATGTAACATCAATCAATATATATCATAAATCAAATATTCATCTTTGCACTTCAGGCCAAAGATATTCACCAGTTGGTCATGTTCATCTAAACACCTGTTCATCTTTGAACTACGGGCCAAAGATATTCATCAGAAATCATTCATCTTTGCACTACAAGCCAAAGATATTCAGTTATATCATCATGTAGGACTGAGGATGATGAAAAATATTTTAAAGAAAACGAATTCAGTGAAACAAGAGAACAAATATTAAGGATTCGTACTTTAAACAATCCAAGTTCAAAAATACTTCATAACTAACCAGAGTGGAGTAAAATTCAAGAATGAAGACCAAAACATAGATCCAATCAAAGATAGGAATTATAATGCATACAATCTTGGACACGTAAGAGAAAATTTAATTTTTCCGTGAATAAGGTCGATTCGTGAATAGTCTTGTGATATCGTGAATAAGAACTCCGACACCAAAAGATAGAAATTTCACAAAAAACATCATCATGCTTCGTGAATAGTACTCATGAATAGTAACTTGTGAATAGTAACTCGTGAATAGTAACCCATACATAGTAACCCCGACATGAAAAGTTCCAAATTTGATTAAAATTCCCACCAATATTTCGACATAATGATATTGAAGAAATAATATCATTTTTGAATAAAATAACATCCCTTACCTAAAAAGGATAAGATTTACGATCGAATATCGGATATAGTCTTTGAAAGAACTTGCAGACCGTATAGCAATACTCAAGTACTAAAATACTCACAAGAATACGCTCGATAATATATATAGAGAGAAAGAGAGAGAAATCTTTAGTTTCTGGTGTTATTTTCAATTCTAACCTAAGCACCCTATTTATAGGAAAATGCTTATAACACCAAAGCAGAAAATTTAATAAAATATTAATATAATATATATTAAATTCCTACGCCCACTCAACATCCTAATTCAAATTAACTAATAATGACAAAAACAAAAAAAACGCTTTTTGTTATTAAAATTAATTAAAACTTTCAAAAATCAATTATTTCGAAACTTCGGAACTTCAATAATTCATAATAAATAGCCCTTTTATCAAAAAATTTGAATCTCAATTGTCTATAGGAAATTCAATTCTCTACAACTTTGCAGAAGAAAGTTTTTCCAAATTCCAAACAAAAATTGACCGAAATCCATAAACGGGCGATTTTACAAGCTATAACCAAATTTTAGTCAAGAAATGGGCCCACGGACATGTTTAACATGTTTTAAACAACTTTTACAACAAAAATACTCTTTCTCCTCATATATTCATATATCTCACATTCATTGTAAAAATATCATCATTATTATATTATAATAATATAATAAAATATTATTTTATCAGAAAAGATAAAATATCGATTTTCAACAATTTTCACTTTAAAAAATTTCTCCATCTATATCCACATAAAATGAATATTTTCCTCATCATATAAATCAATAATTAATTATTCATAAATAATATTACGTAATCACAATACCGACAACTGCATACGCCTCCTAGGAAAGAGGGGCTTTCCAATAAGAATTTCTCTCCTCATCGCCATGAATTAGGTGACCAAACATCTCCTTGATGTAACTTTCTAGACATTGCCAATAATGTTTTCTAATAATATTATTCAGATAATATGAATTATTGCTTCGATAATGGAAAATACTCGTAGTGACAATTATTAAAACAATGAATAATATAAAATATTAACGCAACAATTATTGAATCAATAAAATAAAATATCGAATAAAGAATCATCGTAATAATTATTGAGTAGTGTCTTCTTACGTAAGAATCAATAATTGGTGCAATACCGCAAATGCATCGCGTAACAAAGCGACATCGTGTTTTAACCACCGGCTATTCCAACAAGATAATTGGTAATAAATCTACCAAGTATTTATAAACAACTTATACTAGTCATTTTCTTCATCCAATCGCTTTTCAGTTATGGGGCCCATAAAAGATCAAGTACCACCGTCAGCATTTAATATTTCTCGACGCAAAGAATATTCCACGACCAAACGAATATTCCCCGACAACAATAAATATTTTATAACCACCTGCTTATTTGAAATATTTGCGCATTTTACCCATAACTAACCACATTAATCAAATCAACCCTTATTATTTCAAAATAATAAATAGAGGAAATTAAATCTTTACTTATAAAAAGTTGGGGTCTTACAACCTCCCCTCCTTATGAAATTTCATCCTCGAAATTGACGTACGTATGACATGCTCCTTCCTATCCAAGATCTTGACTGGTACCTCCTCGTACGTTAAATCTTCTGCTATCTCGTCTAGTTCTACTCAATAATGTGGTTCGGGTCGTCCACATATTTACGTAACATTGATACACAAAAAAACGTTATAAACACACGTCATACTTGGCGGTAAAATGTGTTTATAGGCCACAGTTTCTACTTGATCGAGAATCTCAAATGGACTAATAAATCGAAGGTTTGAGATTTCCTCACATCGCCAATTCTCTCTTTTGGAATAACAACTTCTTGTACCTCCTTCTTTATATTCATCAACTCCGGTGTGTAGCTTGAACGGTTTTAACTTTATCGATTAAAGTCGGTTCTACTCGTATATCATCACGTGAGTCCCTAGAGTCTTTAACTCTATATCTATCATTTTTAAGTTATATGAAATGGGTCTTTGACAATATCGCACTCAGATCAGATACGATCTTTTACTCAACACGCCACCACAACGCTCACTTTTCCAGATGGTATGGTATGGTCGTAACATGTGCCAAATGAGTCTCCTCTTGAGTTCTTCAAGCTCTTCCCACATTCCTCGCTTCCATTCGAATTTTGTATCTTTTCGAGTCAGCTGAGTTAATAGAGTATCGATTCGATAAAATCCTTCCACGAATCTCCGATAGTAACCAGCTAAGCCTAGAAAGCTACTTATTTCGATTAATGACTTAGGTTGATCTCAACTGTAACTCATATCCCAATCTTGGATAGCACGTCACAATGGCACCTATCAGTTTACCACCGCACGAATATGACGTCCCCTACAGAGAGTTTGGTTTCAGTGCATTCCACAAAGGAAGTCACCATCTAGAGGCTAAGGTACCAACTCCTGTAGTTAGGTTTTTAACTCCTGAAGTTCAATAGGAGCCATTCTATATGAGATTTTATAAATAGGTTTTGTACCGGGTTCAAAGTCGATACAAAATTCAATATCACGCTCTGGGGTAGGCCAGGAAATTCTTCAAGAAATACATCAGGAAATTTTCTAACAATAAAAATATCATTCAAATCTGACGTATTTTTGTTCAAGTCCATAACATGGGCTAAGAAAACTGAACATCCGTTTTTCAATAAACGAATGACTTTATGTCTTGATATGAAAGTGTTTGACTTCAATGGTTTGGTTGCTTGAATTCGTACAACAGGTTGGTTAAGAATATGAAAACTAACAACCTTACGAAAGCAATCAATTTTGGCATGATGAGTAGTTAATCAATCAATCCCCAAAATGACATCAAAAGCAAGTATCTTTAAAGAAATAGGGTCAACAGGTAATGTGATGGTGCCAACTTGGATCAAACAAGATTTATAAACATTGAATGTAACGAAAGTTTCTCATAACGAAGTTTCAACAGATAAGTCAAAGTCTAATTTTCTCCGGAGTCAAGTTTAAACGCTGAGTATAAGCGAGAGAGATAAATGAATGGGTAGAACCCCAGATATCTAATAAGGTATAAACTTCGTAAGAATTTATAATTAACTAACCTGTATAACTTCGTTCGGGTTCCTCGCATTCGACCGATACTTAAAATGCTCTTCCATGAACCGTTAACTTTGACTTTTTTGGACAACCTTTTGAGTCACCATCCCCCATCGGATTGGGTTTCGCTACTGCATAATCTCGAAAGCGATATGACCTTCTTTTCCACAATTATAACATACATTGGAAGGTTGTGAATGCAGCTTGGACTTATGTGTCCTCTTCTCCCCCCATCGTAGATCTAACCGGGCGGTCTTTTCTCCTCCTCTAAATTCGTTCTTTGGTGTTGGTGCCGACGCCTTCCGCCATTGCTAAATCTTCTCTTCTTGAAATTTCCACTTGAGTTATTTCTTCTATTATCTTGGCCATGATTACCACTGAAGTGGTTACCATTTCTGGCATGATAATTTCCTCCACGATGGTTATCATTGTTCCGATGACCGTCGCCACCGGTACAATTATCATCGAGTTGTTGGTCATTATTCTTCAATTGAGCCGACTCATTATCGCGCTCCAATAACTGAGCCCTATTCACAACATCTGAATATAAACAAAGTTTGTGAGAAATGAGGTATTGACGTATTTTGGGTTTCAAACCTCGCAGAAACATTCGCGTGTCATTCTCTCCTCATTATCAACCAAATGAGATGCAAATCGAGACAACTCGGCAAACTTAACTTCAGATCGCGACATCGCTCATATTGTTTTGCTCCAACTTGATGAACTCTACCTCCTTCATGTGACGAATACTTTGGAAAGTACTTGTCGTTGAACAATTCTTGGAACTTCTCCCAAGACATCTTCAAGACGGTAGAGGGTGAGTACGCTTTTGATTCCCACCAATAATCAGCTTCTCCTCGTAATACGAAAGTGGCGAAAGGAACCTTTTGCTCCCGAGCATCCCAAGACATCAAATATCTTAGTGATCCGCTTTATCCACGCCTCTGCTGTAAGTGGTTCCGCTTTCCCAAAATCTATGGCGATCCTAACTCCTCGAATCGCTTAAGCGGTGACCATCCGTGAGTTGCCAAAGTGTTTCCACCGCATTTTGAACAATGAGTCTTTCTCGCTTGGTTTTGCATGAATTCTAGAAAGTTCCTAAACATACCATCGTTAAATCATCCGCTTTCGGTGGTGTTGTTCACAGGAGGAACATTACCACTGCATACACATCTCCTCGTTGGTGAGCAAAAGGTGTCTCCACGGTCTCATTTACTCCATCATTAACATTCTCGATCGACATTCTTAAATCGCCATAAAACAAGGGTTAATTAAACAAATTAACAAATCACATAATACTCCTATATTATGACCGACCAACAAATAAGCTTAGTAGGACACACTAGCGAAGGATTTACTCTCCTCTCCTCCTAGTTCTATTCCCCGATCTCCGCCAGAGATCATATCTCTAAACTCGATATTAACTCGTGACGCCCCCAAAATAGGTATACATCACCCATTCTCGAGTCGCCAAATACATGATACGTAAAACAACTACAACTTCATTAATACAATTGTCGTGCAAAATACGACAACACATAAATCATGAGTTTAAATATAAATATTGTCTTCTGACAATATTCACACTCAAATAAGTCCTCATTACAATTATTGATACACTATTTTTACAAAATGGTGAGGACTACTAAAACAATCTGTCTTGAACCATTACTCCTCACCCCGACTAGTTCCCGCTATATTCTCGCTCCGAGAAGAAAAATGGAACAAAAAGGAAAAGGGTGAGCTCAACTAGCCCAAAGAAAGAATATTATGACTAAGATATTGTACAATAAATTATCCTTAGTCTTCAACAGGAAAAATCGATAGAATACAATGACAACAAGTTTTAGATCAACAACTGCAGCCGTAAAACAACAATTCATTAGAAGAGTTAAGTAGAGAATGAAATCTACTATCATCTATGAATTTAAAAGTCCATCATCGATATTTTATCCCTCAGTAACATCAATCAATATACATCATAAATCAAATATTCATCTTTGCACTACTGTGCCAAAGATATTCACCAATTAATCATGTTCATCTAAACACTGCTCATCTTTGCACTACGGCCAACGATATTCATCGAATCATTCATCTTTTGCACTACAGCCAAAGATATTCATTATATCATCATGTAGGACTGAGGATGATGAAAAATATTTTAAAGAAAACGAATTCAGTGAAACAAAAGAACAAATATTAAGGATTCGTACTTTAAACAATCCAAGTTTAAAAATACTTCATAACTAACCAGAGTGGAGTAAAATTCAAGAATGAAGACCAAAACATAGATCCAATCAAAGATAGGAATTATAACAGACAATCTTGGACACATAAGAGAAAATTTAATTTTTCTGTGAATAGTGTCATATTAGTGAATAGTGCCGTATACGTGAATAGTAACTCCGACACCAAAAGATAGAAATTTCACAAAAAATATCATCATGCTTCGTGAGTAGTACTCGTGAATAGTAACTCGTGAATAGTAACTCATGAATAGTAACCCATGAATAGTAACCCCGACATGAAAAGTTCCAAATTTGATAAAAAATTCCACCAATATTTCGACATAATGATATTGAAGAAATAATATCATTTTTGAATAAAATAACATCCCTTATCTAAAAAGGATAGTACTTCTGACTGGAATACTGGATATAGTGCGGAAAGAACTTGCACCGTATAGCAATACTCAAGTACTAAAATACTCACAAGAATACGCTCGATAATATATAGAGAGAAAGAGAGAGAAATCTTTAGTTTCTGGTGTGATTTTCAATTCTAACCTAAGCACCCTATTTATAGAAAAATACTTAGAACGCCAAAGCAGAAAATTTAATAAAATATTAATATAATATATATTAAATTCCTACGCCCACTCTGACTATCTGACCATCTGAATTCAGCCACTAATATTGACAAAAACAAAAAAAATGTTTTTGTTATTAAAATTAATTAAAACTTTCAAAAATCAATTATTTCGAAACTTCGGAACTTCAATAATTCATAATAAATAGCCCTTTTATCAGAAAATTTGAATCTCGCGAGTTTTTATAGGAAATTCAATTCTCTACAACTTTGCAGAAGAAAGTTTTTCCAAATTCCAAACAGAAATTGACCGAAATCCATAAACGAACGATTTTACAAGCTATAACCAAATTTTAGTCAAGAAATGGGCCCACAGACATGTTTAACATGTTTTAAATAACTTTTGCAACAAAAATACTCTTCCTCCTCATATACTTATATATCCCACATTCATTGTAAAATATCATCATTATTATATTATAATAATATAATAAAATATTATTTTATCGAAAAGATAAAATATCGATTTTCAACAATTGTCACCGTAAAAACCCCAACTTTTTGAATAAAGATGAATTTTCTATAAATATTATTTTTGAATATTATGGAGTGAAATTGATATAATAGTTGTGGGTAATATTTATAAATTTTGCAAAGTACGTGAGTTGTTATATAATATTCGATTGGTTTTGAATATTCGTTTTAACAGGGAATATTAGTACAACGGCACAATCATTGGTGGACCCCACAACGAAATTATTGTTTGATTGAGAAAATGACAAAAATACTTTATGAAAATAACTACGAAGTTTTTACAGTTAAGCTGTTGAAACACCCTAAGTGTTAAAACTACGATGTCTACGCGTGGTTGACATAGAAGCACTTACGGTATTAATTATTGATGCTTAAGTGATAAGTCACTCGAGCTTTGTTGGTATTATTAATGTAATAATACGAAAAATCTTTTATATAAAATGTATACTTTTATAAAGTTATTCTATAAATAGAATATATTATATTCTATTACGCATAGTGTTGCATAATGTCTCGTGCATAGTGTTTTGATAAGTAAAATCTTTTTATATAAAAATGTAATACTTTTATAAAGCTATCTGCTTTTATTAGACAATAATTAGAATATATTATATTTTATTATGCATAGTATTTGTATAGTAAAATCTTTTATAAAGTTATTCGTTTTATTAGATTATAAATAGAATATATTTTATTTTATTTTGCTTTAAATATGGACCGTCATCGATTAAAGTAAATCAATCTCGACTGCTCATGAGTTAGTTACTATGCATTCCATTTTTCTATAAATAAAGCTCATTCATTCATTATTTTCTTACGAATTCAATTGAAACTCTAGAGATAAACTATAGAGAGAAAGAAGAAAGTATTCTCGCTACTTCACTACTTATATATCCATTACTTTTCTTCTTAAGGTAGGGAATATTATTTGTTGTACTCGTAAGTGGTGTTATTTTTTCTTATTCATGAAGAGAACTGCTTGTTATTCCATTTCTTATTATTCTATTGGAATAACATGTATACGCCATTTCACCCTATATACTTGGTGACATTCTTCTATTATTCTCATTGGAACATCCTGCATGCATGTGTTTTACACCCACCGGTTCCGACTTTATTATTATTCTGTTGGAACATCCTGCTCGCGTGTTTTACACACGGACACTGGTTCCGCTCTTATTATTATTCCGTTGGAACATCCTGCTCATGTGTTTTACACTTTGGACTGGTTCCGCCTTTTATTATTCTCATTGGAACATCCTCGCCGATGTGTAAATTTTGCACGACTCGGTTCCGTTATTATTATTCTGCTGAATAACTCGCTCTGCGCAAAGCACCGCATGCATGGTGATTTCTTTTGTTATTCCATTCTTTATTATACTCAACATTGGTTAAAGTTTCACTTCTATACTCCATGAAATTAGTAGAATATCCTTGATATTTGTGCTTCATCCAGTATCTTTTCATGGAAATATTCTTCTGATCATTCTTGAATTTTACTCTATAAAGCAGTATCATGTTGACAATTTGAACGTTATTGGTTCTTGGATAAATTAATTCTTAAACTTGTTTTTATTGAATTCTTATATCATTGTCATCATCCTCATATTTATATTTTTGAAAGTCATCTGGCACATGTGCATAGATGGACTTGGTATGATTATGACCGAGGATTATTCGGTGTAATCATGATCGTAATGTTACAAATGATGTGGTAAAAGTTTTCATTGGCTGTAGTGCATTGATGGATGATTGTTGGCATGATCATGACCATTAATGAATACACAAATATTCTTGGCCCGTAGTGCATGGATAATTGTAGTCGTGATACTAAAGAATATCTTTGGCCGTAGTGCAGGGGTGATTCGATGATGTGAAATATTTATTAAGCTGAGTCTCAGCGATAACAGTGATGAAAAACCTTTTAAATTATAAAAGATAGTAGATTTTATTCTCTACTTGACTCTTTTAATGGATTGCTTGTTTCGCTGCAGTTAAACTTGATGTCTATTATATTTTATCAGTTTAACATTGTTGGAGACTAATGATAATTTATTCTGCATTTTCTTAGTCATAATATTTCTTACTGGGCTAGTTGAGCTCACCATTTCTTTCACTGTTCTCTTCAAGAAATGAGAACATAGCAGGGACTAGTCGGGGAACGGAGTGACGGTCCAAAGGATAGCATTACTCCTCACTATTCTGTGAAATAGTTTGATAATAATTGTAATGAGGACTCCTTTTGAGTTTGTATAATCTCTAGTAGACAATATTTGTATTCAAACTTACAGTTTATGTTTTGTCGTATTGTACACGACAGTTGTATTAGTAAGTTGTATTTGAATTCTGTACCATGTATCTGGCGACCCAAGATGGGTGATGTATACCTAATTTTGGGGGCGTCACAGTCACTTTAAAAATTTTCTCCATCTATATCCACATAAAATGAATATTTTCCTCATCATATAAATCAATAATTAATTATTCACAAATAATATTACGTAATCACAATACCGACAACTGACGGGCTTCGTGGAAAGAGGGGCTTTCCAATAAGAATTTTTCCTTACTGGCGCGCAATTAGGTGACCAAACCTCTCCTTAGACAAAACTTTCTAGACATTGCCAATAATTATTTTTAATAATATTATTCAGATAATATAAATTATTGCTTCGATAATGGAAAATACTATGTAGTGACAATTATTGAAATAACAATAATATAAAATATTAACACAACAATTATTGAATCAATAAAATAAAATATCGAATAAGAATTCACTGTAACAATTATTGAGTAGTGGCTTTCACGTAAGAATCAATAATTGGTACAATACAGTGATATCTTCTTGTCAACAACTGAATATTATCGTGTTTTAACCAATTTGTTATTCCAACAAGATAATTGGTAATAATCAAGGCCAATTATTTATAAACAACTTATACTTGTCGCTTTCTTCATCCAATCGCTTTCCGGTTATGGGGCCCACAAAAGATTGCTAGCGGCCGTGCATTTAATATTCCCCGACAAAGAAGAATATTCCACGACCAACCTAATATTCCCGACAATAATGAATATTTTATAACCACCGCTTTATTTGAAATATTTAGCATTTTACCCATAACTAACCACATTAATCAAATCAACCATTACTATTTCAAAATAATAAATAGAGGAAATTAAATATTTACTTATAAAAAGTTGGGGTCTTACAATAACAAAATGTATGAATTACGTGTTTATCAGCTATATATCTACAGCGACACTTTTATTATATGAAAATAACAAAAAATATTATAAATTTAATAATTTCCTTTAATTTAATATGTCTCGCCAAGTATTGAACATAAGAAATAAATTCATGGCCAACACTATCACATTATAGTACTTTTAAGTTTCCTCATCTTTGTAGATGAGTTCTTAGTCTAATAGTTAAAACTGAGATACCTGACCTTTAAGTGTCAGGTTTGATTCTCACTTAGATGAGTTTATTTTTTTTATTATTGGAAGTTTGTTTTACGTGAGTTTAGGTTCGATTCTCATTTAAGTCAATTTATTTCTTCTATTATGAGAAGCTTGTTTCCTCAATTTATTTGTTCCATTATGGGAAGCTTGTTTCCTCATATTATTTCTTTCATTATTGAGAAACTTATTTTCTCTTTATGTGAGATTTGTTTGGTTTGTTATTTGATTGATTTTTAAGATGTACTTGATTATGAATTATATTGTACTATTCAAAAAGTTGGATTTCAAAAAAAAAAATTCTTCATCTTTATAGTTCCAAAGATCTTGGAGAAAAATGTTCAACTTCATCATTAATAGAAAAATGATACTATATCTTCGTAACAAAAAATTACTTCCTCCATCCTCCGTCTCTCAAAAACTAGCTTAATTTGATTTTTTTCAATCAAATAAATTATTTTTATAATAAAAAATTATACTATTTTTTATAAATTTATGTGGAGAAACTATAATCATAAAAAAATATATCGAATTTACTATTGCTTCCAATTTTTATGAGTACAAAATTATAAATAAATATGTTTAATTTTAATACTAAATTTGGTCAATTTGACCAAAAAATTAAATTAAGTTAATTTTTCAGGGACGAACGTAATATTAGTAAATATGTTCGCATATGACCCATTTAGTTATAATAAAATAAAGAGAAAGAAAATATATGATCGCTACAATCAAATTTGACTAGATATACTCATTAATTATTGATATATTTATCACTCATTTAGCTATAATAAAATAAGATTAAATTGTAAATTTCACTCTCCTATTTATTATGTTTTTGCTAATATGTTCCTTAAACTTTTTTTTAGCACAATTGTTCCTCATATATACGTTAGTCATGCGAAGGCGTTCCTCCAAATTTTTTCACATATTAAAAATTGATATTCTCTCTCCTCTCTCCTCATTTTTTTATTTTTTATTTTTTATTTTTAAAATTTGTGTAAAAAGTATACTCTTCTTCTTCTTTTTATTTATTTATTTTCAAATTTTTATTATTTTTGTTCAAGATATAGGATCAAGTTTGATTTGTTTAAATCAATTTGAGATATATTCAATTTTAAAATTAATGTACATCATTTAACCTTTGAAAATAATAAATCATACGCTTATTAGTACCATTTAGATAAAATAAAAAAATAGTAAGGTTTATAATTTTGGTAATTATATTGTCTAAAATTAATTAATTTATACTAATTTTGATTTTAAAATATTTCATATTGAATTCAAAATGTCAATATAAAATAAATAAATAAAAAAGAAGAAGAGTATACTTTTTACACAAATTTTAAAAATAAAAAATAAAAAAATGAGGAAAGAGGAGAAAGGAAAGAGAAAATCAATTTTATAAAAAAACATTGGAGGAACACTTTTGCATGACTAATGTATCTATGAGGAACAGTTGTGCTAAAAAAAGTTAAAAAAATAATTTAATAAAAACATGACAAATAAGAGAGTCAAATTTATAATTTAGTCATAAAATAAAGAGAGAAAAAATATGTGATCGCTACGATCATAATTATTGATATATTTATCTTTTCGTTATTTTTATTAAGAATCTATTTAATAAAATACAAATAACTAATAAAATACAAATAATTTTGAATTTTTCGCTCGTCGTTCAAAGTTTGGGATAAATCTCACCTTCTATCTATCTATCTATCTAATTCTATGTAATAAAATACAAATGATTTTAAATTTCTCGCTCACTCAATAAATTATCTGGGCCGTCTAAAGTTTGGAATAAATTCCATCGTGTATAATGTGCCCGAGGTCTAGTATTATATACATTTCACTATTTTATAATCGGTGTGTTGTTGAAGACTTAATTTATAGCAAAACTTAGATTGTGGTAAGTGGCAAGCCATATTTCCTTTCTCCATAAATTAATACAAGATCGTATATTGGGATCTTAATTCTTACCACAACAAAAATAAGTGAAATAAAATTCGGAGAATCCAAGGATGTTCGTTAGCTGAACAAGAAATACCTCGTTCTTGTCCAAAAGTTTTTGTCAAATATCTCTGTGTTACATTCCCGCCATTTCAAACATTCGAATATGCTAAGAATATAACTTCAGATATTCTCCGAATGTTCTCCATCTCTCATCCCCAATTACGCAGAAAAGACAAAACTTCTACTCAGGGAAAGAGGAAGAAGATTATGATTGGTCAAAATCACTTTCTCTCTCCTCTCACTTTCTGCAGTAAAACCCATTTATTTGCTCTCTGTTTTTCCACACTCTTCTCACTCCCATTTCAAGATCCTTCCCTTTTGAATTTCAAGATAGTACCCAGTTGGGGATTTCCCATAATTGTCAATGGATAACAATTCGCTTATGCCTGGCCGAATTCTTGTTGCATATGATGCTAATAAGGAACGCAATGATAATGAGTTTAAGCATACTATCAATGGGATTCGATTGCAGGGTGACATTATCCGCGGTGGAGATACCATATCGGTGCTTGGAGTTTTACACCTAGTTCTACATCCCTGTAAGTGTTTGATAAAATGCCTCTGAGAGTTGAATTTCATTGAGTAGTTTTGGAGTGAGCTTTTAGTTTATATTTCTGTTTAATGGTTTGTTGGAGTTATCCCTTTTTTTATACTACAGTTATCCTTTATTTAGGAGTGGGAATAGATTAATTTTGCTTTCCTTTAATAAGCTTAGCTTCTTTGTTATAAAGTTAGTTTAGAAACTGTCTATTGAATTTCAATTTGTGAGTGACTTGTTTTTTGCAATTCGAGTTATTCATTTTGTGAAGACTTATCGCTTTCATTATATGGTTTGGTACATTGTGGGTTAGTGTTAGTACCCTACATTGTTCAACTGCACACTGATGAAGTTAAGTTTGAGTTATAGGACACAACACTTGAAGAATGCCAATCTCCAAACCCTTGATTTTAGATGGACTTTCTCCAAGATTAAACAAAAATGTAAATGAGAGGGCTGGAGTTGGGAGTACTTTAAATTCCTAGAGTAGTAATAAGGTATTAGTTTGTCGTGCATATGTGAAGAATGTTAGAACTGTCAGCCACTTGGCCATTGCGGGATGTATACTTTCAGCAGAGAACTGTACTATTGAAACCCAAAGTTTTTTAGGAAAAGTATGGCTGTGATTAGTCATGACCGCGTGAAAAAGTAGAAGACAAAGTCATTTTAAGTTTGATTATTTTGTACTCCTTAATAGGCTTAATTAATTGTCACAGAAGTCTTAGGGGAGCAAACTATGATGCCTTAGAGCTCAGGGCCTCAGGCTTTTCCCCTTTTAAGTATATACTATATACAACCATGTACTGATTGCAAGATTTGTACCATTTCATCTTGGATATCAAGTTGGAGCTCATTGTGTATAAAAAGATCTTCTTGGTGCTTGATAGCTGATAATTTTCGTGCTTGACGTCTCTAAACTTTCTCCATGCATAAAGCGGGTTGCATCTGGAGCTAAGTACAGTATCCTATACGAACCAGTAAATCAGCAGCACCAGAAAATATCATTCTGTTGTGAAGAATCAAGAATCTGGATGCTTCCTTAAAGTATTCGTCTCTATGTTAGCCCATCCATGTATTGCAAATCTGAAAAGGTAGCCGATGTATTGTTAAATTTATTTGAACTGTTAGGTACATAAACTTGTGAGCCAAACAACTATACATCTCCTAAATTGAAAATGCATCAACCAGACTCCTACGGTTGGTGCCTAGGCCCTGCTACCTTGAGACCCCTATTTTAAGGGTCTTTAATGCCCATTTATTACAGAAACCTGTTCTCACTTGATTCTTTATTTATTCCCAACCCATCCCCTCACACTTTCTTCCCTGGTCTCTTTGGCTTGATTAATTTCAGAGGTTGTAAGTATTGCAACTCTCTCATGTCAACCGATCTCATACAGGTTTCCCACGGAAAGCGTCTTTGATACTTTGTGTTTTTATTGTGCCCATGGCTTTTTTCTTGAGCTCATGCTTGAAGATAAATGCTCACTCTTTCTGCCTTTATAGGCTGCTTTCTACCGGAAAGAACCACTTAGAAAATCATAGGAGACTTAGCTGCTGATACTATTCTCCAACTATGTATATTTGCCATAGAACTTGGTCATTGAGAATCTCATACATTTGGAAGATGTATAACATTAACGGTAGTTAATTCTCCAATGCCTTTGTATCCAAATCTGCTTAAGGATATACTATTTCATAATTCATACTTATAATTTTTTTTATCATAATTCTGAAGGACATTATGAATTACTAGTAAGTCATGTGTTTGAGATATCATAAATAATAGAGGCAACATGGAGCACAAAGGTTCATGTGTCAAATTCAATCCTAATTAATAATTAAAGCAATAGGTGCATACATTGCTTAGTAGACCGGCGAGAGGTATTAACAACTGCTATTTTCTTGTTCAAATTGTTACTTTTTAATTCTATATTTTATTTTTTCTTTTAATGTACTTTTGGCACAGTTGGTTATCAAATGCAAGCTTCCCCTGAGGCTTTTACTGGATCACACATCCGTCTAGTGGAAGAAGAAGTTTCAAAAAGAGTTGATATGCACATAAACATGCTTCTGCAGAGTGCTGAAGATTGCAAAGATGAAGGGGTAATATATGCGCTCCATAGTGTAGACTGCTGTTTCATATTAAACAAGTGTTATTATTTATGGCAACTTCCTTGTTAGAAAGTAAGATTATTTTGTTTTATCTTTTGATGACTTCTTGTTGCTGCGTGGGCTTTGCCAGATAAAATACTATTAAAAGAGGTATCTCAATGTGAAGCACTATGTTCTAGAGTTGTTGCGTTTGTTTATGGCATTGTGCTGTATTTTAAATGCGTAACAGACTGCACAATTTATTCTTATTGAAATTCAATGCGGCATTTAGTTTAAAATGTCAGAAGGTATATAATGTGATAACCTTGATAACAATGCACTTGAATCTTCATAAAAAAATATGGTTTAAATTTTTGGCTCAGTATAGGTATTGTCTTGGACCTTGAGTCCTACTGATATTCGTATTTTACATGTGATTTACTTCCTGCTCATGAGGTAGATTGCATGATCAAGTTCCAATTTTCCCTATAGAGGGCTTCATTGAGAATACAGCTGCGAGTCTGCGACTTGCTATCCTATCTTCATCTATATGTGAGATCTGATTGGGGTGAAAACTGGAATATGCCAATTAGGGTGCTCTTCCATTGGAAGTGTTGGATCACCTTATTTGTAGCCAATAATACATATATCTTCTTCTTACTGTAAATTCTCCTGTCAAAACCATGGTGAAGGGCCTGTGCTGTACTATGTAATCATACATGATTGTTTAATTGTTATCAGTATTATTTGCAATTTTTTTCCTGTTTCTTCTTAAATATTTAATTTGTTTATATTTCTTTTGGTCGTGATTGTTGTTTTTGGTTTTTTTAGGTTGACATTGAAGTCAAGATTACTGCTGGAACTCCAATCAGGAAAGTTGTTTTACAAGAGGCTACAACTTGTAATGCAACTTGGCTTATTCTTGATAGGTAGCTCCTAGCTCTTTTAAGTTTGATATACATGAATCACATTGATAAAGTTAAAAGAAGAGATAATTTGTAAACTCTCTCTTGTTCTGAATATATTTTCAGTTAAAGAGGATAGAAGATACGAGAATGAGATTGGGCTATACAATTGAATTTTATTCTCCTTAGCAATCATTCTTTTGTTAAATTATCATGGACATATTTGAAAGCATAACATGTATTTCCTCAAGTTATGATTTTATTGAGATACCACTTGATAAAAGGGCCTCATGATGACGAGGCTACCTCTTGACTCTGTTTCATGTCCCCTCTGTATGGAAGATCCCTTTTTTTTTGTATTAGTCTAGATACGGCAAAATCATTCTATTAGATCTAATGTTGGAAAAGCATGTTAATAATCACTGCAAACCCTTATGCCCCGAGTGCTCAGCTTTGCCCCAGAAATGGAACTAAAAGGAGGGGTCGGTATGTGAGGGGTCTCCCTTGTAATAGGAGTGAAGAATGGTCCGACCCGGCCACAAGAAGACAGGCACAGTGGCGGGGCTATTGTATTGTACCAGACGTTAAGGAGAGAGAAGTGAGTTGGTCTCGAAGAGAGCCCAGGCGAGTCTCGTGTGTGATAGTCTAACCCCAGATTAAGGATATAGTTCCCCTCCTGGTCTGGATTAGGGTTCCAAACCAACCCTATCCCTTAAAGCCCCGGAACTCTAGGTCTACTTCTACCTAGATACATACAACTTGCCTTACCATCATTTCAAAGCTCGCTCAAGGTTTTAATTTCTTCACGATATACCCTCACTGACTTCAGCTTTACTAATAACTTAATTTGATTCGTTGGAATCCATACGTATCCAAGTAAAATTAGCTTCTTCTTCTTTTTTTTTCCAATTGTGAACATGCATTCTCTATCCTTTTCACAATTACTTTGCACAGAAGTTACTTTGCACAGAAGTTACTTTGAGTTCATTTTCACTCCTTAGTTTTAGTTTATACTCAGCATAATAGCAGATGAAATTCTTGGCAGGCACCTAAGACGAGATTTACAGTACTATCTTAAACATATACCTTGCAAAGTCGCAGTAGTTTTAGATAACTTGACTGTGGAAGTTCTGAGAACTTATACTACTGCCGAAAAGGAGAATGTAGAACATGAAGTGGTTTTTTCTATGTCCAAGCCTGTTCCACTGTCATCTTCCCAAAATAATGAGGACATTCAGCAGTCCGTCATTTCTTGCACAAGCCATTCTGCATCCATCAGTTCTTTTGAAAGCTCTGATATGCTTAAGAGCAACTCAGTGTCTTCTTTCTTCGACAGGTCACTGGATCATAGTTTTTCATCAAAAGATGATTATAGCTCTACATCTAAGCAGGAGAAATCAGGTCAGCTTATTATATTGTAAAAGAAATTCATGAACTTGTTATTGTTTCCGTGCTTGAATACATACATGATGCATTTAAATGGGGTTCAACTATGGAATCTAGTATATTGGACTTCACATTCCGTAGTTTCTATGAATTATAATGTACACAGGTGCTATTTTAAGTTGGATCTTGATAATCTGATGGAGATCCTTTCTTGGAAATGTTTGTGAATAAACTTATACGTGTTTGGATCGAAGGAATTAGGGCTGTCATTCTATGGGGAGGTGGTGGAATGAGATCCACTCTAATGGAATGGATGAATGTGACAATTATGTCATCCTATCACACCACCCACCACCACCATCCAAATATGCACTTGAGATGCTAAGAAATCATTATGTTCATTTCTCCATTCCATTCCTTCAATCCAATCATAGAATTAGTTTTTATTATACTCATCCATCTAATAATAAATTAGGACTACTGATTGTGTTTCTGGGGTGAAGATTCATTTCTTCATCAAGAAAGGTCTGAAAAATGTTGTAGCTAGAGGAGCGCATGTGTGTTGAACTGTGTGTGTGTTATGAATGACAGAGTGATGATAGAGGCTTAATAATTAATATTTTGATCTTCTTCTGCTCCACATCATAATGTTAACAGGCAGGTATCCCAGGGGAGAAAATAAGTATGTTTCTTCTCCTATTGTCCAGAAACATAGGAAAAGTTCTACTCGGAAGAGATCCTCTGATGCGCCTTTTCTTTGTGTTGCTTGTGGAATGAAAACTGAGTTGTATATTAGGGAATCCATGAGATTCAGTTATTCAGAAATACAGCTTGCAACTGATGATTTTTCGAAGGAGAACTTGTTAGGTGAAGGAGGATATGGTCATGTATATAAAGGTGAGCTCAATGATGGGCAGCTTATCGCTGCTAAGGTGCGGAAAGAAGCAAGTACACAAGGATTTAAAGAATTTAATTCTGAAGTATATGTTCTAAGCTTTGCACGTCATAAGAACATTGTGATTCTGTTGGGTTATTGCTGCAAGGAAAACGTTAACATTTTGGTCTATGAGTATATCTGCAATAGATCTCTCGAGTGGCATCTGTTTGGTGAGCAACTTTTATTTTCTTTTCTTGTTTTCCCAATATGTAGTAGGTTACTTTGGGACTATTTGGTCCAAACCGTCTTAAATCAGTAATCAGTAGTTTATTTTAATACTGATAAATTCTCTTGATCTTTGTACCACTACTAATTTGGCGAGTATCATGTTTTTCCTTATATTTTCTCCTTATTTGGGGGCACGGGGGTATCTTTTCAGATAAAACAGCAAATGTTCTTGAGTGGCACCAAAGACGTGCAATAGCCATTGGAACTGCAAAAGGATTGCGCTTTCTACATGAAGAATGCCGTGGTAGTCCTATAATTCATCGGGACCTGCGGCCTAGTAATATACTACTTACACATGACTTTGTTCCCATGGTAAATTTATCTACTCCATTCTTTAATGCATGGGAGATTGTTAAAGTATGAGACAAATTGTTTCGTCCAAATTTGCTGTGATTAATCTGAAAAGGTAATAATTCCCAACAATACCAACTTCGAGCTAATAATATTCTACCAGTTTTATGCTTAAACTGGTTATGATTACTGGTTCTTGTTGTATTATATTATCCTGGTATGGATTGGAAACTCGCAATGACCCAAGCCTAAACTGGGCCTCCGTAGGGAGTGATACTTAGTTTCCTTGGCGGATTGGGCATCTTACCTCTGTCTTCTGAAACATTTCTTCCTTTTCTTGAAAATTAACTTTGTTTCAACAAGATTCCTCGAGGGACAACTCGAACATTACTTTTTAACAGTGGAATACAGAAACCAAGATGCATTGTCCAAGAATAAATTAATCCTTTATATCGGTACTGGAAGTGTCTACTCATAAAAGATAAGTTGCTGAAACATGGTTCCTCAAATCACTATGTATATCCCTTAGGTCACACTCTCTTTAGATACGTAAAACTCTAGCTGTAAGTCCTCATAGATTGAGTGAGGAATATAAGGCTTACTTGTAGTTCTGTAACTCTTTTAACTTGAATTCCCGAGAAGGCACACAAACAATTTCACTATTTTAAGAATATATTTACAATGGGTACAGTTGCGTGCTTTTTTGTAATCTTATCCAGGCCAGAAATAGTCAATTATCTATGCACTGCCAAGTTAAATTTGGGTGCCCATCAGATATGCATACTGCTTAACGAGAATAGCAGGCGAGCAAGCAATGGAGTCACAGTTTGCATAAAATTTTATGTGATATCTTCTTAGTTTATTAGCAACTATAGTCCCTAATAAATTATTAATTCTTGTGACTACATAAAGCATGTACCTAATTAGTGCACAATATTCCTTTGTGCCAACAACTTCATGAAATTAGCCATCTTCTTATGCATATATTTGAAGGTTGGATGGCTTTCACCCCTAGCCTTATTCATGCTCCATAGGTTCATTTGATTACAATAAAAAGTAATCTCTTATGAAGCAATCTTTTTCACACAGCTAGGCGATTTTGGCCTTGCAAAGTGGAAGACAAATGATGGTCCTATCCAAACCAGAATTCTCGGCACATTTGGGTGAATTCCAGTTTTTGCTTAATAGGACACATGAGTTTTTGCTTAATAGAACATATTCAAAATGCTGCAATATGCATTTGTATGGTTGTCATTTCTACATCAAATAGTCTCACGTAAGATTTTGTTTATGCAGATATCTTGCACCCGAGTATGCAGAGAATGGCATTGTCTCTGTAAGAACTGATGTTTATGCGTTTGGCATTGTTCTGATACAACTGATATCTGGACGCAAGGCACTTGATTCAAATATAGAAAACCACCAACAATCCCTGCGACAGTGGGTTCGTTCTTCTGGCTGTTATTATTCAGAGATATTGCAGATTTATTCCATTTCCTATCCTCTAAAACTGAATTGAAGCTGTTTCTTCCTTTTCAAAACTATGTATTTTACTAGAAAGGCAAAGCAGTCTATTTTTACTTTATATTGCCGTGGTTTAAGATATTTTCTTGCCGCAATGTAGGCAGAACCATTGATTGAGAGGCTTGCATTACATCAACTCACTGACCCTCGTCTTGGAGAGTCATATGACACATATGAATTGTACCACATGGCTAGAACAGCATATTTGTGTGTGAAAAGTGACTCTGAGTTGCGCCCGTCGATGGGAGAGGTGTGTACTTTTTAATTCTTCCACTTAATTGCTTCAGTAACATTTTCATTGGCACAATAATGAGCGTTTAGATTGGAGCCTGGAGGAATGGAATTAGTGAAGAAATGGAATAGAGAAGGGAATGTAAATATGTAATGAAGAGTGGAATGATTCATTCCATTGCTGACTAGAATGAGTCAATTCATACCCTCCCAAAAAAATAAAATTCACAAATTTGTTAAAGATGAGAGTGGTTCATTCCATTCCAATAGAACAATCAAACATACTTTCCTTTTATTCTATTTCCACCCTGATTCTTCCAATTCAAACGTATCATTATGGTATTTCAATGAAAATGACATATATATGTGTCATCCGATTGGAACTAGGGTCGAAGTTGACACGTTGACTTTTCTTTATATATATATATATATATATATATATATATATATATATATATATATATATATATATATATATATATATATATATATATATATATATATATATCAAGAAGCATTCTCTCTAATAAGATTCTTTATTAAAACTACGTCGTTTTTTGGAGAGGCGGTGGCATTTTTGTAAATACAATGTCACCGCAGTATTTACAAAAATGCCACCGCCATCCTCCAAAAACGATGTAGTTTTAATAAAAGAATCTTATTTAAGAAAGAATACTATTTAAGGAGAATGCTTTGATCTCACTTATATATATATATATATATATATATATATATATATATATATATATATATATATATATATATATATATATTTATCACATTGCTCTAAGATTTATTTTCAATGATTCTTTGGGAACTCAATATTATGTCTAAATCATTACTGGAAACACATGTTTCAGCAAGTCTTAAGGCAAATCTAACGTGTAAAAAATGAAATTCAAAAAGTCAAATTCAAAAAGTCAAATAAGACTTTAATTTTCAGATTATGTTCTTTCATTTATAAATCATGTATTTGTAATCAAAATTCGTAACTGCAGGTTGTGCGCTTACTTGAAGGATCAAATGACCATCTCCATAATTTGGTGGAGCAATTCGTACCTCATTTCTCCAGATGACAAAGCCTTTGGGTATTTACATGCATAGGTCGGGTCGGGTCGGGTCGTAGATTCTTGTTTCACCTCCTTTTTGCAATTTTGATTTCTGCGAGTTACACAGCAGACTAGATTTTTATAAATACGAACATATGTAATTAATATTACAAAGAGAATAATATAATAATAATAAAAAAATTGTATATAATTGTATAATAATAATTAAATCTTGTTTGGTTACCATAAACTTATTCATCCGAAAGTATAATTATTGGAGTCCTACTCGTATCGGTACATAAGATTAGATAAAATTTTAAGATGGTAGGACTTACTGTACATTTCTTTAAAAAAAGTTACCTTAATATATATTATTTTCCTAATTATTATCTGATTATAATTATGACTATTACAACTTTACTGATGCGAAATGACCAAAAGGGACATGAATTCTTCTCTTGATTAAGCATAGCACATGAAATCTTTACTTTTATTTGCAATTTATTTAACAAAGTAGTAATAAATATGAACATATATGAAATGGATCAAAAAATTGTGTCCATTGAGAGGAAATATATAGCAAATCTACAGCGGGTACGTGTTGGTGAGAGCAGAAAGTCGATGGAAGGGGGTAAAAGTGGTATTTCCCAGATTTCTTTAAGTTGCGTTTAACAACCCAAACGCGCCCCAAACGTTTGGGCCACTGCATTTGGATTGCCACACAAATGTATCAACCTAGAAAACACTATAAGTTGGACCAAGTAACAGCACACTCCATTAGGTTGTTCTTTATAGTAGAGTAGATTACAATAAAAAGAAGGGTTCTTTACATAAGTATACAACAAATAAAAAATAATTATAAAAAAATTGCATCAACCAAATAATTATAAAAAAAGTGTAATTAAGAGCCATATTACAAAAAATAGTACAATTCATATTAATAAGGAAACTTAAAATCAAGGACAAATAACTGTCATAATTAATAATTCAAATTCAAATATTTGGATCTAACAACAAAAATAAATTTAAATTCAAAATAATAATTCAAATTTAAATATTCAAATTCAAATCTTCATCTCCCTCATATACACTTTGAAATAATAGTCCATTACCACAATCCGCTTACACCTCACATACTCATTTACACCATTGCGAATCTCCGATGTCCAAAACGTCAATGAGAATAAGAAGAAGATTCAGCCTACAAGAAATTTAAAAATAAATAGATGTAACTTTTAATGTTCAAAATTTTTTATAACTATTTTGTTACTCATAAATAATAAAATGGTTACCTTTGTATGAATGATTGGCTACCAACTGCATCACATTCAAACGAAATTGGTAACTTAATAAAATTGAATTGGTTACCTTGGTCTAAAGGTTTGGCTACCAACTGCACTATGAAAAAAATGCAGGTGTGGATGTGAATTAGTTACTTTGGTATGAAGGTTTTGTTACCTTGGTACGAAGATTTGCTTACCTTGATCTGAAGATTTGGTAACCAATTGTACTAAGAAAAAATTTAAAGTGTGGAGGTTGATTGGTTACTTTGATATGACAGTTTGGTTACCTTGTTATGAAGGTTTGGTTACCATCATCCAGTATATTCATATCCACCGCCACCACCGCCTGAATCTTCATACCCACCTCCATTTTGACCCTTCATTTTGAGAAGCTACTGGAGATATACAGTTGGTTGACTCATAAATATATACATATATATATATATAGAAAGAAAGAATACGTGACCCTTTTGCGCACCGATCTTCCCAGCCGATCTTCTTCCAATTTCTATCTCTTCAATATCTCTGCTCCCCCTAATTCCGATGACTCTCTCTCATCTTCTTCAGCACTTACGCTGACCCTTTTACGCAAGACCGCATTGTTCGTAGGACTCAGACTCTCTCCTCCAAACAACCCCCAAAAGACGACTTCGTGAATTTACCGAGTAGTCCGCCCACTCGGAATATTTTCAGGTTTAAGTCCGAAAATGATTAATGAAGAAAACGATTTATGAGAAGCATGTACGACTAACTAATATATATAGAAAGAATACGTTGAATGAAGAAGAAGGGTGATGACTAACTGCAGTTGTTATAGATGAGGAGAGAGAGAAGAAGTCATGTGTATAACTAATCCCTAAATTAAGAAATTTTAATTGAATACTAATTTCCTAAATTAAGGAATCCTAATTGCACTACTATTGTAAATAAATATGGAAGTGTATTAGTTGTGTAAAGATTTTATGAGTGCACTATTGTTGTAATTATTTTTAAAAATGTAATAGAATATGTAATTCATCTTAAAAAGAAATAGAATAAATTATAGAGAATTGATATTTCCACGAGTCCCTCTACATGAATAGTAAATGGGACCCACATTCATGTGAGTGAGGCATTGTGGAAATATTAATTTCTCTTGTGGAAATATCAATTCTCAAATTATATACGGATGGCGGTAAAATTAGAGTTTTACACTATCTATTAAGGGTGTAAACGAACAGAGTCGAACCGAGTATTGAGTTGTTTAGATTTGGTTCATAAAATTTATCGAGTATAAAATAAAGTGATTGAGGCTCATTTAGCTACTGAGTCGAGTACGATTCTGAATCGAGCCCAAACAATTTGAACTTTTCGAACGAATATGATCCGAGTATCAATAGGAAATTAAAATTTGAAGAGGTTCGAGTAATTTATCGAACTTTAAAATTTGCTCATATTTGACTCGTTGATATTTCGATTCGAGTTCGAATCGAACTTTTAGTCGAGCCAGTACGAATCGAGCCCGAATTGTTTGCTTATTTTACAGCCTTATCTCTAATAACAACACGGCACGTATATAATTTAGGAGAAAATCAGAGAATTTGAATTGCATTGACGCATTCATATTTATTATTTACCACAATAAAACTATTTAACTAATTATATTAGAATTCAAATTTTTGTTTTGTTTTTTTTTGAATTCTTTACGTTTCATGTTGTTATTAGAAAATGCACTAGTTTTACAGACCATTCGTATATAATTTATTCTCTAAAAGGAATTAATGGGCTTAGTCTTTTGGAAATGAATGCTTTTGAGAGAATGTGGTGAGTCATTCATAGTGTTAATACACTTTTCCTTTTAAAGTCCATTAAAATATTTATATGACAACTAGTATGAATTATTAATGCTCAACTTTTTAATTTTTCTCAAGGGTGCATTAAATTAGCTTTCTCTAGGTCTTATGTAAAAAGCATTTTTTATGTTTATATAATTTGGACTTATGTGCTAAAACAGAAGTGGACATTAAACTATCTCCCACTAATGGGGACAGAAGGCTATAACATGTTTTGATTGTTGCCATGGATAAGAATTAAGAGTAGTTGACCTGCAGGGTACACCACAAAACAAAAAGGCAAAAAAAAGATCTACATGGTACAATTATTGGCAAAAAATATTTTTGCTAGACATATCATTTTTCATTTAAAAATGTTATATCTTCTGAAAATTTTTATGAATAAAATATAGTGACACTCCCTCTAGATAATTATAATAATACTTACATTTTCTCTAGTTTTATAAGTAATATTTAGTACTCCTTGCAAGTTTTTAGGGTTAACTAAATAAATAAAATTATATATTTATCCTTATATGTTATCAAATTTTAATTTCTAAATAATATATATGTTTAATTATCTTTTTAATACAATACATTTTAATTATAATTTTATTTGTACTTAAGATTATCTCATTTAAATTGTTGATAACTTATAAAAAAATAATTTAGTTTAATTAACACATATTTTTTGGATAAGTAGTACAAATATTAAAATATTAAAATGTTTAAATTAAATTATTAATGGAGCTATTCTAATTAGAGTGATAGAGTATGTTGATAGTTTAGTTTTTTGTGTTTAACAATAAAAATTATTATTTTAATTCTTAGTTTTATATTATGATTTTTATATGTTAATTTTTTTGAGTATATGTTAAAATTTAGAATTTTTATGATTTTGATTACATTTTTTAGTATACAGATTGACATTCTTTTTGTGCAATGTTGAATAAAAGAAAATATAATAATATTTATTACTACCTCTATCTTGTAAAAAGATGTTTCTTTTAATATATATTTTTGAGTAACAATATTTGTCATTTTTATTGTAAATAATTATGCTTAAGTGTGACTTATGTTTAGTTTAATATATGAGAAAAATAATTAATAAAAATTTTAATACTTTTATATGAATAATAAAATTAAGTTCTTTAATAATAAGTTTGTTTTATGTAAATTTTAATATTTGGAAAAATATATAATTTTATTACGTTAATTTGTACTTTTTATGGGAATTAAAATTTTACTTTTTAATTACAAAAATTATATTTGAATATATATCACATAAATTTTAATCTTTGAGAAATTTAATTAGCAAAAATTGTATTACTTTATTTACACGATAAAATAAATATTTATTATTTTTTTGACATTTATGTTATTTATTGCACAAGTTCATAATTTAATTATAATTAGATCAAGTTAAGTATAAATTATAATATTTAAATTTATATTTAGTGGATAAATTAAACATTATAACTTGAAGGGTGTATTAGACATTATATTAAAAATATTTTTAGATATTCCTTGGTCAACTATACTAGGGGTAATGAATGTTACATATTGTACACTAGATGAATACTGATTGTTACTTAAAAAATTAGAGGGATGGTGAGTATTATTATAATTATCTATATGGGGTGTCACTGTATTTTACTCAAGTTTTATTGAATAGACCTTGAAATTAAGCAACATTTTTTATTAAATAAAAAGAAAAAATTGTATTTAATATTTATTATAAAAAAAAAGTTGCATTCGTATAAAAAAAATATTGCTTTCGAGATTTATTTTGTGCAATTTTTTATGGGACATAGTAGTTAGTACTACTCCTTTTTATTTGCTTTATCAAGCATTCTTCATTGTGTTAGTTATAACTAATTAACCCAAATGAAAATAAATATAAGTTGATGCTCTCTTTTCTTTTTTCGAGTTAATTTATCAAGCACTCTTCACCATGTTAAATAGGTGTAATTAATTGGCATCAAAAGAATTATCATTTAATTAAAAAAGGATTTGATACTTTCTTCTTTATTTATTTATTTATTATTTAATGAAGCACTCTTAATCATGTTAGGTGTAATAAAATATTCAAAAAAAGAACAGTTTTTATTTTATATTGTGATGTTCAAGCTCAGTTGCCCTCTATTTCTATTCCTACTTTTTGATTGGATATTCCTTATAATTTTCTTTATTTTGTTGTCACCTTTGTAATTATATGCAAGGATGTTTGTCATTATGTGAGAAGATAGCAACAAGTCATTGTGCAAATATATATATATATATATATATATATATATATATATATATATATATATATATATATATATATATATATATATAATGGGATACATTATATGCATGGTCCCCTAACATAATTAGAATGCCATTGAACAAATGGGTGGTGGATGGAAACCCAAGTACTAAAGCATGTTATATATAGAATTCATTAACCCAAACATTATTCATCTACTAGATATTCCATTAGACCCTCTTAAATAATGTGGAGATATGGTTTGTTAATTTTTTTCCACTAGAGATGTAATAACCTATTTTTATATATAATTAAATATTAATTAATTTTATCTTATACAATTGTATTTAAATGGGAAAAGGTAAATAATTTTGTTTCCTTCTTTTCTTTCTTGTTTTGTTTGGAAAATTAAATTCTTTTAGTAGATAATTAAATAACTGATTAAATTAAAATTTGAGGAAGATAATTCCTTTTGTTAAAGTCTTGTGGTAAAATTATTCGGAGCGGGAAGCTACTTGGGAGATAGAGGAGTCTATTCGACCGAATTATCTCCATCTTTTGATAATTAGGTATTTTTTCATTCTTT
This sequence comes from Panax ginseng, assembly GCA_020205605.1. NCBI lineage: Eukaryota > Viridiplantae > Streptophyta > Magnoliopsida > Apiales > Araliaceae > Panax > Panax ginseng. Next base: position 34,101,711 of record CM035148.1, read on the forward strand.
TGATTCCTAATGAATCCTTTTTAAGGGGAGGTAATGTAATATCCCAAAAAATAATAAAATAATATTAAATTTATATTCTTAAAACATATTGTTTGGAACTTGTCATTTATTTGGGTCAAACTAGTTATTTAAAATATGTGGGCTAATAAATATTAATAAGTGATAGATAATATTATGTGGTTAAAATTTGGGCCTTAATATTAATTTAACCCAAATAGAAGTTTATTAGTGGCAAACCTAATTAATAAATAGCTAAACATAATATTACTTCATTATACAAACCGAATAAGAAGAGGTGGCTACTTTGGAGATAAAGGGAGCAATTCTACAAAGGGGGCTCAGTGAAGAAAAGACTAGAGATTTTGATCACTAAAGGAGAAATTTCATCAATAATAAGTAAGTATATTATACATTATATAAAGTGGGGATAAATCACGTGGTTCCATATTAAATTATTAAATTTAGTATGTTGTTTTTTTCATCATGGAGCAAAGTACTTTTGTAATTCAAGAACTAAGAGCGATCTTGAAAGATGGGAGAATTTATTTATTAATGTAATACTTATACTTGATGTACTTATTATTATTATCACTTTATTCCAATCAGTTCGAGCGGAGGGGAGTAGTCTATGATTGATTTTGGAGATCCTAAAATAATAAATTGATGATTTTTTAAATAAATATATATATATAGCAGTAGTAATTAAAGTTTACTGAAAACTTGCATAATTTGCAAGAGATGTTATACAAATAAATATGTAAGATTATATGGAATGAATTAAATCTTAATATTATAAGTAATTATTTTTATAGTCGTACTCAAATAGAAGTGTTCATATTTTTATAAATGTACTTACATTTAGTATTATTTGTGTAATTAGTTAGTTGATTTTGAAGGAACTTAAAGAGTTATATTTGGAATATAAATTTTGGAGTATTAATAATTGATATAAGACGATGATTAAAGGCATATTAAATAGATTATGAATTATTTTGGAATTATTGAATTGGATTATATTTAATTTGAGGTGAATATGTTTAGGTGATGAATAACGTTTAGATTTGATATCGTTGGCATTTGAGGGTAAGATTTTGTGGAGTGTCTTATAAATGGTTTGAAAGTATCAGTCTGATTCGTACTTTTTCAAATGATACCTTTGTTAAATTTGATTTGTTTGTTTGTTTCCTTATTTCTGAATTCTATTATGATTTCACATAATTGTTTCTTGTGAAATAAATATATTAGTTTCATTTTAGAGTTGATACGTTATGACTTGTGATTTGTACTCTTTGAATTAGGTTATCATGTTTAGTATTATTTATTTTGATAATTATAGAGCGCATATGTTCTTTGCCTTCCTTTTGAAACCTTGTGACTATAATTTGATTCGGTTCAACATGTATACATATAGAACCCTTTTGTTGGTATTATGTCGCATGTGTTGTGACATGATATTTTTGTTAGAATATACCGTAGAGTATACCGAAGTTATAACCACCGCTGGGGTACCACGAACACGTCGTCTTGCACGAGGACGTGACACTTTCCGTGGCGGTGTGATTAGTCCACTGCGTCTCCATTTTGGGCTTTGGAGAAGTGGGCCATTTGGTATTTTGTTGTGGGAGCGTATGGGTTAACCTTAGTTTTACGCTCTGGGATTTGTGATGTTGTGCCAAACACACCTATCCGATTTGCATACATTTGGATTCGCCATTCAATGTGTGATTTGCCTATGTGGCATTATTTTGGTTACTGTGTGGCATTATTTTGACTTACTGTGCTGCGATGTGTATTCTGAGCTCATTCGGTATAAAATAACTTCTGACCATTTGTTTCAACCTATTATTTTATTGGATTAGTTTTGTTGGTTTTCATTCGATTCAAGTCATCGAGTTAGTTACTTGATTCGTTATTTCTTTATTCTTTTATTGGTTTCGGTCGATTACGTTGATTCGTATATATTCATTACGTTGATTCAAATATATTCCATTCAAATCTTTGGATATTATATTTTCGCTCATATTTGCACTTGAGGTTTTGTTCAAGATTTTGTCTCGCTTATTTTCGTTATATCAGTTGTATATCTTTTGTATATCCGTATCCGTCTTTGGAAAAATTGGCTCATGTCGTGTTTTTCTTCCGGCGAGGTTTGCGAGGGTGATTCGTAGCTAGTGTGATGAGATTTTTGCCTTTGACCATTTAGGTTGATTCAATTTTAAGTTTTGATTATTTTGACTCAGCTTTGGAGAATTGTACTTATTACTTTATTAATGAATCACCACTATTAATATTTTGAGGTTTGTTGTGCTTTGACGTGACCTCCCTTTCCTTTTCGGGAAGGGGGTGTTACAAGAGATGTGTGATGATGAGATGAAATATTTGTATCAATAATAATAATAAAATATTTTAGAAAACTTTTATGAATAAAGATTAATTTTCTCGAAAATATATTTTTGAATATTATGGTGTGGATTTGATATAATGTTATAGTTGGGGTAATATTTACAAATTTTGCAAAAAAAGCAAGTGGTTTATATAATATTAGATTGGTTAGGGAATATTAGTTTTAACGAGGGAATATTAAATGCGACGACACAATCATTAGTGGACCCCACAATGAAAGTATTATCGTAGTTAAAAAGCGAAAATTATCTTTTATAAAAATAACGGTGAAAGTATTCTATTAAAAGCTGTTGAACTACCCGGTAGTAAAAAAATGCGATGTCTGGCGTGGTTGCGTAGTAGCACACACGGTATTGATTATTGATGCTTACGTGAGAAGTCACTTTCGGTTATACTCAATTATTGCTACGATAATTCTTTGCATCATATCTCTCGTATTATTGATTCAATTATTGTCACGATATCATCTACATAATATTTATTATTATTAAATCAATAATTGAGGCGACAAAGTTATTCATATTATTATTTGCAATATTGACAATGTCTAGAAGTTACATCGAGGAGAGGTTTGGTCACTAATTGCTTGGCGTCGATAAGGAGAAATCCTTATCGGAAAGCCCCTCTTTCTTGAGGAGCGACACGGTTGTTAAATATTGTGAGTTATAATATTAATGATGAATAAGTTAAGTGTTGATTAAAGATGAAATTGATAGTTCCATTGTGTTGGGATTATTAGTGTTAGTGGAAATCGACATTTATTTCGATAATAATTGATGTCTGGAGGTTATATTGACCAATCGGGTAATTAATCGGATAAATGAGCAATTAATTGCTATTATTTCACATGCTTATAACTATTTGTTCACATGTGTGTACTATTGATTCACATTCATGTACTATTAGGGGAGGGTGGTGCAAGATTGATAATACTTGCATGACTAAATTAAAAATGGAGGTATAGATGAAGGTACTTATCTTAATTAGTTTTTTCACATGATTATACTATTAAGTCACATGAATGAACTATTAATTCACATTATTTACTATTAGGGGAGGTGGTGCAAGTTTGATAATACTTGCGGGACTAAATTAAAAATGAAGAAAAAAAGAGGAAGGTATTATCTTTGTAATATTTTGAGCCCCAAAAGCGTGCGATTATCGAAACTATATTTTCCTATAAATAGAAGCTCATTCTTCTTTCATTTCTCACCAATTCACTAAAGTCTCACAAGAGCAATTATTATAGAGAGAAATTATAGAGAGAAAGAAGAGAAAGTACCTACCTCACTATTCGATATCCGATTTTTTCTAAGGTAAGGGTATTATTTCTTTCGTATTCATGAAGAGTTATTTTCTTTCAATACTCGTAAGGGTTGTTATTCCATTCTTTATTATTATGTTGGAATAACTTTATCTGTCTGATCTACATCGCATACATGGTGAAATTCTTTTATTATTCCATTCTTTATTATTACATTGGAATAACTTTTGCATGCTTGATTATATCGCATGCACGGTGAATTCTTTTGTTATTCCATTCTTTATTATTACATTGGAATATCACATGCATGCGGATTACGCATGACACAGTGGTTCATTCTTCTTTATTATTACATTTGGAATATCACATGCATGCGGATTCTGTGAATAGTTATTCCATTCTTTATTATTACATTTGGAATAACACATTGTGTATGTGTGCTGGATTATTATGCATGCATGGTGAATTCTTACATTATTCCATTCTTTATTATTACATTGGAATAACTTTGTCTATGTGGATTCTGCATGCATGGTGAATGATCCTTATTATTCATTCTTATTAAATTGTGGAAATGATGCATCTCTGCATTGGATTACCGCATGGCGGCAAAAAATCCATTTGCGGTTTCATATATTCTATTATACTCGGTTGGTTAAAGTTTTGGCTTCTATACTCCATGAAATTAGTAGAATATCCTTGATATTTGCGCTTCATCGATATCTTTTCATGGAAATATTCTTACGAGCATTCTTGAATTTTACTCCACAAAAAAGCGATATCATGTTGACAATTTGGGCGTTATTGATTTACGGATAAATTAAATTATAAATCTTTAAAATTTATCCTTGAACTTGTTTTATTGAATTCTTATATCATTGTCATCATCCTCATGTTTTATAATATGTTGAAAGTCATACATGGCACATAGTGCATAGATGGACTTGGTATGATTATGACCGAGGATTATTAGGTATAATCATGGCCAGTAATGTTACAAATGATGTGGTAAAAAGTCCTCATTGGTAGTAGTGCATTGATGGGCGATTGTTGGCATGATCATGACCATTGATGAATACGAATATCCTTGGCCCGTAGTGCATGGATAATTTGTGGTCGTGATACTAATGAATATCCTTGGCGTAGTAGTGCGGGGATGATGTGGTTTATTTATTAAAATTTGAGTCTCGGCGATAAAAGTGATGAAAAACCTTTTAAATCATAGAAGATAGTAGATTTTATTCTCTACTTGACTCTTACAAATGGATTGCTTGTTCATTGCGATTAAACTTGATGTTTGTTATATTTTATCGGTTTAACAACATTGAAGGCTAACGATAAATTATTACGCATTATCTTAGTCATAATATTTCTTCTTGGGCTAGTTGAGCTCACCCTTTCTTTCATTTATTCTCTTGAGGAAATGAGAATATAGCGGGGACTAGTCGGGGAGCGGATTGATGGTCCGGATGGATAGCATTAGTAGTCCTCACTATTACATAAAATAGTGTGACAATAAATGTAATGAGGACTCCATTGAGTGTGGATATTGTCTAGATGACAATATTCTTATTAAAACTCTTAGATTATGTTTTGTCGTATTTTTACACATTTGTTGTATAATTAAGTTGTATTTGAATTTTTGTACCATGTATTTGGCGACTCAAGATGGGTGATGTATACCTATTTTGGGGGCGTCACGGTTAGTATCAAAGCTTAGGGATATGATCCACAGCTAAGATGTGAGACTAGAACTAGGAGGGAGGCAGGGGGAAATTCCTTACGCTAGTATGACCTACCTAAGTTTATTTGGTATTTAATTGGTCGATTCGGTAGTATAGGGATAATATGTTGCATGTCAATTAACCCTTGTTTTGTGGCGGTATTTGAAAATGACATCAAGGAATGTTGAGAATAGCAATGGAGCACAGGAGGCCGTTGAGTCTCCACGGATCGATAATCGGGGATAATGTGCATCAGGAAGGCGACAATCCTCATGCAAACAACAACACTGACCAAATGATGAACGATGGAATGTTCAGAGGCTTTATGCAATTCATGCAACATCAGGCGAGAGCGGCTCCTGTCCAAAATGTAGGTGGAAACAACTTTGGAAACTCTCGGACGGTCCTTATTAAGCAGTTTCAAGGAGGCTGGGACCACCGGAGTTTATTGGAGAGCCAAAACCACTTAAAGGCGGAGCGTGGATAAAGCGAGATCACCAAGATATTTGATGTCTTGGGATGCTCAGGAGCAAAAGGTTCCTTTGCCACCTTTATGTTGCGAGGAGAGGATTTCTTGGTGGGAATCGGTAAAGCGTACTCAACACTGCCTTGCTTGAAGATGTCTTGGGAGAAGTTCAAGAACTATTCAACGACAAGTACTTTCCGAAAGTATTAAATCACATGAAAGAGGTAGAGTTCATCAAGTTGGAAGCGAGAACAATATGGCCAGTGTCCGCGATCTGAAGCTAAGTTTGCCGAGTTGTCGGTTTGCGTCTCACTTGGTTGATAATGAGGAGAGAATGACGCGGATGTTTCTAAGAGGTTTGAAACTTAGAGATACGTCGATATCTAATTTCTCATAAAGCGTGTTTGTATTGAGATGTTGTAAATAGGGCTCGATTATTGGAGCGCGATAATTGAGTCAACTCAACCAAAGAAAAGCGGTAAAAAAAATGATAATACCGGTGGTAGCGATCATGAAGCGGTGACAACAAGCGTGGAGGAATCAACATGCGAAATGGTAACCACTTGATGGTAATCATGGCGAAGACAATAAAAATGGACATTTCAAGAAGAGGAGATTCAACAATGATGGAAAGGCGTCGGCACCACGACACCCGTTGTTAAGGAAGGAGAAGCGACCACCTATCATATGCTTCAAATGCGGAGGGAGGGACATCGGTCAAAGCTGCGCGATGCGATCAAAAGCGTGTTATAATTGTGGAAGAAGGTCACTAGCCCAATTTTTGTAGCGTGCACCAAAAGACAAGTCCGGTTGGGATGGAGGCACCAAAAAATGCCGTCCCGAAAAAGTCAAAACCGGTAGTTCAAGGAGGCGTTTGTTGTGACCTCCCGAAAAGCAAGGAACGACGAGGGTCATCACGGGTAAGCTTATCATAAACTCTAGCGAAGTCTATACCTTATTTGATCTGGTTCTACCCATTCTTTTATTTCTCCTACTTGCGCTCAGCGTTTAAATTTGACTCAGGAGAAATTAGACTTTGACTTATCGGTTGAAACTCCATTGGGAGAAACCTTCATTACATCCATTTGTTTATAAGTCTTGTTTGATTCAAATCGGTAACCACTTACGTTACACATCGATCTTATTTCTTTAAAAATACTTGCATTTGATGTGATTCTAGGGATTGATTGGTTAACTACTCATCATACTAAAATTGATTATTTTAAATAAGGTTGTTAGCTTTCATATTCCTAATCAACCTATTATGCGAATTCAAGCGACCAAACCATTAAAATCAATCACGGTCATCTCGAAGCCATAAAAGCTATTCGTTTATTGAAAAATGGATGTCAAGCTTTCTTAGCTCATATCACGATTTAAACAAAAATAATCGAGATTTGAATGATATTTCTATTGTTAATAAATTTCTGACGTATTCCACGAAGAACTTCTGGCCTACCCCGGGCGTGAAATCGAGTTTTGGTATCGACCTTGAACCGGTACAAAACCCATTTCCAAAGCCCCATATCGAATGGCTCTATTGAACTTGAGGAGTTAAAACCCAATACGAGGAATTGTTAGACATCGGTTTCATTCATCTAAATCGTCTCCTTGGGGTGCTCTGTTACTATTAATTGTGAAGAAGAAAGATGGAAGTATGCGACTTTGTATTGATTATCGGGAGTTGAATCATGTCACCATCAAAAATAGGTACCCGTTGCCTCGCATTGATGACTGTTTGACCCGATTTGCAAGGCGCCAAATTCTTTTCAAAGATTGATCTTAGATTAGGATATCATCGGTTGAAGATTAAAAGCGATGACATTCAAAAGGCGCTTTTTAGAACTTCGATGCGGGCATTATGAATTCTTAGTCATGTCTTTTGGATTGACTAATGCTCCTGCTTGCCTTCATGGATATGATGAGCCAAGTATTCAAGGAATATTTGGATCACTTTGTGGTCGTCTTTATTGATGACATCCTCATTTACTCCAAAACGCGTGAAGATCATGAGCAACACTTGAAATTTGATACTCCAAAAGCTTACGTGAAAACAAGTTATATGCCAAGTTGAAGAAATGCGAGTTACGGCTTGAGGAAGTAGCATTCCTTGGGCACGTGATATCAAATCATGGAATATCTGTTGACCCGGCAAAGATTGAAGCAATTCAAAGTTTGGGAGCAACCTAAATCGATGGCCAAAATCGTAGCTTTCTCGGCTTACATTTGGTTATTATCGGAGATTAATAAGGGTTTTCTCGAATCACTACTCCATTAACTTCGGTGACTCGAAAAGATACAAAATTTGGTTGGAAGCGAGGAATGTGAGAAGAGTTTTCAAGAACTTCGAGAGGAGACTCATTTATTTTTGTTACGACAATACCATCGGCTCGGAGGATTTGTCATCTCTGATGATGCTTGAGGCAAAGGGTTAGGATGTGTTCTCATGCAACATGGGAAAGTCATAGCCTATGCCTCCGACAACTCAAAAGAATATGAGAGGAATTATCCTACTCATGATCTAGAGTTGGCGGTTTGTCGTTTTTAACTTAAGATTTGGAGGCATTACACATATGGAGAGAAGGTGGAGATCTATCTGGATCATAAAAGCCTCAAATATTTCTTCACTCAAAAGGAACTCACATGCGGCAACGACGATGGCTTGAGCTATTGAAAGATTACGATCATACCATTCAATACCATCTGGAAAAGCGAGCGTAGTAGTGATGCATTGAGTAGAAGATCATATCTTGATGCAGTGCATTATTGTCAACATGAAGGCCCATTTTATATGACTTACAAAGGATGGAGATAGAGTTAAAGACTCCGGGGACCCATGTGATGATGGCGAATATCTGAGTAGAACCAGACTTTAATCGATAAAGTTAAAGTTGCTCTCAAGCTACTGGACACAGGTGATCGTATATGAGAAGAAAGTGCAAGAAGGTGCTATTTGGGAAGCAAGAATCGATGAAGAAGGAATACTTGAGTCGACTCTAGACTTTGTGTTCTAACGATTACGATTTAAAGTATAAAATCATGATGGGCGCACAACACACACGTTTGCAATCCATCACAGGAGTACCAAAATGTATCGTGATCTTGACATACATTTTGGTGGAGCAATATGAAGAGAGAGAGATAGCGGGTTTTATCTCAAGGTGTCTAACTTGTCAGCGAGTCAAGGCGAGCATCAAGTGCCAAAAGGTCCATTGCAACCACTTGAAATTCGAGAATGGAAGTGGGAGCACATTACCATGGATTTAGATTCTTGGTCTTCCCAAGGTTTCTCAAGGCATAGATGCGATTTGGGTCATTGTTGATAGATTGACCAAGTCTGCTCATTTCTTACCTATCTGAAAAACTTATACACTTGAGCGTCTTGCTCGTATGTACATAAGCGAGATTGTAAGATTGCATGGTATGCCGGTATCCATAGTTTACGATCGAGACCCAAGATTCACTTCAAGATTTTGGGTTAGTTTGCAAAAAGCTATGGGCGCAGTTTTACGATTTAGTTCGGCATATCATCCTCGAAGCGGACGAGCGATCGGAGAGGACTATTCAAACTCTTGAAGATTTATTAAGACTACTGTGTCCTTGACTTCAAGGAAGTTGGGACAAGTTCTTACCATGGGTGGAGTTTTCCTACAACAACGATTATCAAACAAGTATTGGCATGGCTCCATTTGAGGCGTTGTATGGAAGAAAGTGTCGTTCTCGGTATCTTTGGGATGAGGTGGGTGAAACAACGTTGTTGGGGCCGGAGTTGATGCGTATGACTACGGAAAAGATTCAAGCGATCCGACAACGTATAAAAACCTCACAAGATCGACAAAAGAGTTATCTTGATCTTCATCGAAAGGGGGCGTGGAATTCAATATTGGAGATCATGTGTTGTTACGTGTTGCTCCATGGAAAGGAGTTACGAGATTTGGAAAGAGAGAAAAGCTCGAATCCTCGATTCATTGGCCCATTTTAATCCTCGATCGAGTAGGAGCTGTGGCTATAGACTACGCGCTTTACCTTGAAGTATGTCTACGTGTTCATAACGTTTTCACATATATCTATGTTACGTAAATATGTGAAAGACCCGAACCACATTATTGAATTAGAACCGGATGAGATAGAGGAAGATTTAGCGTATGAAGAGTTACTGTTAAAATCTTGGATAAGAAGGATCATATTCTACGCTCTCTAAGTTATACCTCAAGTCAAAGTTTTGTGGAGAAACCACGATGTTGAGGAAATGACACAGGAGTTAGAATGCGAAATGAAATCAAGATATCCTCACCTCTTGACATACAGTCGCACCCCTAATTTTGAGGATGAAATTTCATAAGAAGGGAGGTTGTAAGACCCCAACTTTTATGAATAAAGATTAATTTTCTCGAAATATATTTTTGAATATTATGGTGTGGATTTGATATAATGTTATAGTTGTGGGTAATATTTACAAATTTTGCAAAAGTAAGCAAGTGGTTATATAATATTAGATTGGTGGGGAATATTCGTTTTAACGAGGGGAATATTAAATGCGACGACACAATCATTAGTGGACCCCACAGCGGAAGTATTATCGTAGTTAGAAAATGACAAAATTATCTTTTATAAAAATAACGGCGAAAGTTTTTCTGAGTTAAAGCTGTTGAACTACCGGTAGTAAAAAAATGATGTCTGGCGTGGTTGCGTAGTAGCACGGTATTGATTATTGATCTTTACGTGAAAAGTCTTTCGGTTATACTCAATTATTACTTTCTGATAATTGTTGCATCATATCTCTCATATTATTGATTCAATTATTGTCACGATATCATCTGCATAATATTTATTATTATTAAATCAATAATTGAGATGACAAAGTTATTCATATTATTATTTGCAATATTGACAATGTCTAGAAGTTACATCGAGGAGAGGTTTGGTCACCTAATTGCGGCATGATAAGGAGAAATCCTTATCGGAAAAGCCCCTCTTTCACAGGAGCGACACGGTTGTTAAATATTGTGAGTTATAATATTAATGATGAATAAGTTAATGTTGATTAAAGATGAAATTGATAGTTCCATTGTGTTGGGATTATTAGTGTTAGTGGAAATCGACATTTATTTGATAATAATTGATGTCTGGAGGTTATATTGACCAATCGGGTAATTAATCGGATAAATGAGCAATTAATTGCTATTATTTCACATGCTTATAACTATTTGTTCACATGTGTGTACTATTGATTCACATTCATGTACTATTATTAGGGAGGTGGTGCAAGATTGATAATACTTGCATGACTAAATTAAAAATGGAGGTATAGATGAAGGTACTTATCTTTGTAATTAGTTTTTTTCATGATTATACTATTAAGTCACATGAATGAACTATTAATTCACATTATTTACTATTAGGGGAGGTGGTGCAAGTTTGATAATACTTGCGGGACTAAATTAAAAATGAAGAAAAAGAGAGGAGGTATTATCTTTGTAATATTTGAGCCCCAAAAGCGTGCAATTATCGAAACTATATTTTCCTATAAATAGAAGCTCATTCTTCTTTCATTTCTCACCAATTCACTAAAGCTCATAGAGCAATTATTATAGAGAAAATTATAGAGAGAAAGAAGAAGAAATACTCTACCTCACTATTCCGATATCCGGTTTTTCTAAGGTAAGGGGTATTATTTCTTTCGTATTCATGAAGAGAGTTATTTTCTTTCAATACTCGTAAGGGGTTGTTATTCCATTCTTTATTATTATGTTGGAATAACTTTGTCTGTCTGATACTATCATACATGGTGAAATTCTTTTTATTCCATTCTTTATTATTACATTGGAATAACTTTTATGCATGCTTGATCTATCGCATGCACAGTGAATTCTTTGTTATTCCATTCTTTATTATTACATTTGGAATATCACATGCATGCGGATTCTGGCATGACTTTTGTTATTCCATTCTTTATTATTACATTGGAATATCACATGCATGCGGATTCTGCGTGACTGGATTCATTCTTTTCCATATTACATTTGGAATAACATTCTTTGATTATTCCATTTACTTTATTCCATTCTTTATTATTACATTGGAATAACTTTGTCTATGTGGATTACTGCATGCATGGTGAATGATCCTTACGTATTCATTCCTTATTAAATTGTGGAAATGATGCATCTCGTGGATTCTGCATGGCGGCAAAAATCCATTTGCGGTTTCATATATTCTATTATACTCGGTTGGTTAAAGTTTTGGCTTACATACTCCATGAAATTAGTAGAATATCACGATATTTGCGCTTCATCGATATCTTTTCATGGAAATATTCTTACGAGCATTCTTGAATTTTACTCCACAAAAGCGGTATCATGTTGACAATTTGGGCGTTATTGATTTACGGATAAATTAAATTATAAATCTTTAAAATTTATCCTTGAACTTGTTTTATTGAATTCTTATATCATTGTCATCATCCTCATGTTTATAATATGTTGAAAGTCATCTACGTGGCACATGGTGCATAGATGGACTTGGTATGATTATGACCGAGGGATTATTCGGTATAATCATGGCCAAGTAATGTTACAAATGATGTGGTAAAAGTCCTCATTGGTAGTAGTGCATTGATGGGCGATTGTTGGCATGATCATGACCATTGATGAATACCACGAATATCCTTGGCCCGAGTGCATGGATAATTTGTGGTCGTGATCTTAATGAATATCCTTGGTAGTAGTGCGAGGGATGATGTGGTTTATTTATTAAGGTGAGTCTCGGCGATAAAAGTGATGAAAAACCTTTTAAATCATAGAAGATAGTAGATTTTATTCTCTACTTGACTCTTAAATGGATTGCTTGTTCATTGCGAGTTAAACTTGATGTTTGTTATATTTTATCGGTTTAACATTGTTGAAGGCTAACGATAAATTATTACGCATTATCTTAGTCATAATATTTCTTCTTTGGCTAGTTGAGCTCACCCTTTCTTTCCTTTGTTCTCTTGAGAAATGAGAATATAGCAAGGACTAGTCGAGGAGCGGATTGACGGTCCGGATGATTGTTTTAGTAGTCCTCACTATTACATAAAATAGTGTGACAATAAATGTAATGAGGACTCCATTGAGTGTGGATATTGTCTAGATGACAATATTCTTATTAAAACTCTTAGATTATGTTTTGTCGTATTTTACATTGTATTTGTTGTATAATTAAGTTGTATTTGAATTTTGTACCATGTATTTGGCGACTCAAGATGGGTGATGTATACCTATTTTGGGAAGTGTAGTGGCTCAATAGTATTAGGAATTTGGTTGACTAACTTGCCACGTAGGAAATATCTTGTTTTATTATTATTTTTCAAAATTCACGTAGGAAAATTGGTCCAATTTTTTAACGTCTGTTAGTCAAATTGGACGAAATGGCTTGATTGAATATTTTTAAAAAGTACAGTGGGCTAATTGAATATTTTAAAAGCACAGTGTCTAATTACTTAAAACACTACAACCACAGTGGGGTAAAAGTATTTTTTGTCATATATATATATATATATATACACGCACACACACACATACGTATATTTGATCAAGGGTTGTGATTTAAAAAATATACTAGTTGTCCGCTTGAAATGCTAGCGAACTGGACTAAATTCTTTTTATGACCAATATACCCCCATAAGGGAACTGAAGTATCAACGGAACCAGAGAATTAAACAACATATTCTCAAGCAAAGTAAAACATCCCCAAAATCAGGAGACAACATAAAATAATAATTAACAAATAAAAGATAAAAAAGCAAAAAGCAAACCATAACACACTAAAACAAGACATAAAGTTAGATTGGTAAACCATCAGCAGTAGACCTGGCAAACATGGTCCAAGTTCGCGGGTTGAACTGGCCCGTCACTTGTGGGCCTGTACGTGAGGCGGTTTATCAGTTTTTGGCCCTAACCAGTGAAGACCCGACCCATGCGGGTGGTTTCCAAATACTGCATGTTGCATGAATTCTTTTCTTTTTAAAATAAAATGTTGCTACTTGTGGGTTGTGAGGTTTGAACACAAGACTTGTACGTAAATAAATAAGAGTTCAAACCAACTGAGTTACAACTATTTGTTTGTCATGCAATCTTCAATATATTTTTTATAGAGAAGGAGAATATGATTTGTTAAGAACATGAGTATTGAGTAATTAAGATATGTAATTAATGTAGGTAATCAATTGATAATACTAATTTATAATACTATTAAAAATTTAATTGATTGAGATATGTAGTTAATTAATTAATCTTGTCTATTTGTATTATTGTTTATTATTAATTATTTTATTATTTTTAATATTTATTATTATTACTATTTCTGGTGTAGCAAGATTTAAAAAAAAATATTAAAGGAAGAAGCTTGGTAGGCAATCAAGCCTACCAACCCTGCCACGAACCTCACAATTTCAAATGGCAAAACCGGTCATTTTGCCCTACTTTGCTTAATCAATCGATGACTACTAAATTAGAATCCATAATCAGATCCAGGTTCCGGTAAGATCTGGTGTATGACGAAGATGAACACAATCGGATCCAAAAAAACCAGCTTCCAAAAAAACCAGACACCAGTTCCCAAAATCCCCACCAGAAACCATCAAGATTTGAACATTAAAAAATATATGATAATAACATAAAGTCAGATCGAAAAACTCATGAATAGACAAAACCATCTGTGAAACCACCAAAAAAAGAACCCAAAGCCAGACTCAAGATCTGGCAAGATCAAATCAGCATCTGGAGTAAGAAAACAACCAGATCCGAGACCCTAAAGTCATTCGGCCCAAGCATTACACCATATCAAATCATAAGTAGTACTCCTCGGACAAGATTATGGTTGGAGGAAGATGACTCAATAAGTATAACTCCATAGTGGAGATTTTTAAATTTAAATTTTATAAAGACAAGACTCCGTAGTGGAGATTTGAAAATTTTAATCCCATCCGCTAATAATTCTAACGGATGACAAAAAAAAAAAATTTAGTTCTGAAGGTAAAGATAGTTGTTAACGCTAAGTTTAAATGCTGCGTCCAATCAAAGAATTCACGCCTACCAACACTCAAGACAATAACGGATCACACGAAGCTTGACGGCCAGCCGCCAGGGATAACTCGGTGTGAGAATAAGTATGTGTCGCTCATGGGTTTAACAATGGAGGCTTAAGTGTTTAAGTACTCAAAGATGTATTACACCGTCATTGTAGTTAAGCCTTGTATTTATAGTCATTCTCACTTCCCAAGAGTCCCTCTCCGAGTTAGAATAGGGCTCCTAAATATGGTAGTTCCCTAAATTTGGGTCCAACACAATCTCCTTAAAAGGTGTAAGTAGAATTCCTTTCCAATACCACCTTTAGAGTTGCCTTATCCAAATATGGTTAGTAGGAGAGTCCTCACCCATGTAAACCCCTTTTAACTTCAAACTCTGCATATGGGCTGCCCACCTGCCTAGGCCTGATCCAACAGACTTCATAAACCCCGGTCTGGGCTTCGACCCAAAGGACGCGAAGGCCTGACCCCGACCTTCCTGATCACAACCGGATTTCGACCTAATGGTCTCGGATATCCGAACCCGAACATCCTCGACATCCTGTATGCCTTCGGCCATATAGGCCCAACCTCATCAGTTCCAGCCTAGGCCTACAGCTAACATGATGGTCGGTAAAACGCTCCCGAATATTGCCCCCCAGTCTCTTGTTATAAGATATTTATGACCTGAGACTTGAAAGGACACAAATTTGAATAATCATGCCCAGTAATGATGAGCTGTCTCGGAAACCCAAGCGGTCTCTTCTCGTTTTTCAAGCTGATACGCATTTCCCTAGGGTTGGACCCCACTTGCCATAAATAGTCGCCCTCAAAAATCGTGTCAGTCACGCTATATAAGTCCCTATCCATCCATCACTGTCACTTTTTTCGAGCCTTTAACCATTTCAAACTCCTTAAGAAAATAAATAGGATTTCAAATCTCATGTCCTCTCATTTCATGTTTTATGTTATGTATTTTTGTCATGTATAATTCAGTTAAATTTTTAAATAAATAAATAAATATTATCTAACACACGTAATAATATATGAGATGTGGCAGGAGATGAAACAAAAAAAAAAAGAAAATGATATATAAATTTATAAAGGGAAGTATTATTTCTACATGTATTTTTGATATTTTTACATGATTCCTTCTCAATGACCCACTGTATACTCATATGGTTTGTACAGACCCTATTTTTTATATGTATCCAAATTACACCTAAAATATTATTTTTTACAAAAATTTCAGTTGAAATAAATATTATATATTTTTTGAGATGTACTATAAAAAAAAACCAAAAAAAATGTCACTAGAAATGTCGCTACTTCAATGTTCCCCTAAAATTATTGATACTCATATGAGAAAGAATCATGTGAAAATATCAAAAATACATAGAAAAATATTAATTTTCATTCATAATCCAAGATGCTTCAATTCCCGAGAGATAAGGTGAACCCTAAAAGCTTTCTTATCCAGTAAAACATAATTTGAATGAAGAACGCACATGAAAATTTATATGTCAAGTGGGAATGAGATTCCATTTCTCTTGGTTTAAAACAACATGCAAAGTTTTGATCAGCTGATAGCACTTGAGTTCAATGGAGTAGTATTATCCATAGGATTAAACTCATATTTTCACATATTAAAATAATATTTTTATATGAGTTTTTTTTCACATGATGGAAGTGAGACTCATTCACTATTCATATATAAGACGGGTCATATAAAAATATCAAATTTTTATGTGAAAATATCAATTCCCTATCTATATTATAATGGAGGCTTCCTCCACAATTTTGGTGTAATTGGGTCATAAATTTTCTTTTTTTTTAATTTTTTTATCCTTGCAACTTTAGATATATTACTATTTTCTCCTTTTTAATGTTAATTTTTTATATTTATATTTACTCCTCTAAATTTTATAAAACTTATTTTACCTCACATAATTTACACACGTAACGCGTGTGCGCGGGATACTAGCGGTTAGTACATCATTAGCTGCATAAAGATTTCAAATTATTTGGATTAATGGTTAATTAACCATGTGCAAATCATTATATAATAGGTGTTAATCATCATTAGGAAATCAAAATCAACATTAATCAAAGAAAAATAAATAAATATATAGCATGCATTTAGTGTAGACCTATTCATACTTTTCCAATTCTCCATATATAATTTACCTTTTTAGAGAAAGCAACATGAATTGTATGAGAAACTTTCCAAAGCAGTACTCAATTTCACCTAAAGTTAGAATTAGTGAAAATTTTGTGTTTCAATAAATGTACCGTTGATATTAGTTAAAAATTTACTGAATGTAGTGTGATGTTAGAAATAATAATATAAAAATAAAGAAAAATTAGAATTATCATGATTTGTGTTACTCTATTAAACTTTTTGCTCAATTTCTTTCCAAACATATAAACAATATTTTCTATTGTTAAATATGTATTTAGGGGATTTGGTTGAAAAGTGACTAATAAAATATCGCTTTTAATTAGGCATGTTCAAATATTTTGGTTTTTCTGGTTTTTCTAGTTTTCCGAACCGGCTGGCTCGGTACAAAAAGAACTGGTCCGGTTCGGTAAAAAAAAAACGGTATATACCGATTTTTCGGTACCAATTTCAGTACGGCGTTTTAATGGTTCGGTTTTACCTAACTGGACCGGTATATCCCGATTTTCTAATTTTTTTTATTAATAGATAATTAATAATAATAATAAAATAATGATTATAATAATAATAATAAAAATAATTATTATATTAATTTTCGGTAAAAATTGGTACCGAACCCAGATTATCATCATTTTAGATACCCATTCAATCGATAACGATATCAGATATCAAAATTTGGCGGGTTTGATCTGACTCTGTTCGAGTCTGGGATTCGATTTCAGACTTCTATCCGATTCGGACCGATTTTTACCTGTTGAACACCCCTATTTTTAATAAGTCAAAATTCTAGCTCAGTTGGTGAACTAGGCCGTCTGCAAAAGATAGCGTATGTTTATTTTAGGGGCATTTACAATAATATACAATATTTAAAAAGTAATTACACTATTAGTGCATCACCAAAATAATTATAAAAATAATAACTTTTCCATAATTATTTACAATATTAATGCAATTAGAATTCCTTAATTTAGAGAATTAGTATAGGATTCAATTCATAATAATAAGGAAACCTAAAATCAAGGAGAAATAATTGTCATAAATAATAATTCAAATTCAAATATCTTGGATCTAACAACAAAAATAAATTCAAATTCAAAATAATAATTTAAATTCAAATATTCAAAGTTACCAAACAAATCGAAAACAAAACAAAGAGGAAATCACGAACAACCAAAATAAATCAAAAAAGAAAAAGTCAGAGTTACCAAACCAACAATAACAGATCCAAAACGAATTCGGAGTAGCCGAACAAAGAGGAAATCACGAACAAACAAAACAAAACAAATCGAAGAAGAAATCTAAGTTACCAAAACAAATCGAAGAAGAAGAAGTCGAAGTTAACAAACCAGCAAGAACAGATCCAAAACGAATATTTTTATGAATATTTGGTTACCCATAAAAACTAAAATGGTTACATTTGTATGAAGGTTTGGCTACCAACTGCACCATATTCAAAATAATTTTATTTTTAAAATGTTATTAATAAGTAACTAACAGCTACATAAATGAAAACTTAGACATGGCATTTCTGGATACCATCTCACGCATGTAATTTTGGAAATCGTTTCTTAAATTTTTTATAATTAATTGGTAACCCAATAAAACTGAATTGGTTACCTTTTTATGAAGGTTTGGCTACCAACTTATAAATAACATTTTAAAAATAAAATTATTATGAATATGGTGCAGTTGGTAGTCAAACCTTCGTACAAAAGTAACAATTCTACTTTTTGTGGGTAACTAAATATTCATAAAAAATAAACCAAAAATAATTTTTTTCTAGAAGGTTCAAGAATATTTTGGAAGTAACTAAGTTATTATATATATGAATACTTGTACCTTGCCACAGATACTTAGCAAACGGGAGAGAAACTTTGAGACTGGAGATTATAAAAAGAGAGCAGAGGGTTGGAGCTTGAGAAGGAAAAAAAGAAAGAGAGAAAATGGCGATGATGTCTGTAATGGAGAGATTCGTATAACCCCTCACAATCTTCTTTGATTCTTTCGGCAATTAATCTATCAGAAGTTTTAGTGCTATGTACAGCTGGGTTTAAGAAAATAAGAAGAAGCAATATGCAATATTCATCCTTTGGTGGCTCAACCACCAGTGTTTCTAACCCAGCTGCCGGCGACGGTCGAATAGAAAATTTTTTCCGTTGAATGAAGAAGAAGAGTGATGATTAATTAATGCAGTTGTTCTACATGAGGAGAGAGAAAAGAAGCCATGGGGATAACTAATCCCTAAATTAAAGAATCTTAATTGCATACTAATTTTCTAAATTAAGGAATCCTAATTGCACTAATATTGTAAATAAATATGAAATTATAATAATTATGTAAATATTTTATGAGTACATTATTGTTGTAATTATTTTCAAAAATATAATAGTATATGTAATTTACCCTTAATTTTAATTAAAATTAGCAAAAAAAAATCGCTTTTAAAAATCCGGCCCATCGACATAATTTACTTGTGTTGTGACAATATTATTATGTCACTCAATGTAATATATCTTCGTTACCGAAATGATTATTGCGAAGGAATATTATTGTGTCACTCAATATAATAATTTCATTACCAAATGTGTCAAGTTCAAGTCAAATTATAAGGTAAAAAGTCCAATCTAATATTTTCGACTCACTCAAAAAGTCATAATTAAAAGTAATATTAATATTAACTAGCTTGAAAAATTATATATATATATATTTATATGAGCTATATGTATATACATAGCTGTGTATTATACAATAGGACTATTGGGACAGAATTTTTAGGCTATGACAACAGTTACCCGTAGTTATATCCCAGAATAGCTATGGCGACGAGTGAAACCGTCGCTATAACCCAAAAAACCGTTGTCATATTCGACTGTGTAATACACAGCTGTGTACGTATATTTTTCCCTATATATATATATTTTAAATATATATATTTTTTTTTAAAAAAAAGTGCATAAAAAAATAATTGATGAGATTCTGATTTAATTTTAAAATAAAATATATGTCTAATTTTAATACGTATTATGGGTCAAATTTCAACACTGTTTAAATTCTTGATCACTTGAGTTGTGATATCACTAATATCACTAGTATGAGTCGTGTTTGTTCCCTTACCATCCAAATCCAGGTGACTCCCAAAAGTTTATTGCAACACAAAAAGAAAATCTACTTGCCACATGACGAACACCACCATGCATGCATGGACAAATTATATGCTCTTTTTGTGTTACAATAAATTTTTGGATAAGATCAAATCTATGTGTATATGCACATCATACATATATATATAATCATTCTTAAATATAACGTCAGAATTAAACCTTTTTGGTTTCATTTTAATTTACATAATTTAAAAATGATATAAATATAATTAACTTACATTATTTCAGATAAATATGATTGGCTTATGGATATTTTATCAATTATTTTCCTTTTTCTTTCCTTTCTTTTTCTTTCCTTTCCTTGACATTCAAATGAAGCTAGGATAGTATATAAAATTCATGTTTTATCTCGTTTCACTATAGTTATTTCTATAATAGAAATAATAGGGGTCTCAAAATTGGAAGTGGTTAGTATAAAGTTTATTTTGAGGTAAGTTGGTCAATTGACCAATAGAATCTTGACATGTATGCGATGTTGTATGTGTGTCAAGATTCTATTGGTCAATTGACCAACTTACTAAAAAAATAACTCCATACTAACCGAATCCCCTGAAAATAGTCATACCAACAAAATTAAAATACTCAAATGCAATCAAATATATTTTCTAATATCAAAACACTCAAATCAAGAGCCGTAAATTCGGGCATCTTAGGTTCGACTCCCACAAACAACAATTTATTAAGGCCAAAAATAGTTAATGGGGCCACGAGGACGCGGGCGTAAACCCGTATGAAAAGGCTGACTCATATTCGTGGAGATTAGTCCCTATCAAGCCCCATGTCTTTTTCGGTCAGACATGAAAGCTGTTAGACAATTTTTTTCCCCATTATCTGCATCTGTTTGTCCTTCTACATGGACATGTTTATTGGACATGAATATTGAATATTTTAAAAAAAAAAAATTTGCTTGTGACTCTCAAAAAATGTATATTATTTATTCCAACTAGAATTTTTATAAATTATAGTGTTTTAGGTGTAATTTGGATACATATACAAAAGCAGGGTTATATAGACTGTACAACCCTGTTTTTGATACACTGTTTTTGTATATGTATCAAAAACAGGGTTATCCTTTGAAGTTAAAGAGGATATAATAGACGGTGAGATTCAGTGGCGGAACCAGAACATATTTTAAGGGGGGGCAAAATACATCAATAAAAAAATTTATTTATTTATCGACGAAAGAGCTTCTTTTCATTGTACGTCTGGTGAGAAGCAGTAACTATATCATTCATCAATTATTTAAGAAAACAGAAATTAAACAAATTCTAGCTAATCTACTTGGATTTTCCTCAAGAGTCCCATACTTTTTTTTGGTCTTTTTAGTTATAAGCAATGAAAGAGAATGCTCATAGCCAAAATCAACACTTTGGGATAATATGGTCCAAGTTAATTTTAATGGGTGAGATCAACACTTTAAGCAAGACTTTCTTAATTTAAGGTATTAAACCATCTTAATTTTTATAATTAAAAATAAAATCAATTATTCCTAAATTAACAGAAAATCAATTAAAAATAAAATCAATTATTATTCTTTTTCTAATATCCCTAAATTTATTTGTCATCATCAAAATTACATAAAAAGTGGAGACCTAATTAACATAAAACATTAATAGTATGCATATTTAGGCTAAATTAAAATTAATAGTACCAAATTTGAAAGACATTTAGGCTAAATTAAAATTAAAAATTAGTTAAATTACTTACCAAAGTCCAAAGTAGAGTAGCACTGTAGCAGACAAACAGTGGTTAAGTGGAGGCGTGGAGCAGATCAGCAGACAGCGACGACGGGCGGCGGCAGCAGTGGCGGGCGCAGTGAAGCTGTGGAGGCGAGGCAAAGAGGGAAGAGATGAAGTCTTGAAGAGAGGCAAGAGGGAAGTGATCTGTAAAGTGTTAAGACTATTAGACATTTAGACTAAGGAGGCAAGACCCAAGACCTAATAAAAAAAAATATTTTTTTAAATATTTTTTTAATGAAACGACGTCGTTTCATGTTAGTTTTAAAAAAAAACTGAAGAAGAGTCTCGGTCCTCTCGGAGAAGAACTGCTTGTTTGGCCGATTCTTCGCTTGCATTTTCTTGGCCGCCATTCCTTCCCTTCCTCCCTCCTCCCTCCCTCTCTCTGGCTGGGCTGCTTCCCCTAGCTCTCATGTTGCTTTGGATCATCACTGCGCCACCTACTAGGGCGGTGCCCCCTCACCTAATTCCGCCTCTGGTGAGATTTATCCTAAATTTGGACGGTTCTGATCGTTTATTAGGGTAAACGAAAAATTCAAAATCAATTATATTTTGTTAATTAGATTATTTTAATTATAGTGGTACATTGTACATCTATTAACTTTAAGTAAAATCCAAGTAGATCCTTGAAAGATTCTCAACCCTCGTTGCCAAGTCCACATCTTTAGAATACTCCATTTAATTGGAGTGTTACAATCTAAAGAAAACTTTTTAGTATTGTTTTCAACAATAGAATTATAACAACCTCAACAACTAACAAATAGATTCCCCACTCTTATTAAGCGCGTGTGCTAACTCAACTTTCAAACAACACATCAATCAAGAAAGATTCTCAACCCTCGTTGCCAAGTCCACATCTTTAGAATCTTTGCCTAATGGTGTGTTTATGTTTTGTGAGTTTTTTCTTTTGCCATGTCATCCCTATCTTGAAATAAAATTCACACACATTATAGATGAGTCATATTGATACTTTGATTTAAAATTATATAAAGGTCAATAATAATGTGATATTAATAATTCTGTTGTCAAATTAATAAATATAATTAAAAAATTAAAATATCGTTGAAATAATTATAAAAGTGTCGCTTAATGTATGTTTATTTTATGATTGTGGTTCGGTTTTGGTTCCAAAATTAATTGACGTAATCAACAATAATATTCAATACATTAAATTCATTTATGTATAAGAAACTATACATGACATTAACATAATAACATCAAGTACCAAGTTTTAGATCTGAATACTCACGAATGTTGTGGATCAAAAAATGGCATAAAACATCTATACCGTAGATTTAAAAAATGAATGACTATGATTTGATATGGGTACACGCCGTCCGCTAGTATTACTAGCGGACGTGGTTATACTAACTTCTGGACCAATTTGCCCCCATAATCAACAAATCACACTGCCATTCTGCGATTTGGGCGAACAAAGGTACAGTGCGACTGCGATTTGGGCGAACAAAGGTATAGTGGATTTGGCGAACTGCTACAGTGCCATCGGTAATACGCGAAGGGCGATTGGGAGGAAGAAGAGTGGTTCTGGGAGGGATTGGTGGTAGAAACAGGACAATGGTGGTGGAGGGTCGGAATTCGGGAGGGTGAAAGATTATGTGATGGAATGGGTTGGGAGTGAAATAAAGAAAGAGAGACCCAAGAAGGATTGGATTGCGACACCAAGCTCGGTTGAGGATGGCGCTAAAATGGAGCAAAAAAAGAAAGAGAAGAAATTGGAATGGTGGGTTTCATTAGATGAAGAGAGAATTCAAAGGGAGAGGAAGAATAGGAAGCCAAGGGAATGGTGGAAAGAGGAATTTTGTGAGGAATTAACTAAGAAGAAGAAGAAGTTAAAGAAGAAAAGGGGGCATAGTTCGGGTTGTGGAGGAGAATTGTGGTGGCAAAAAGATGAGGATTTTGTGCCAGAGAAAAAGAAGAGGAAGAGCAGGGATAGTAGAGGTAGCATTAATTGGTGGTTAGATGGATTTAGTGGGGAGTTTTGAAATGGCAGCAGAAATAGTCAAGATTTTGCTAGTGGAGATATCCCAAGAGTGGAGGGATTAGTATTACTCCTAGTATGAGAGGAACTGTTTGTTACATTGCCTCTGAATATGGTGGTTTTGTGGAGAGTGGAGTCCATCCGCTAGTATGTCTAGCGGATGTTATTATTTTAAATTGGTAATCAGGGCCAAGTGGGGGCAAATTTGTCTGGAGAATTTATTAACCCCGTCCGCTAGAAGTTTTCATGGCAAATAGATGATATGAATCATTCCATATATATATATATATATATATATATATATATATATATATATATATATATATATAATAAGTGCGATTTGAATGGTGCGAGCCAGAACAATTGGTGCAACTCAATTGACGTGGTTTAGTAGATTTTTGGTGCGATTTTGAGCCCGATTTTTGGTTCTTTACTCATTCCTAGCCGGAATGTCCCCGACACATTTGGAGTGTCACTCTCTACACGACTCTTGAGAGCGTGAACATAAAAAAAACATCACTGATCACCAATTGATAGATAAACTTCTGTTTGGTCGTACACTTTTTTCTCTCTATTTATATTATAAAATGAAAATTATTATTTTCACAAGTTAATTTGATATTTTTACAAGTGGGTTTTATTTTTAACTAAACCAACCCTTTGTGCACTAGACTAACTATAAGATTTAGTTCTTATGTCCAATTTGTCTTTATTTAGTAAAAGTTGAATTCTAATTTATTTTAACTATTGCTCAAAAGTTTATTCATATTCTCTTGTCCAACTTTCTTATTCTCTCTGTATATCAATCTTTGCTCCTACCGTCATTATTCATCTACAAAGGGTCAACCCAGAGTGAAAGAAACGATTTGAGGTAAAATCAAAAATTCATATGTGAATTCTACTCTTAATTTTTCTCTTTTTATTCTTGTTTGCTTCTTCCTTTTTTAAATTTGGATAATCTTCTGCTAATTGGTAAATATTTTTCTTCATCAATCCTTTTTTTTTGCTATGAACCCTGGTTTTTCAAATTTTTTATTTATTTTCACCATTATCATAAAAATATAAAATTAATAACAAATTCAGATTATATACACGTGGTCATTTTCATGAAAGATGCTACATTGATGAATATAGTCATGTGACCATTATTTGATGCATTTGTCAGTATTTTTGCAATTTTTTTGGTATCATAAACTTAATTTATGTATAATATATTTTTGGCATATTAATAATTATTTTATATTTGTTGGAAATTATATGCCCTGTATTTGCATATTGTCTTACAAGAGTGTTTTTTTATACTCGGTATTTAGTTGTTTTTTATACTCTATATTTGCTATAAAAAAAAGATTCGTTTGCTAGTTAGTTTGCTAAAGAAGAATCACTCTATATTTGCTAGTTAATTTCATGGTCTCCATTTCTTTTGACTCTGTTAAACGAAAGAAATGAGAGAAATAAAAACAGAAGATGAGAGAATCACTCAATTTTTAAATAAAAAATATATGTATGGGGGTACGAATCAAATTTGGTGGTTAGAATTTATTTGAATATCAAAATGATAACGTGTTGTTTTGTCTTGATTTTATTTAAATTGAATTTTAAGCAATAGTTAAAATAAATTAGAATTCAACTTTTATTAAATAAGGATAAATTGAATATAATAATTAAATCCTATAATTAATCTAGTGCACAAAGGATTGATTTAATTAAAAATGGGACCGTATCAAATTAACTTATGAAAAAATCAATTTTCTAACAAATCTTATAGTGTATCATTTTTAACTGTTTTTTAGTATAATTGGGTCACACCATATTTATATTATAAATCATCTAACTTTTTTAACAGTTTTTTTTGGTATAACATATCTATAACCATACTTTTCATTAAGGCAGTAAAATGAACAACAATTCAGGTTTCGATTCGTATTCGTTCGACTAAAAGTTTGATTCGATCTGGACTCAAAATATAAATGATTCAAATATGAGCAAATTTTAAAATTCGATAAATTACTCGAACCTCCTCAAATTGCAATTTTTTATTGATACTCGGATCATATTTGTTCGAAAAATTCAAACTGCTCGGGCATTCGAGATCGTGTTCAATCGACCCGGTAGCTAAATGAGTCTTAATCAAACCTTATTTTATACTCCCTCCATTCCTATATGTAGGTCGTTTTAGACTCTTTTTTTATTCTTAATTATTTGTCGTTTGTGGTTATCTAGGAGAATTGATTACTATTTTTTCCAAATTGCCCCTTATTACTCCATTTAATTTTTTTGCCCATATTTATGAGGTAAGTAAGGTGAAGGGTATTATAGACAATTGATAATATAGTTAATGTTTTTCAATCATTTTTTTAATTCTTGTAAACATGTTTAAAACGACTTATATTAAGAAACGAAAAAAATAATACATAAATTTTATAAATTAAATCTGAGCAACTCAATAGTCCGCTTAATTCTCATTTAGACCTTTACTTTTCATGGGAAAATATTAAAGAGTATCAATTTCTATATATCTTATCATTTCTCCTCGTTCTTTATTCTACGTGAATTTAGTGGAGTAGAGTTTGAATCCAAACATCTCTCTCTATCAATTTCTATATATCTTATCATTTCTCCTCGTTCTTTATTCTACGTGAATTTAGTGGAGTAGAGTTTGAATCCAAACATCTCTCTCCTCCGAGTAGACTAGTATATATTATGCATATCTACAAATACCCACTAGGCCACACTCACTTCTACATTAGAGAGAGAAAGAGGAGAGAAAAAGAGACAGCGGAGGAGGACTTGCACTTGTGGTGCGCAAGTGTTCTTCCAACGTCGAAAGCAGAGAATCTGAACCCTTTTTTCTTCTTCTTCCCCCCAAATTATCTCTTAATTCTTCAATGATTCATCTGTGAAGAAGAAGAAATCAGCTTAGAAGGAGGTGATTAAATGCTTTTTCTCCCTATCTCTCTCTATATATCTACGGTAATTTGATTTTGTGTTTAGTGTTTTAGTTCAAGTACTAAGTCTTAATTTGCAGCAAAATTTGGAAGGAGCGCAAGCTTAACTTGAATTCGGTAAATTCCTCTTCATATTTATGTTACAAACTCTTTGAATTCTTAAGAAATGAATTAGGAATTCTTCAATTTTGTTAAAATTATAATTCTGCTATTTCTCTGATTTCTGCTTAATGTTCTGTTTGTTTTTAGGATAAATGAGTTATTATAGGGAAAGTTCAAAAAAGAATAAAAATTCTCTGTTTCATTTCACTTTACTGATTTATGTTTAATTAGTTATCAAATGACCGTACATTATGCTGTAGTACTATTATTGATTAAATATGCCCTATCCTTCCATGCGTCACGACTTTTCTTGTCTGTCCTAAGTAGAATTTGTTGAAAGTTTGGTTGAATTAAGACCGTCTAAGGTATTAAACAAAGGTACACACTTGGCTTTAAGATGATGTGACATCGCGATTCTGTGATGGTTGGTGGTGGTTAGTGTGCAAGAATCGAAAGTCTTTATGTCATGTCAATGATGTGTTTTAATTATTCTCTCAGCTTCTTTGTTCATGTTTAGATTCTCTACCACTAGACCCATGCACCACTCATTTGTAAGAGTAGCCAATTAGCTTCTCCCTCCCCCTTCTTCATCTTTGCAGTCATTGTTTCAAGACTGGAAAAACATGTTCAATTTTGAAATGTTTCGGTCCAAGACTCATTTTGATTGCATTTGGATTCAAGGTTTTAAGCAGTGTTACCTAGATACGTGGAATGAAATCGGGACAGAAAATGCGACTTTTCGTGGTAGGGGGTATGGTAGGAGTAGGTTTCTTCCAATCGCTTAGTTTGTATGAAACATATTTATTCGGAACATGGCATTCTGTGAATAGTTTTCTAGAAAGATACAGTTAAAATTAGTTGAGAAATAATTAAAACCAGTTGAGTTGTTTATGAGAGTAGTGTCACAACAAGAACATTTTCAATGGGATTATACCACGTCATCGCTTACATGACTCCCACAAGGTGCTCATTTAGCTACATTAGTTGGCATTCGCTAAAATCTTCTTTTATATATTAGGATTTTATTCTATATTTATTGTGTGATTATTATACTTTGAAAATATCTTTAATATTTTAGATGATGATCCTAGATATTCGATCATATCCTTCCACGAGATTTGGTCTTAGCCATGTTATATGGCTGCCCAAGGGTTATTTAAGATGATGCTCCTCGTTTATAAATCGTAGGGTGAATTTGTAATTATGTTTGTGCAATAGAAGTTTAAATAAATAGGGGAAAACAAATTTTGTTCTCTGGATTTGATGTTCCATAATAGAAGCGCGTCATGTTTTGGAACGTTCGTATCAAAATATAATGACACATTTAATTGATTTCATATTCCACCAACGGTTATACGAAACTTTTTCTGGTATTGGTGTATCAAGACTAGAGACAATTAATTGTGATTTAACATGCATCTTGAGATTAAATAAAAGATGTAGTGACATTCAAATTTAATATATGACAATGTGACAGTGGAAACTGTTAAAAAAATTTATTGTTACGAACCATCACTTATATATTACATGAAATGTGATATAAATTCCAAAATTCTCATGTCTAAAAGGTGAAATACTAAATTATTATTATTTTCTCCCATTTTCACTTTTTTGATTTTATATATTACATGAAATGGAAAAATCTGAAATTTTAAATTCTTGTTCTCTCAAAACACATTTAGTGTTTGTTTTTTGTTTATTAAAACATTATTCAGAAAATCATAGGTTATCTTTATACTATTGTGGGAGCCAATGCAGGATTTAAGTAAGCAGTGGAGGCCAATTATGAAACTTTTCCTCTTTTCCTTTTTAAGTTCTCAATCTATGAACTTCTTCATACTATTACTTTATAAACATAATATTATAATAAAATTAAGTTGGTCGTTCAGTTCAGCAATCTGCAGCGACCTCTGTTGTAATCTTATCAGTTCAACTTTAGAGTTTTGTTGTATGAGTGAAAGATTCCTGGTCAACCTCTTTGCTTGAAGACAAAAACCACTATATCTTCTCAAAACACATTAATTTATTTTCTCCTTATAATTAACTGCTACCTTTTCTTAGTTGATGTTGGCCAGCCGAAGGAAATTTCAGAATGCTTGCTTAACATGTGTGGCAAACAACTCCTTATTCTGGAGCGATAACTTTTCTTGACCTACAAAGAGTCTTTTTATTGGAAGTCGAAAGGGGGTCTCACAAGATGCAATTTAAAATTAAACATTGAGCGTATAGAGAGTTATGTTGTTTGGAACATATATTTATCTCGTAAAATGTCTTCTTTCACCTGTTTTTAAAATCATAATGGACATAGGCAAAAGGTTTGGCTCTCTATCATCAGATGATTAATATATTTGACTAGACGTCTATGCAGATATACATATTTAATATACAATTTCGAGTCAATTAGGCTAGGTTATGTCTATGGACTAAGTCAATGTACATTCAAGCTGTTATCAGGATTAATTGACTTGTTTATCTCTTCAAAATTTAACGAGAAAAATTCCCTCCATTTTTCATACATTTAAAGAGTAATAATGCATATCAAAATTCTATGTTAATCTGTCACTTGGACTGAAAATTCTAAAATTACCTTGAAAAGGTAAAAAGAGGCATATCCTCTTTATGTACTTCCAAATGTACAATAGCTTATGTACCTATGAGGCTATGACAATTGTCAGAAGAGCTCAATTACTTGTAAATTTAATAATGGAAAATGATTAGCCTGGATTTTTTTTTATTGGGGTTGATTGTTGAATATGTGGTTCAAATTAGTAAGAACTACATTTGGTGACAAATAGGCATCATATCACTTCATACCTGGCAATTCCTAACCATGTTCTTACACAGATTGAAATAGAGAGCCATCTATTGTGGTTAGACAACGCGGGATCTGATGGCTTCTGGTTTGCCTTACTTTGATCCTGAGTACGAGAATTTAAGCTTCAGAATAAACCCTCCAAGGTTAACTCTCTATCTCATTTTTTCCCTCTTGTGAACGATTGCTTAAATATCAGTAAATAAACTTGGTGCTGCCATCATTTCAGTACCCTTTGTGCACCATCATTGAATTGAAACTTTGCAAACAAATAGAATTGCATTGACATATATCATTATTGATCTCTTTTTTCCCCTGTTCCTGTCATCTGGCAACCCATGATGGACTTTTTTGGTTAGTCAATACGGTAGATTCCCAGAATTTTGTTAGGTGCAATTCTGTTGTTCTGATCTCTTGTTCTTTGTAATCCTTGTTGTAGGGTTTCTGTGGACAATACTAGTTGCAAAAACTGTACTTTGGTTCAGGTAATTTTAAAGCTATCTTAATGATTTTTTCTAGTATAAAATTCTGGCTAAATGCCATATGGAAAGAATTTAAGTGAGAGCTACGTAAAGTTCAGTCTAAGCGTTTTGTTCTATTTTTCAAGTCCCCTCATATCATTGGTGTTCAACTAAAGTAACTTTTTCTAGAATTCTACGCCTGCTATGGTCCACTTTTAGGAAATCTTACCTTTCTACCAACATACTCCAGGTTTTGGATAATCAAACTCAGTTAAAGAAGAGCTAAGACACTGGGGGGTTTGTTTAGTTACTAGCGTTTGCAGCTTTTGCAGTGGTAGCATTTAAGCCCTAAACGCTACATTTATGAGTTAAATAAGCAACATTTGAAATAAGTTGCTTCTAGGCAAGCAAGATTTTGGAGTGCGTTTGAACTTACAAATGCACCGAAACACTAAACGCACCAAACTCCCTCTAACCAAACAAGCACCGGGTCTCTTTTGGAACCCCAAGGGGTTCCCAGGCTGTATTGGACTCCTTTTTAGAGTTGAAGTCAACCCACTCTATTTTTGATATGAGATTCAGAATTAGATTGATTATACATTAAGAGAAGAACCATTTTTTTCTTGAAACTTATTTAGAAAGGTGTCTTACAAGCAGAGTTTTCTTATACGAACTTAATCCTGAATATTGAGTCAGTTTCATTTTCAATCTTCTACTGATTTGTGTCCTTTTTTTTTAACACCAAAAGTAGGGCTATAAACGAACATCCGTATCTTTATCCGAAAAAAGATATTTTATCCGTATTCGTATCCGATATTTTCTTGAGGTACCATTCAAATTCGATATTCGAAAAATTGTTCGAATTCAAATATTATCCGTTTTCGAATAACTTTTGGAATTTATTGGCATACTTAATTAAAACTAGTAATAAATAAATAAAGACTATTATGATATTAATATAACATAACACACTCATTAACCATATGATTTAATTATAAAATTCGAAAGGGGAAAAAATTAATCACTGTATTTTATAAAATATCTTTATAGAAGATATTAAAAAATATTATAATAAGACCGTTCTTTGCGGGATTATGATACCGAAAATCTGATATTCATTATTCGATAAATATGTTGGCGGACGGATTTTAAATAAATATGAATATATATATATATATATATATATATATATATATATATATCCGTTTATTTGCGAATATCTCTAATCGAATATGAATTATATCCGTTTAAGTCGAATACGAATGATATCGACTTTAAACGAATACAGACGAATATTCTATTCTTCGGTTACCATTTACAACCCTAACCAAAAGACAACTAAGAGTGTTGATTTTATTAAATGGGATTTCTGGACAGTGAGGGATTCAGGAATTCTCAACTATGGGAGCGAATAATAAATATAAAAATAGCATGATATTATTCAAAATAACATGACAACATACAACTAAATTGTAAAATATACATAGCCCAAGCAAACAAGAAAAATTCCCATTACAATTGATATATAGATATATATTACTTCCTCTATTCTATAAAAGAGCTCTATTTGTAAAATTTACAAATTTTTAAGGATATTTTTTTGTGTGCATGTTTTTTCTTAAAATTTATTGAGTATTTAACTTAGTGGTGATGTCAACATAACGAAATTGTAATGATAAACTTAAGGTATCACGTTTCTTTATACTATTGTGACTATCGTCAACAGAAATGAGACTCCTTTAGCGAAACACAAAATTGGCGAATAAATTTCTTTTTGTGAAACAGAGGGAGTAATATTCATGATAATATAATACTATTTCCATTTCGTTATCTTCTATAATATAAGATCACTCACCTTTATATTTTACAAAGGCAAGCGATCTCATATTTTGAAACGGATTTAGTACTATATATATGTACATTTATTGCCGACCAAACTAATTGCACATTACTCACACTTCAGACATCATATCTGTCATAGACATTAACTAAGGATCCCATACTTTTAAAACATCATCATGAAATAATACTTTTTAAATTTTCGCTGAATGACCTATCTATGCAAAATTATTCAAAAATCCCCTGGGTGCTAGGACCCCACCCTGGGGCCGCCCCTGTTCGTTCTTAACATACATCATGTAAATGTCGTAGTCTTCATTATTGTTCGTAGATATCACCCATGTATTTTTTTCTATTGTTGCACATAGCTTAATATTTTGAAGAACTTTACAAACTTTGTGGAGAAAACTGTTTACATATAGCCGCAACTTCACTTTACAGTGGTCAAGTGGCCTCATTTGGTGTTGCGGCTTATATATTGTGCATTAGTTTTATGGTAACAAAGCAAGTTGTATGATAAAATTCATGATGATAAAGATAATATTCAATCCCACAGAGCGACTTAAAACTTACCTTTGATATCTTTACTAGATACTACTAAAAAACGGCTTTAATTTTCATGCTATGTTGAGCTGACATCATTACTTTCCTGTGTTCATTACTCTCTCATTCTAATTAGAATTATTACCAATGAAGGTTGTGCAATGTTTTGGTTAGGTTGACAGTGTAAACAAACCCGGAATACTGCTGGAAGTGGTGCAAATTCTATCAGACCTTGACCTCATCATAACCAGAGCTTATGTCTCTTCTGATGGTGAATGGTTCATGGATGGTATGTCTCTGTTAGTTGATAGTTTTTATGTTATGGCAATAAGTCCATGCTCATAAAGTCTCTATAACCTCGTCAATAGAACACTAAATATATGCAACTTAATTCTATCATTTATATGCCAAATCAATTATATGATGGATTGTGTTGGTGATTTGTCTCCACTAGTATATTGAGATCTAAATCAAAGTTTCAAAGATAATGTTGATTCACTAACTTCGTGTGAACAGAAATTTTAGCTGCAGTGTACCAGTATTGTACATTTAATTTTAGAATTTTGGTGGTGGGGGACCCCAGACCTTTACTGCAGTCCCCCATGGCCCTGGATAAGCACATGCATCAACGATGAGAACTTAATAGCAACAACATAAGGATACACCCTCTAACTCTGTCCATCTCAGGCTCACACAAACAGAGACACAGGCATATATATGCATCCATACTTGCACATGAACACAAAAATGCACATGCATGTCTTGGCTCAAACAAGGTGTAAAGCAGATTAGTAACCAACTGCGTTTACTCTACAGTTTTTCATGTCACTGATCAGCAAGGGAACAAAATCATAGACAGTAAAACAATTGATTACTTAGAAAAGGTATGTTTGCTAAATCTATTTCTATTCATCTATAGTTTGCCTAAACCAGGACGGGATGTCCAACGACTCACTGCAGCGATAATATGTTATCACAAAAGTAGATAAAAGGACAAGTTGTAACAGGAGGCAACCACCGTTTAACTATAGTGCCAACTTGATTTCTTCTTGACTTAAGAAGTTCCCAAATATCATAGTCGTATAATTTGGATCAAGAATCCATGCATTACTTCTAACTGATGCATATACCTTCTTTTTTCCTTCCAAATGCATTTTATCTTTATATTTTTCATTGTGCACTCCAATGTACTACCCATTTTATGGTGATAAACTTTCAGGGTTGAGTGAACTGGAGAAAGGAGTTACCTTGGTAACCAAGGCCTATATATAAATTATAAGGGTAATTTCTTCTATGTTTTTCCATTTGTATGTTTTAATAGGCTCTAGAACCTAAAGGCCGCAAAGCAGATGTGTCAAAGACTTGGCCAGCACAGAGAGTAGGTGTTCACTCTATGGGCAACCACACTGTGGTTGAGCTTATAGGTAGGGACCGCCCAGGTCTCTTATCGGAGATCTCCGCCATCCTCAGCAACCTCCATATTAATGTGGTCGCTGCTGAAGTTTGGACGCACAACCGTCGAGTGGCTTGTGTTGTTTATGTCAATGATGATACAACTTGCCGTGCTGTGGATGACCCTACTCGATTATCTGCTATGAAAGAGCAGCTCAAGAACATTCTTGGTGGATGTGAGGATGATGAGAAAATCTCTCGTACCAGTTTTTCCGAAGGTTTCACACATATTGATCGGCGACTCCACCAGATGTTGTTTGCTGATAGGGATTATGAAGGTGGTGATTTTACAGCCGAGGCAGATTATCCTCCCTCATTCCAACCTAAAATCACTATTGATCGCTGTGAAGAGAAAGGGTACTCGGTGGTTAGTGTCAGGTGCAAAGACCGAACAAAGCTGATGTTTGACATTGTGTGCACTCTTACGGATATGCAATATGTTGTTTTTCATGCCACCATCTCTTCTGATGGCCCTTATGCATCGCAGGTAACACTTTTTTCAAGAAAAAAAAGTTCAATTATGTAAAATTTTATTTTAATTCAAGTTACGAAAAGAAATAACTTCTCCTACCACTATTATGCATTATATACTTGGTAATTGATGCATTGTGTAAATGTGCTTTGAACTTTGTGCCATGGCTATAGGGCAGAAGTTGCGTTTGCATAATCAGTGAATCCGGTTAGAGCATGTGCTTGTAAAAGATTATTTATTCAATCTTAGCAAATAAAATACGAACTCCCTAACATTCCCTCTCCCAAGGTGATGTTAAATATAGTGAATGATCTCTTCTGCTCTTGGGTTATTAATTGGCCTCTTTTATTCCTCAAAAGTTTAACTAGTTGTCTATTGTCAATACACTTGTTATCATTGAGGTAAGATAGAGCTACTTCTTAGTTAATTTGATTAATCAGTCAAATTATGTTCTCATAGGACGCTTGGGTTTGCAATGGGTGTGAGATCATTCTAACTATAAAAACGTAGTGAAACTTGCTATTATTCCCAATATTTGATTTGATTATGTTTCTGTTATGAATATGACAATATGGTATTGTTAGTTTTCTAATATTGCTTTTGTTTTGCATGTGTGCAATGTCACCACATTTTTGTTGTCAACTGGTTTTAGTATAATTAGGTGGACTGATTTTTTATTTTTATTTATTTATTAATTTTTGATTGTGTGTCCCTTGAGATGGCCTTCCGATTTTGACTAAAGTGGCTAAAAGGTTTTATTGCACTTGTAGGAGTATTTTATTCGGCACGTGGATGGTTGCACTCTAGATACTGAAGGAGAGAAAGAGAGGGTCATCAAGTGTCTTGAAGCAGCAATTCGACGTAGAGTGTGTGAGGTAAGGAAATTAAATTATTTTTGTACGACTTTTTCACCCATGAGAAAATACTATTTTTTTTTAAATTTAACTTGGTTTTTAAGCAAGAAGACATTCAATTTTGTTATCTCTCAATCTCGTATTGTATGACATGAAGTGTTCAATTTTCAAGTATTTTAGATGAAGGCTAAAATATTAGCGAATTGCGTTGGTACAGATGTTCTAAAACATGGAATATTTTTGTTTCAAAACATTAAATTTAGCGATCCAAATATATTTTCCTATGTGGTAATAAGAGATTGAAGCTGCTATTCCACAAGACTGATTCAGGTTATGCTATATAATTATTTGCAAATGGACATCTTTATATAATCACTAGGCCTCAGGAACAATGATTAGGATCAAACTTATGGAAGGCTAAGATCGCCTATATATAAAATTTCTCCAAGATATCTAGGATATTTATACACTTATAACATTGGCAAATCTAGAACCTCAATCAGAAGCCCTAATATTTATAAGAAAACTCTAAAAACATCAACAAGTGTCACTAAGTGCCTCATGGGCATCCACTAAGCACTAACATGGTGTAGCCTCTTGGGTGTCCAATAAGCGCCGACATGGTGTAATCGCGTATGTTGCGATACTAACTTCACCAAATTTACCATGCCTATTAAAAAAATTATTCTAACGTACCATGTTTTGGATAAATGTATTTTGCACCAAAACGACCCCAAAAATCCTACCCTTGGTACCATGAAGTTTGGTGTTTTCCGTTCCCATTTTTGTTCTACATACCATCTCGAATCGCGATACAGATAACATTGATCATGCAAGGTGTTTTAGCAATTTTCAAAGCAGCTACAACTTATTAGATACAGTTGGTGTATTTTAAATTTAACTGTTATGTAGGGATTGAGGCTAGAGCTGTGCGCAAAGGATCGGGTAGGGCTGCTATCTGAAGTAACAAGAGTTCTTCGTGAAAATGGGCTGTCTGTTACAAGAGCTGGCGTGACAACAGTTGGGGAGCAAGCAATGAATATCTTCTACATAAGAGATGCTTCAGGAAATCCGGTGGACATGAAAACTATTGAAGAACTTAGGAAAGAAATCGGACAGAGGATGATGCTAAATGTGAAGAAAGCCCCAACAAGTGCAAAGGCACCTGAAGCTAGTGGATGGACAAAGCCAAGCTTCTTCTTTGGAGGCTTAATGGGGAAGTTCCTGACCTGAAACTGTTCATTTCTATTTCACATATTGTATAGAATAAAGATGTTCCGCCAGGTCTTTGTTGAATTCTGTTTATTATGAAATGTGAAGTTGTCAACATTTTGCTATTGCGTATAATATCTGGCATGAACGAAATGCTCGGCTGCATGCTTGTGGATCTCTCCCAGCTAGGACCATAGCTCGTAATACCTTGCACTATTAAATGTAAATTGCATTCTAATTTAAAGTTTCAACAAGCCATAGCTAACTTTAGACACTTATGCTACGTTTGGATTCGAGTAATGAAGAGGAAATGGAATGACTGATTCTTATGGAATGAAAAAAATTGTGTTTGATTACGATTGGAATGAAAAAAATTGTGTTTAGTTTCTTAGATGAAGGAGAGTATGAAATAACTCATTCCAACTACAATATAATGAATCATTTCACTCTTCATTCCATTCGATCGATCCAAACATAGCATTAGCTTTATAACTTTGTATCTGTTTGGGCTGCTACTGTATTATTTTGTGTTGATGGGATATCTTGTTTATGGACTTGATATTCATGATCTCAGGCATGTACCAAGTTTATGTTCATTTCCTTTCCTTTAATATAAGATTAAATTTAGCAAATAAAATATAAATAATGAGGAACTTCTTTTTTTAAATGGCAAAAAGTAATTAATAACTTGCTATTATAAAATGTCTAGATTCATATGGATGTCTAGATACATGTAACTCCCATTTGAGTATTAAAATGTATGACTCTTGAGTTTTGTAACATCTTAATAGTTATGTTAGTATTGATGTTATTATATCTATATATAATAACATTTGTAAAGTGAAGGAGATATGGACATATACAATTACAAGATATGAATTATGAGAATGCTCCTCCCTTGATCATCATCTTTGTTCTTCATATTATTAATCTTTTATAACACGTTATCAGCACGAGTTGCTCCTCACCTTCATCTTGAAAATAATTATTTTTTTTTTGGTTTGAAGTAGAAGAAGATATAACTCTTTCTCTATATATGTGTGTTTGAGTATTGCATGGTCATCATGCATGCATGTACTATTTTTTTTCTTTTTTTTCTGATAATTATTTTATGCATGTGATCACATATAATTCAATTATTCTGAAAAAATCAAGAAACATGCAAACAAACATGGTTAATTTCATATGCAGTTGTTTGTTTTTATTGCACTTTTCCAATATTATATATTTTTCCAACTTACACGGAGTTGTTGTTTGTTTGGTTAATTTCATATGCTCATTTTCTTGAAGTATACATGTTGAAATGTATAATATATATATATATATATATATATATATATATATATATATATATAATATATTATATAAGTGATGAAGCAATATGGGAGACCAATATATGTAAATGATTTACCAATATATGTAAATGATGCATTTGAAATAATAGGTCATTTGATAACTATCGGAATTGACCATATATATATATATATATATAGAGAGAGAGAGAGAGAGAGTGTAAGTAATTAGTATTCTTTTAATTTTCTTATTCTTTCAGCATCCTCTCTCTTTCTGTAGCTATTATTGCTCCTTCTTAGTTTTCCACAATTTTTGTATGCATGCATGGTATGTATGTAAATGGAGATATGAAAGTAAAAAAAAGAAAAGAAAAGAAAAAAAAGAATGCTCTCTTTTCTCTTTTCGTATAAACACCTAAGCTGCTTTTCTTATATCTTCACACATCTAGTTGCTCTATTGGCAAGAGTAGGTTCCTTCTTGTACACTTACTAAGAGGAAAAAGAGATGTGAAACTTCTCATTTCTTCTCTTTCCTTATTCTAAGCGGAATTATTTTCTGGATCAAATGGAATAAGATCAGGCGATGGTAAATATTTTCAGTCTGAGGTTGCGATGAAGGTGTGGCAGTCTTGTTTTGTTATTGATCCGCATGCCTTCATCTACTTGCGTGCTTCACCACCTTTAAGCAAACATAAAAAAGAAAAAAAATTGAATTGTTTTTATGCATTTTAGAGTTTCTTTATATATAAAAAAACACTTGTAAGGATTTTTAAAAATTGATCCAATGTATATTTAGTCTGCATTTGATTATTTGTAATGGAATTTTGATGCTGAGATTCATATAAAGGCAAAGAACCTTGGAGATACAATTAAAGTTGGCAATCATGCATCACTGCAGGATCATGAAAAATTAATTATTTTTATTCGCTACCATCTCTATGAAAAAAATATTGATAAAGACATGTTAGAAGAAAAAAAAATATTTACTATATTTCATGCCTCGAATATGCTCCAGTAGTAGCAATATTGTGATTGTAAGTTCATAATATATTCCCTGAAGCGATAAAGGAAATTATATTCCTAGAAGTGATATCATTTCTTCTAGTGGTTGTACAAAATAATGAGTTTTTTTTTGAAAAACCAACAATCTCGCCGAAATGATTCTATTACATTCCCTCGAAGTGAATGGAACCTCATTTGATAATCATAGAGGAAATTATGGTTGTAGTTGTGGTAGTGGACTTGAAAAGAACAATTAATACATAAAAGGGAATATACCCGTCGTACTCCTAAACATTTGGTAGATTTGTACCAAGACTCCATAAAAAAAAAAAAAAATGGAATGATCCTGAAGATCCCATGAATTATTTTGACTTTTCAAATGGAGTGGATATAACTAATTTTGATATCTATGATTTCCTTGATGATATGTTGATAGAAATGTTCATACCAATTAATTATTTTTATTTCATTATATTATGACATTATAATAAGTATTTTTATTATATGTTTTATTTATGTTTCAAGTAATAAAGTTAAATATATGTTTTTGCATATATAAAGATGTATGGGCCAGAAGCTCATCAAACTTAATTAAAGGCTCTCGAAGAGTGATTATAATGTTGTCAAATGGTACAAAACTTTGTATTGATGATTCTTTATATTCTTCTGAGACAAGCAGAAATTTGCTCAGCTTTAAGGATATACGTTATAATAGTTATCATATTGAAACCAATATTGAAGGCAGTGAAGAATTTCTTTATATTACTTCAATAGTATCGGGTCAGAAGCTCATATTAGAAAAACTGTATATTTTCTCTTCTGGGATATATTATACTAAAATGAGAATAGTTGAAACAAATGTTGTAATACACCAGAAGTGTGCAATACACCAGAAGTGTTCGGATCCAAATATTTTTATGCCTTAGCATGATCATCTAGGATCAATAATGATGCATTGAATTATTGAAAACTCCCATGAACATCCCTTAAAGAACCAGAAGATTCTTTTACCTGTTGATTATATCAAAGTAAATTAATTACCAATATATGCTTGGGGTCATGGTATTCATAACCTCAATAAGTGATATTTTTTTAAGGTATATTTTGAGAATTATTATTTTAATAGTCTTCCCACCATTAGGAGGAGAAAAGTCGTTGCCTGAAGCACGACGTGAGATCATTGCCCGAAGCACGACGGGAGATTAATTGGAATGTTTCAACGTTATTTAATCTTGATCATTATACAAATCAATATGAACTAGAAGTTCAAAGGATAATTCATTTGCAATGAATTGCAAATCAATTACAAGAATTATTCACCGATAATAAGAAAATATTGATATCTCACATTCTAAATTGCTAATACTCTAGAAGAGATTGAAGTCCTCAGTAGGACAATCGCTTAATACAATGAAAAATTGAATTAAAACCACACCTGAAGCGTGGAAAATCTATCGGTATTAAAAATAAAATAAAATTTCCCAGAAGAAAGTACAAGAATATAAGTTGCAGCCTATAAAGAGGCTATACCCATGAGACAGGCTACAAAATTTATCAACCTATCCAAAACTTATGAATAAAAATCTCCTGTAAATAAAACTCTTGAAGAGTTATTCCACAAGAGGATGAGTTATCCCCAAGAGGATCAGGTACCTGAAAATAACGAGATCTCGATACATTATGTATATACAGGAGACGTATATATTGGATATAAATAAAATCATTGTCGATAACATATTTTCATATAAATTTGTTATGGATATTACCAGAAGTAATGATCATATATATGAACCACAAATCGTTGATGAATGTAAAAATATTTGGCCAATGTAGAAAGAGGCGATTCAAGCAGAATTAAATTCACTAAGTAAATATGAAGTTTTTGGACCTGTAGTCCGAACACCTAAAGGTGTAATGCCTGTTGAATACAAATGGATATTTGTACGAAATAAGAAAAATGATATTATATGGTACAAAACGCAACTTGTAAAACAAGGTTTCTTCGAAGAGACATTATATTAATTATGAAGAAATATATGCTCCTGTAATGGACACAATTACATTCAGATTTTTAATTAGGTTGGTAGAAAGAGAAATTAATGGATGTTATTACATCATATTTTTATGGATCATTATATAATTATATATACATGAAAATCCCTGAAGGATATAAAATGCCTGAAGCATATAATTCTACATCTCGAAATATATATTATATTAAGCTACAAAGATCTTTATATGGGTTAAAGCAATCCAGATGCATATTGTTGTATAATCGCCTAATTGATATCTTTTGAAAGAAGGATTTGAGAATAATCCAATTTATGCATGCATTTTTATCAAAAGATCATAATCTGAATTTGCTATTATTATTGTATTTATTGATGAAAGATCTTGCTCCAGAAGAGTCGACAAAAACAACTAATTTAAGATGAAAGATATTGGTAAGCCAAATTTTTGTCTTGGCCTACAAATTGAACTATGGAATTCTTGCTCATCAATCAACATACACAGAAAAAGTCTAAAGTAACTTTACATGGATAATGTTAATCATTTGAGTACTCCAATGATGGGTTGGTCACTTGATATCAAGAAATATCCGTTTTGCCATAAGAAAATAATGAAGAAACTCTTGGTCCTGAAGTACCATATCTTAGTGCAATTGATATTTTGATGTATCTTGCAAATTTCACAAGACTTGATATAGCATTTGCAGTTAACATACTAGCAATGTATAGTTATGCACCAACTCGAAGATATTGTAATAAAATTAAACATATTTTACGTTATCTTCGTGAGACTATTGATTTGAGATTATTTAATCCAAATGGTGATAGAACCAAGCATATTGAACCAAAATTATTTTATACACACGAGCCCCGAGAAGAATGTGCAATATTGATCGTATGATAATTTGGTTGATATATTCATTAAGTCATTACCAACTATGATTTTGAAGAAGATGGTGCACAATATTGGCATACTTCGACTTAATGATATTTTTTACCATGAACAAATAAAAATTTATGTTCTTATGAAGGGGGGTAAAAAGATATGTATCTTGATTGTACTCTTTTCCTTCGC
Source organism: Panax ginseng (assembly GCA_020205605.1). Classification (NCBI taxonomy): domain Eukaryota; kingdom Viridiplantae; phylum Streptophyta; class Magnoliopsida; order Apiales; family Araliaceae; genus Panax; species Panax ginseng. The sequence goes on from CM035148.1 coordinate 34,143,762, forward strand.
TAAGATTTTTCTCAATTTGGATTTTCCTTTGCAAGGTTTTAATGAGGCAATCCCAAGCACTTTAGAAGTTATACAAGAATATTGTACTCTTTTCCTTCACCAATTTTTTTTCCTTTGGGTTTTTATTTGGTAAGGTTTTTAACGAGGCATATTCTTGAAAATTGCTACAAAAGAACTCCATCCATTCTCAGATGAAGACAATGCCGTGTATAGCTTCAATTAAAGGGAGGATACATCAAAGATAATCTAGCGACTAACCGCAACGTTTGAAGGATTGCGTGTCGCAATATTGGAATCGACACCAAAGAACTTAAGTATACATTCATGAGGGGAGCTAATGCGTCTTCGCACTCTTTTTTTCTTAACCAAGGTTTTTTCCCATTGGGTTTTTCTTGGTAAGGTTTTTAATGAGGCAACTTTCAATGCGTATTGCTATACAATAGACATCCAAGAGGGAGTATTATAAAATGTCTAGATTCATATGGATGTCTAGATACATGTAACTCCCATTTGAGTATTAAAATGTATGACTCTTGAGTTTTGTAACATCCTAGTAGTTATGTTAGTATTGATGTTATTATATCTATATATAATAACATTTGTAAAGTAAAGGAGATATGGACATATACAATTACAAAATATGAATTATGAGAATGCTCCTCCCTTGATCATCATCTTTGTTCTTCATATTATTAATCTTTTATAACACTTGCCAATTTTTTTATCAAATAATTTAACCTCTGCACCAAAAAAAACAAGGCCATAAAAAAGTAATAAAAGGGTATTAAACACTACCCGAGTCAAAACCTCATAAGCATATGTTAAATTCTTTCCTTTTCTCTCTTTCCAGACTCACAAACACGCTAATAGCGTTAACTATTTTCGTTCCCCCGTCTTCCGTTCACTCTAAGCTGCACCTAAGTTAATTCAACCCCTAATTTGCCTACCGGAGTTCCGGCGACCCCATCTCCCCTCTCTATTATACGGCATCCTTCGCGTTGGGTCTTCTCCTATATCGGTAAGACTCTGGTCTAAATATTCTCCAGTTCGTTTTTTGTTTGATCTGTTCATACAACAATACATACACAATTAAGCACTTCGAACTATTTAGTTAATAACCGATTAGATTATCATGATTTTGCGAGATCATCTCATTAAGTGAGGCTAAGTTCAATGTTGATGTTAAAGACTGTAAAAACTATTAGGGTCAAATTTTCATTTTATTATAGTTTGAATTAGTAACATTATTATCAAATTTATTAATTTGTGACGATGGTAATTTGTTTGTTTTCCAAAGCTCAAGAGGGTAAATCTCCCCTGATTGGCAGCCTACACTTATGTTTACTAATAGTGAGAGGCAAGAAGAGCGAACCGGAAAATATGGAACTCCACGGGTGCAATACCTTCAAGTATGATGCTTCATAAACTCAAATGGAAGCTTTCATTTTCTTATTACCATGTCCAGTGGCGGACGCAAGAGTTTTACCCAATACAAGAAATTATAAGAACAATAATAAAATTTAAAACCGTTAAATATGTTAATATCAATCATTATTTTTGTAAAAAATCATTTCAAACAAGTGATTTACTATCATCCTCTCCATGGTCTCATATACTGAAATCGTTTCAAAATCAGTTTATTATCAATAGTATCAAATACGTCTTTCTAAGTGCGTGACAGACAAGAATTCATCTACTCATCTTCCATCCTATTACGCAATGACGTTTTATTAAGATTTATATCTGAAAATGCTCTTTCAAAGTTTGTCGTTGCAACTAAGTAGGATTAATACCAACTTCACTGGCGAATAAACAATTGAAGACTCAAAGAATGGGAAGTGTCAATTAAAAAAAAACAAAAAACAAAAGCTAGTAACAAGTTAACAACTACATAATTATCAAGATGAATAAATATTGTAATGAGTTTTCTATTCAAATTAAACCAATTATTATTTACGTACAGAGTATAATAATTAAAATTTCTTAATGTAGAGCATCTTAGCTCAGGTAGCATATTGGGTATTCCAACCTTTGCTTATAAAATTTTGAATTGAATATGATGGAATGGTGGAGAATTTGTTGTGTTTGTATTTTCTAATGTCAGGGAGTGAAATGGGCAGTAGATGGTGAAAATGAGTTTTTTTTAGGGAATTGATATTTTCGTAAGGAAAATTGATATTTCTGCAAGTCTCTCCTCAAATGAATAGCAAGTGCGACTCACCCTCATGTGAGTTATACCTTGTGGAAATATCATTTTTTCTTCTTTTATCTTGAAATTGAATATGAACATAATTGTACCGAAGTAGCAATACATTACTTGAAAAGTTTGTCAGTAGCCCCCCAGACTGCATAATATTACCAATATGCCATATACCTAAAAAAGTAATTAAAAATTTCCACACTCGCCGAAGTGTGGCTCCGCCGCTGACCATGTCTCCTGTTAAGGTTTCATATTTCATTTTCCGTAAAATCACGGAATAAATTATTTGTGTATATGATACAATGCTATTACCCTGTAGTAGGAATGATATTTTATAGCTAATATCAGGCATAATTTTTTTTGCATGTTTTTTTTGTTTTGTTGAATTCACGACGACACTTAATAATAACATAGTAGGGCTATTGGGGGTTTAAAATTCAAAAACATCATATACTTCTTTTGTTGTAGGAACTAGTGAATCAGTTTCAGAATGCATCTAGTGAAGGTATGTTACCTTCACATGTAGTGTTTTACTTCTAGTGATGTTTTATCTGTATCATAAGTTCAAATTGTTACTCATGCTAAAACATGGACTTTGCATTCCCTTTCAATTATTAGGGCTCATAATAGTTTGTTGTGGGGAATTTTGACTGGACTGAGAAGGGGCTGTCTTGAGAAAATAGAATCATGTTTATTATTCTTTTAAAATACAAGAATAGTTTTCTTCATGATTAAAAGCTAAGTTTGTTTCACAAATTATTGAGGTCTCATCCGTCTGAAGCAAGTTTTAGAGTAGTGAAACCCCCCCCCCCCCCCCCCCCCCAAATTAAGTTTAATTCTAGACTTCTAGTCCTACCATACTAATGATTTATAGATTTCAATGCTGCATTGTTTAAAAATAAGTCTAAATTAATATATTCCTACCCCCTATGCAAAAATACACACATTTCCACTTTAGCAATCATCATGGGTCCTAAACCCCAAATGAAACAAAGCTATGATTCCCACTTAGAGAAACTCCAAAATAAGTACGCGGGAAGTCCTCAATCACGCATCCATTATAAGAGGACTACTCTGAAAGCTACCCACTATTCATGTTAATCCCACTAAGAGCTTTTTCTAGTAAAAATTGTGCTCTTTTGGGGAAATGCACGTAGCTTCACATATTGTTGAATAAAAATACAAACAATTTTCTGGATATAATAAACACAAACTAATTCGTGAACAACTATTTTGTCCCAGTAGTGCACGTGTGCTTCTTAATTTGATCTCCCTGATAATGACGAAAATCGGGTGAACTCTATATGTTTTCATGCTATCAATCCTCAACTATCTCTTTGATCATTAAAATTTATTAATGTATACTTTGTTGCAGAGTCGAAAGAAAGAATTCTAGCTAATTTGGCAAACTTTGCTTATGATCCTTACAATTATACCTTTTTATGCCAGGTTAGAACCACATAAATACATCAATCTACTTCGATGGTAATCCCTGTTCTGTGTTTATGCCACATGAACAAGTTTTTGTGATTTTAAACAGCTTAATGTGTTGGAACTTTTCCTGGACTGCATAACGGAGCCCAATGAGAAGCTTGTGGAGTTTGGTGTTGGCGGGATTTGCAATGCTTGTGTTGGTAACTTAATAGCTTGAGCCTTTTGGGTATTTGATAACAAAAACTAATTCTAAACACCCCTTTCTACAGATCCAGTAAATGCTGCAGTAGTCACTCGATGCAGTGGAATCCCTCTAATTATCGAGTGTTTGTCAAGTCCTGTTAGAAACACGGTAAGGAGAAAAGCATTGGCATTCATGAATCTATTACCTTCGTGTATCATTCAAATTTGGCTCACCAATTTGGTTAAGCATTTTGATGTTGGATTAGCAGGTGAATTATGCTCTTGGGGCTCTCTATTATATCTGTGATACATCCAGCAAGGAAGAGATTTTGAAGCCAGAAGTAGTGGATGTCATTAAAAGATATGCTGCTGCTGGTGCAGTTAGTGTAAGCTTCAGCAATCTGGCTCAGGCGTTTCTGGATAAGCATGTCCCCTGAACACAGGTGACAGATATATACTAGGAAAAACAAGTGTAAGAGTAACCTTGCCTCTCTGTGATGATTGTTCTATACTCTCCTTGTTCCACAAAACGAGCCCATTTACAAAACTTGCTAACGTTAGGGATGTATTTTAGTTCTCCACTAATCCATGAAAATATTAATTTTGTTTGGTTAGTAATAATGGCATGATGATGAAAGTATGAAGGCAAATTTGAGGACATTATATGGCATTTATACAACTACGAATAAAAATAGGTTATAGCTAGACCTGACAATATAGTTGGTTAACTGCCGGGTCAACCCATATTAACTGGAACCAAATGGGTTGGTTAATTATATTTATTTATTTGGGTTGGTTAAAGTTTGGAACTATATTTTTAAAATAAAATATAGTTCCAATCCGGTTAACCATTTTTCGACTCATATTTTATTCCAAATCCAAATTAAAAGTTCTTTCCACCCATATTTACATATTCAAGAAGCTCAATCACCCATCCCCACCAAAAAAAAATATTATGTGATTATGTATACACCCCTTACTCCCACCCCGCCCCACCCCTACCCCACCCACTCACCCACCCACCCCCCACCCAACCCCACCCCACAAAAAAAAAAAATTATGTGATTATGTATACACCCCTTACCACCACCCCTTACCCCACCCACCCCACCCCACCCCACCCAAAAAAAATATTATGTGATTATGTATACACCATTTACCCCCTATCTCATCCACCCTTACCCCACCCACGCCTCTCCCTACCCCACCCACCCTACCCCACCCCACCCCACCCCACCAAAAAAAAATATTATGTGATTATGTATACACCCCACCCCCACTCCCCACCCCACCCACCCACCCACCCACCCATCCACCCATCCACCCACCTACCCCTATCCCATCCACCCCACCCCACCACACCAAAAAAAATATATTATATGATTATGTATACACCCCTACCTCACCCTCACCCCTACCCCACCCCCCCACCCCCCCACCCCCCCACCCACCCTCACGCACCCCACCCCCACTTTCACCCAAAAATAATAATATTATGTATACATATAAATGTATACACCCCTTATCCCCCGCCCCCACCCCACCCCACCCCACCCCACCCCACCCCACCCCACCCCACTCGGCCTCCCACCCCATCCCACCTCCACTCCCACTCCCACCCCTCAAAAAAAATAATATTATGTGATTATGTATACATCCCTTACCCCACCCCCACCCGGTCCACCCCCCACTCCACCCCACCCCCACCCCCACCCCCACCCTCACCCCTCACCTCACCCCTCACCCACCTCACCCAAAAAAGATAATATTACGTGATTATGTATATCTCATAGCATTACTTAAAGAGCCTAAATTTTACCCCTTATATCCGTCTCTCTATCTTTAGTATATATTAATTTCATTTTTTAAAATTTTTATTTAAAAGTCAAAACATCTTAAAATGGTTAATATGATTTTTAACTATAACTATATGGTTCCAACCCACATTATCCATATTAAAAATGGTTAATATGGTTTTAGTTCTTAAATGGTTGGTTAATCATATTTTAAAAACCAAAACCAATCCATAACCATATTTTACCAGGTCTAGTTATAGCTAAAGTTACAAGGGCTCATCTAATATGACATTTTAAAGTAATTGTGGGCTTTGCTTTTATTGCGGTGGTGTTTGTGTTCCTTTGTTATGAATGTCTTGTGATTATTGAAATATGCGATTTAATGGAGACATATCTTGGACTTTGGAGACATGCATGTTTGTCTTATTTCCATTGGGAGAATAGAAAACAAAAACTTCAAAACTTTTTCTCCTTTTCCTTTCCTTTTATACTTTTTCTTGTAGTTCTCTTTGTGAGTTTATAAAAAAAAGAAGAGATAATGGAAATTTCAAGTTTTGTACATTTTATTCTGTTTTATGAAGATGGAAAAATAAAATAATATAAAAAATTACTCTCTTTTTATGTCAAAACTTTTTGTACAAAAATAGATGAATTCGAATAAAGAGTTAGAGGGTTAAATGTTTTTTTACATCATTGTACTTTAGGTTAATTTACAAATGTCAAATTATATATATACGGAGAGGATCAAATGTATATCTTTTTATTTAACATACATTGCTCACCACTTTTAGCGACGGTTCGGTCCGTCGTGTATATTAGAGAACCGCCTTTTTAGCTTTTAGCGACGCATCGAACCGTCGTCATAACATATAAATTGTTTATTTGTTCTATAGCGACGGACCAAACCGTCGCCCAGGGTTCGTTGCTAAAGGTGGTGAGAGCAGGGTATGTAAAATAAAGGGACATTCACCAAAAACAGATTGTATATATATATACAGTAAAACTCTTATTTAGGAATATTCTATATAAGAATAACCTCTACAATATTATAAAAAAATTTGGTCATAATTTGGGCCAGTTATAAATAGAAATAACCTCTAAATTGTAATATGTTATATACTTTTTTAAGTCCCGTATTAAGAAACTATACCTCTATATAGTAATAATTTCATATATATATATATATATATATATATATATATATATATATATATATATATAGAGAGAGAGAGAATATTAATTTTTAAAAGACTACATTTTTTATAAAAGACTACATTTTCTTTAAAGAACTACATTTTCCTATAAAAGACTATATTTCCTATAAAGGACTATATTTTTCTATAAAAGACTATATTTCCTATAAAAGACCACATTTTCCTATAAAAGACTACTTTGCATAAATATTTTTTGAATAATAATTATTAGGGAGTTCTTATTGATATTTTTGTTAAAGTAGATATTTTTGGGTGTTCGAAAAATATTTTGTACCAATATTTCTATTTAGTAATAACCTCTCAATTAGAATACAAATAGTTTGGTCCCAAGTCTATTCCTAAATAGAAGTTTTACTGTATATATATATATTAAATTGTACAGACCCAAAACACTGTATTATGAAAAAATTTCAGTTCCATAAAATATTAAACTTTTTTTAGTTGTTTTAAAAAAAAAGAAAAAGAAAGTCCATATTTTAACAAAATTCAGGAGTCCGGACCTGATCCAGACTCTCTCTCCCCCTCTATATATATATATTTACAGTTAACTAGACTGTTTCTTATGCCGGTGACCTGCATGCGGACCACCTTTAGCGACGGGCCATCACTAAACTCGTCGTTATAAGGTCTAAATCGGGCTATAGCGACAGTTCGGGCTATGGCGACAGTTCAGACCTTATGATGACGAGTTTAGCAACGATTTTGTTTACGATTTTGTTTGTTGCTAAAGGTGGTCCGCATGCAGATCACCTGCATAGGAAGCTCCCTGTACAGTCAACTAACTCAATTTTTGTTTTTAACAAAACATTTCGTTAAACTAGTTTAACTTTTAACAGAAAGCTGAGTTGGCGTATGATTAGGGAAGAGAAACTCTACCTTGACCCTGATTTGGCAATCTGCTTTATTAACTCATTTATCAAGAAAAAATTACTAATTAATCAAAACAAAAAAATTAAATTATTTATCCTCTCTCTCTACACCATCTACACGACATCAATCCTACAAAATTTTCTTCATCCATTTTTAGATCTTCAAATTGGAGAGAAAATTAAACATAATCTATTTGAATATGAACATTAATTAAGGAAAATAAAGAAATCAATTACATTTTTTAACCTTTGTTCAACGCACAAAAAGTAGTCGAAGAAGATGAACATGAGGCGGCTTGAATGACAGATGATGGTGAGGTTCTCGATAGCAGTTATGGTATCTGACCATGCGTTCAAGAAGAGGAGGCGCCGATTAGGGTTTTAGAAGTGACATCGACGAAGATATGAAGAAGATGATCTAAAGAACAATGTCGCGAAGATCTGATGTACCGGATAAAGTTTCAAAAGTGACGCCATGAGACGTAAAGCAGACCCCAAAACTTCTTGGTAGGCCAAAACCCGAAGACTTTGAATTTGCATTTTTAAACCCACGAATACTAGGGCCATTTGGCTGACAAACCCATTTAACTGGGCACGTAATTAAAATCGCCGTGACTTTTTTTTTAAAAAAATAAAATATTACTACTTGTGGGTTGTGAGGCTTGAACACAAGACTTGTAAGTAAATAAATAAAAGTTCAAACTAACTGAACTACAACAACTACTGATATTGCTTTTAATTTTATTGGTAGAAATGTTAATTTTCTCAATATATCCTTTATATATCTTTACTCACGCTCACAAACAATTACAATTGCATGAACTTTCGAAATAGTTCTTCAATTTTAAAGTATAAAACTAATAATTATTAGTTTAAGTTAGATAATATAATTATAAAAATTTAAAATTATCTATATATTAGTATTAATTATGGTATTTATTATTTTTAAAAGTTAAATAAATTATATTAATTTTAAATTATAATTTTAAAAAATCAAATTTAATTATATACTTTGAATTACTAGCAATATATAATCCGAATCAACCACTAATTTTTTAGATTGCAAGTCCAAAATGTGTAACACAATAATATAGATATAAAATTTGAAGATTTCAGTTTGATGGAGGTGTACAAGCAATCAATGAGAAAGAAGGGAGAAGACCACTATTGTGACGCCCCCAAAATAGGTATACATCACCCATTCTGAGTCGCCAAATACATGGTACAGAATACAAATACAAACTTAAATATACAACATGAGCTGTGAGTTTTAATACAAATATTGTCTTCTAGACAGTATTCAAACTCAAAATAAGTCCTCAATATATTTATTATCACACTATTTCATAGAATAGTGAGTACTACTAATGCAACCATCTGGATCGTCAATCCATTCCCCGACTAGTCCCAACTATATTCTCATTTTCTGAAGAGAACATTGAAAGAAAGGGTGAGTTCAACTAGCCCAGTAAGAAATATTATGACTAAGATTGTAAAACCCCAACTTTTTGAATAAAGATGAATTTTTTATAAATATTATTTTTGAATATTATGTAGTGAAATTGATATAATGTTATAGTTGTGAGTAATATTTATAAATTTTGCAAAAGTACACAAGTTGTTATATAATATTCGATTGGTGGGGAATATTACGTTTTAACGAGGAATATTAAATAAACGACACAATCATTGGTGGACCCTACGAAATTATTATTGGATTGAGAAAACGACAAAAATACTTTATGAAAATAACGGCGGAAGTTTTACACAGTTAAGCTGTTGAAACACCGGTGTTAAAAATGCGATGTCTGGCGTGGTTACATAGTAGCACACGATATTAATTATTGATGCTTACGTGATAAGTCACTTTCGGTTTTTGTTGGTATTATTAATGTAATAATACTGAGAAAATCTTTTTATATAAAACAAAATACTTTTATAAAGTTATTCTATAAATATAATATATTATATTCTATTATGCATAGTGTTGCATAGTTATGCGCATTGTGTTTTTTCATAATAAAATCTTTTTATATAAAATGAATACTTTTATAAAGTTATCTGTTTTATTAGACAATAATTAGAATATATTATATTTTATTATGCATAGTATTTGCATAATGCACGCATAGTGTTTGCATAGTAAAATCTTTTATAAAGCTATTCATTTTATTAGATTATAAATAGAATATATTATATTTTATTTAAAAGATTTTGCTTTAAATATGGAATTTGTCGATTAAAGTAAATAAATGCGGACCGTTCATGAGTTAGTTACTACGTGATCCATTTTCTATAAATTATAGCTCATTCCTTCATTATTTTCTTTAATTCAATTTGAAACTCTAGAGAGATAAACTATAGAGAAAGAAGAAAGTATACTCTTTACTTCACTACTTATATATCCAATAATCTTCTTCTTAAGGTAGGGAATATTATTTGTTGTACTCGTAAGGGGGTATGTTATTCTTTTGTATTCATGAAGAGAACTTATGTTATTCCATTCTTTATTATTACATTGGAATAACTTTTGTATACATGGGCTACCCTATACTTGGTGACATTCTTCTATTATTCCGCTTTTACTATTACATTTGGAATATCCATCATACATCGCGTTTTACGTCGGACCTAATTTACGTCTTTATTATTACATTAGAATATCCTCATGCATGCGTTTTCTGGGGACTGATTCCATCTTTATTATTATTACATTGGAATATCCTCGTATGTCACATGCGCGTTTTGTACGGACTGATTAAAATCTTATTAGTATTACATTGGAATAACTTTGTCATGTGAAGTCTGCATGCATGGTGATTTACATTGTTATTCCATTCTTTATTATTACATTGGAACATCCCGCTTGTCATGAATTTCACCGACTCCGGTTCCGTTATTTAGTATTACTGTTGGAATAACAACATCATCTTCTACCGCATGCATGGTGATTTCTTTTGTTATTCCATTCTTTATTATACTTAGTTGGTTAAAGTTTTGGCTTCTATACTCCATGAAATTAGTGGAATATCGTTGATAATTGCGCTTCATCCGAAGATCTTTTCATGGAAATATTCTTACGAGCATTCTTGAATTTTACTCTACAAAGCAGTATCATGTTGACAATTTGGACGTTATTGGTTCTTGGACAAATTAATTCTTGAACTTGTTTTATTGAATTCTTATATCATTGTCATCATCCTCATATTTATATTTTTGAAAGTCATCTGTGGCCTGTAGTGCATAGATGGACTTGGTATGATTATGACCAGGGATTATTCGGTGTAATCATGACCGTAATGTTACAAATGATGTGGTAAAAGTCCTCATTGGCCCGTAGTGCATTGATGGACAGTTGTTGGCATAATCATGATCATTAATGAATACACAAATATTCTTGGCCCGTAGTGCATGGATAATTGTGGTCGTGATACTAAAGAATATCCTTGGCCATAGTGCAGGGTGATTCGATTATGTGGATTATTTATTAAAATTTGAGTCCTAGCGATAAAAGTGATGAAAAACCTTTTAAATCATAAAAAGATAGTAGATTTTATTCTCTCTTGACTCTTTTAATGTATTGCTTATTCATTACTATGATTAAACTTGATGTTTGTTATATTGTATCGGTTTAACAACTTTATTTAAAACTAATGATAATTTATTCTGCATTATCTTAGTCATAATATTTCTTCTTGGGCTAGTTGAGCTCACCCTTTTTTCACTATTCTCTTGAAAAATGAGAATATAGGCTGAAACGAGTCGAGAACGGAGTGATGGTCCTAGATGGTGCATTAGTAGTCCTCACTATTACAGCGAAATAGTATGATAATAATTGTAATGAGGACTCCTTTTGAGTTTGTATACTTTCTAGTAGACAATATTTGTATTCAAACTCACGATTTATGTTTTGTCGTATTGTATACCACGCAGTTGTATTATTAAGTTGTATTTGAATTCTGTACCATGTATCTGGCGACTCAAGATGGGTGATGTATACCTAATTTTGGGGGCGTCACAAAGATAATGCAGAATAAATTATCATTAGCCTTCAACAGTATAACAACTGATAGAATATAATAGACAACAAGTTTTAGATCAACAATTGTAGCGGAATAAACAATCTATTAGAAGAGTCAATTAGAGCATAAAATCTACTATCTTCTATGATTTAAAAATTTTTATCATAAATTTTATCGCTGAGACTCAGCTTAATATATAATCCACATCATTAAATCATCCCTGCACTACAGGCCAATGATATTCTTTAGTATCACGACCACGAATTATCCATGCACTACGGGTTAAAGATAATCATGTTTTCATCAATGGTACTGATCATGCCATAAAATAATTCATCTTTGCACCCTTGGCCGAAGAGAATCCATAGCCATAATTATACCAAAAACTGTCCATCAATGCACTACGGGCTAATGATAACCTTTTTCCACATCATTTATAACATTACGGTCATGATTATACCGAATAATCCACGTCATAATCATACCAAGTCCATCTATGCACCTTCTGAGCCACGGATGACTTTCAACATAATATAAGCATGAGGATGATGACAATTCAATAAAACAAGTTCAAGAATAAATTTTAAAGATTTATAAGTTAATTTATCCCGAACTCAATAACGTCCAAATTGTCAACATGATCTTGCTTTGGGAGTAAAATTCAAGAATGCTCAAGAATAGTTCCATGAAAAGATCTTTGGATGAAGCGTAAATATCCGTGATATTTTACTAATTTTATAGAGTATAGAAGCCAAAACTTTAACCAATTGAGTATAATAGAATATATGAAGCGTAAATGGATTTTCGCGCCATGCGGTAATCCACGTGAGATGGATCATTTCCACAAGTTAATAAGGAATGAATACAAATGATCATTCACCATGCATGCGGTAATCCACATAAGCGAAGTTATTCCAATGAGTAATAAAGAATGGAACGAGTTCATGCGTAATCCGCATGCAGACGATATATTCCAACGTAATAATAAAGAATGGAACCAGTCATGTAATCCGCGCGCAGACGGGATGTTCCAACAGAATAATAAAGAATGGAATAACAACAGAATTCACCAGACATGCGATAGACCGCACAGACAGGTTATTTCAACAGAATAATAAAGAATGGAATAACAAAAGAATTTCACCATGTATACGGTAGTCCGCGTATACAGGTTATTCCAACAGAATAATAAGGAATGGAATACCAATAGTTCTCTTCATGAATATGAAAGAAATAATACCTCTTACCTTAAAAAGAAGAGTATTTCGACGGGTAGGGCGATGATATACTTGAAGAAAACTTGCACTATTTTCTATGCTCAAAACTTTCTTAAACTCTAAAGAAATACGCTCAAGATTATAGAAGAATAATTCTCTGAACTTCTGGTGTGTTTTTCAATTCTAACTAAGCATCCTATTTATAGGAGAATGAAAAGGATACAATGCAATAAAATATAATATATTTCAATTATAATTATATAATAAAATAAATTTATAATATATATATTATTTAAAATCTAATAAAACAAATAACTTTATAAAAGTATTACATTTTTATATAAAAAGATTTTACTATCAAAAAACTTATCTGAGGATTATGCAAATACTATGCATAATAAAATATAATATATTCTATTTATAATCAAATAAAACAAAACTTTATAAAAAGTATTACATTTTATATAAAAAGTTTTCTGTTTTATTACATTTATAATAATAATAATAAAATAAAATTTATATATAATATATATATATATATATATATATATATATATATATATATATATATATATATATATATAAACTTTCCCGTGACTCCCCCAAATGATCGATTTTCAAAGTCACACGTGGGCCCCACATGTGGCCTCCACTAAAATACTAAAAAATTTTCTACCGATTATTTTGAAAATGGATAAATGGGGGGGTCCAAAAATACAACAAATACCTCATAAAATCACCTTAATATTTTAAACAACATTTATTAATATTATTATAACTCACAATATTAACAACCATTGACTCGTTCCCGAGGAAGAGGGGCTTTCGATAAAATTTCTCCTATTGGCTCGCAATTAGGTGACCAAACCTCTCATTGACAGAACTTCTAGACATTGTCAATATTACAAATAATAATATTAATAACTCTGTTGTGAGACCCCAGATTTTATGAATAAAGATTTAATTTTCTCGAAATATTTTTTTAAAATTATGGTGTGGATTTCATATAATGTTATAGTTGTGGGTAATATTTATAAATTTTGCAAAGTAAGCAAGTTATTATAAAATATTCGTTTGGTCGGGGAATATTCTTTTTGTCGGGGAATATTCGTACGACGACACAATCATTGATGGACCCCACAACGGAATTATTGTCGGATTGAGAAAACGACAAAAATACTTTATGGAAATAACGGCGGAGGTGTTACCATTAAAACTGTTGAACTACTCGATAGTAAAAGTATAGTAATACGCGTGGTTGCATAGTAGCACACGGTATTGATTATTGATGCTTACGTGAGAAGTCACTCACCATACTCAATTATTGCTACGATAATGGTTTGCATCATATCTCTTATATTATTGATTCAATTATTGTCACGATATCATCACAGTAATATGTTATATTATTAAATAAATAATTGAGACGACAAGTTATAAATGATTAATAATTGTTGAAAGATTAAATATGTGTTGATTAAAAATAAAATGATTTGTGGTAATATTTATTCAATCCTTAATGTATATAAAGAGTCTATTATGAGACGTCAATAATAATTACCTTCGTCAATAGTAATTACCTTTACTAGACGTCAAACCACTTGCCGTTTCATATTACAGGCGTCGAACCAATTGTCGTTTCACATTACAATGTCCGAACCAATTGTCGTTTCACATTACAAAAAGCGCCAAACCACTTGGTGTTTCATATTACAGGTGATCGAAACCACTTGGTGTTTCACATTGCGAGCGTCCAAACCACTTTTCTTTTCACATCACCAGTCGTTAAGCCACTTGCCTTTTCACATTTCAAGTGCTAAGCTAGAAATCTTCTATAAATAGAGGCCTAGTGCTTCATTATTTTTCACGAATTCATTCAAGCTATAGAGAGAAAAGTATAGAGAATAAAAGAAGAAGAAGAGTATTCATTACTACACTCTCAGTAGTATTCAATCCCTACTAAGGTAAGGGTGTTATTCTTTCTTATTCATGAAGAGAACTGTTGTTATTCCATTGCTTATTATTCTGTTGGAATAACCTGTATACGCGGTTTACCCTATACTTGGTGACATTCTTCTATTATTCTGTTGGAACATCCATGCATGTGTTTTACACCTGGACACTGGTTTCCGCTTTTTATTATTATTCTGCTGGAACATCCATGCATGTGTTTTGTTTGGACTGGTTCCATTCTTTATTATTACATTGTTGGAATATCACATACGTGTGTTTTACGATAGACACTGGTTCCATTCTTTATTATTACATTGGAATATCACGTGCATGCGTTTTTACGCAGGACTGGTTCCGTTATTTATTATTACGTTGGAATAACTCACTTGCATGCGGTCTATCGCATGCATGGTGATTTCTTTTGTTATTCCATTCTTTATTATACTCAGTTGGTTAAAACTTTGACTTCTATACTCCATGAAATTAGTGGAATATCCTTGATATTTGCGCTTCATCCAGTATCCTTTCATGGAAATATTCTTCTGATCATTCTTGAATTTTACTCTACAAAGCAGTATCATGTTGACAATTTGGACATTATTAGTTTCTGGATAAATTAATTCTTGAACTTGTTTTATTGAATTTTTATATCATTGTCATCATCCTCATGTTTATATTATGTTGAAAGTCATCTGTGGCCTGTAGTGCATAGATGGACTTGGTATGATTATGACCATGGATTATTCAGTGTAATCATGACCGTAATGTTACAAATGATGTGGTAAAAGTTATCAATGGCCCGTAGTGCATTGATGGACAGTTGTTGGCATGATCATGACCATTAATGAATACACAAATGTCTTTGGCTGTAGTGCATGGATAATTTGTGGTCGTGATACTAAAGAATATCCTTGGCCGTAGTGCAGGGGTGATTCGATGATGTGGATTATTTATTAAGCTGAGTCCTAGCGATAAAAGTCATGAAAAACCTTTTAAATCATAAAAGATAGTAGATTTTATTCTCTACTTGACTCTTTTAATGGATTGCTTGTTCATTGCGCATTAAACTTGATGTTGTTATATTTTATTAGTTTAACATCTTTGTTGAAGGCTAACGATAATTTATTACGCATTATCTTAGTCATAATATTTCTTCTTTGGGCTAGTTTAGCTCACCCTTTCTTTCACTTTCTTTCTTTTCAGAATGAGAACATAGCGCAGGACTAATCGGAGAACTGAGTTGACGGTCGAGGAGGATAACATTAGTAGTCCTCACTATTCGTGAAATAGTGTATTAATAATTGTAATGAGGACTCCTTTTGAGTTTGTATAATCTCTAGTAGATAATAATTGTATTCAAACTCACGGTTATGTTTTGTCGTATTGTACCGGACGGTTGTATTAATAAGTTATATTTGAATTTTGTACCATGTATCCGCGACCCAAGATGGTTGATGTATACCTAATTTTGGGGCGTCACATCATCATCTCAATTATTGATTTAATAATATATAAAATATCGATAATAATTGAATCAAATAACGTGAGATACTATGCAATAATTATCAGTGTAGCAATAATTAAACAAAACCGAGTGACTTCTCACGTAAGCATCAATAATCAATACCGTAGCTACTATGCAACCACGCGTATTCTTCATCTTTACCGAGTAGTTCAACGTTTTTAACGGTAAAACTTCCGCCGTTATTTTTATAAAATATTTTTTTATCGTTTTCTCGATCCGATAATAATTTCGTTATGGGGTCCACTGAATGATTGTATCGTAAATGCGATTATTATTCTCGACAAAAGAATATTCCCCACCAATCGAATATTATACAACAACTTGCATACTTTTCAAAATTTATAAATATTACCCACAACTATAACATTATCTCAAATCACAATCATAGTTTTGAAATTTTTTTTTCGAGAAAATTAAATCTTTATTCATAAATTTTGGGATTTTACAACTATTATTTATAGTGACATTACAATGTAAAGTGTAGACTGTAGTACATTTGGAAAGTAAATCAATCATTATCCCTTAATTATGCAATTCCCCTACTTATTTAATCCCCAAATCATGCCTTTAGAATAATATCTAAAATTATAATACTATTAAAATTTTAATTGATTGAGATATGTAGTTAATGTAAGTAATTAGAATTAATTGTTTATCATAAATTATTTTATTATTAATATTTATTATTATAACTATTTTGATTGTATCAAGATTTTGAAAAAAATAAAAAATAAAGGAAGGAAGAAGCATGAGTAAATGACCCAAGACCCACGAGCCTCACTAAACTCACTTTATACCAAAACTTAAGCCATTTACGGCCAGCTCAAAGCTTCTCGGCTTTTTTGGCCATTTTACCCATTTGCAGTCTGACGCCATTAGATCTGAGCATTTCATGACCGTAGGCAATTATTTTTTTGGAAATTCCATATAGATTTTTATTTTAAATATATACTCTTGTTATGACTTACGAGTAGACACAATGATATATATGGACTATAAATTAGTATACATACATACATACATAAATAATTACTCCCTCCATCCCATAGTTATAGGCTAATTTCTTTTGGCACATAGTTTAAGAAAATTAGTTAAGTGACAATTTTTAACATAAATTTTTCACATATACCCCTTAATATGGAATTAATAAATAAGTGAATTACTCCTTACTTATCACACTGGAACTCTCAACTTCATTGATTGACGTGTACTGACCATTAAAATCCATAACCATAGAACTTTAACCAAAGAGAATACAATAACATTAAATGTGGTGATAAAAATAATGACATTGAATGTTGTTTCTTCAAAAAAAGAGTAATGGTTGAATATTTATTATAAGGGCAAAAAAGTAAAACAATGAACCAACTAAATGTTATAAATAGTAAGTAGCCTATATATTAGGACATCTCAAAATAGAAAATCAGCCTATAACTATGGGACAGAGGGAGTAATAATTAATATTTTTATTTGTAATAAGCATATTTTTTTGTAACAACTTAATTTTTTTGGGTAAAATTAAACTAAATTTTAGTTATGATATCTGCAGTTTCTAGTTTTCTCTTGGGACATGTCTGTTCTTTCTTTCTTTCTTTTTATTTTGAAACGATTGTTGTTGGGTTCCTTATTTTTTTTTATTTTTATTGATGGACTCTTGATTTGGGTTTTCACATACAAGTTTTTCTGAGAGTTCTGTTTTACTGAGGCTTTTTTAGTAGGTGTGTTGCTTAGATTTCTTTGTATTGTATAAACTTCTATTTTTCTGATGTGTTTTCCTGGTAATTTTCGAATGAGAAGGGAGATTAGAATATTTGTTTAATAGTAGAATCTCAGTAGTGGGTACTAGCAGTTGGAAGAAAAGAAAAAAAAGAGATGCATTTTTTGTTGTTAAGTTCTATGTCGGAAATCTATGAAGCCGAGGCGTAACGAAACTTTCACCCAACAGTTAATCAAACTCGTTTTGTAGGAGAAAACAAAAGGAAAAGAATTGGGGGTAGTGTTTAAGAAGAAAACATGGAATGTGAGTTAAGGTACCCCGATTTACACCCCCTTGCGCGGGAGTACGCATTAAGTTTTCTGGCAAAAAATCCAAGATCCAAGTTTGGTCCAATACAATTCCTTAGCTAACCTCATATGCGCAAACCCACTTTTTTTTCTACAACCATATTACTAAGCCCAACAATAGAATGTACAAATATACTCATGAAAGTTTACCATAATGAGCAATGTGGGACTTAGCTTAACTCAAGGATTTTTGAAGCACAACTAACAATCCCCCACATGATTCAAAATTATCATAAATTTTTTTTTACAAAGGAAGTAAAATGGGCAATGGATTTTAGATATATAACGTCGATATCTTGTGGGTTTGAATCGACACTTAGTGGAACAAGCTCATGATTGCAGATTATGGGTGAACTATACTCTTGAACCCATTCTCTTTGATACAAACAATTGATCTTGCACACATACCAAAAATTCCAAATCCACACAAGTCCGCGGTTAGGCGCGTTCTCGGCCATGCACCATTTCCCATATTTTTATAAAGACTCGAGAGAGTTTTCCATATGCTCTCATATGAAGCGGCCACCAGCTCCACCTTTATATAGGTGAACCCATTAAATGTAAAATGACATACACTACCCTTTATGGCTATGAGTTTCATTAAGAATCTAAACGATTCATCCTACCACAATTTGTCAGTAAGCACCACACGCACACAGAGAGAGACATAAATAGTTGCACTGCTATAATTAAGTAATTTTGTGACTTGTTGTTACCCATTGTGTGAGACCCCAGATTTTATGAATAAAGATTTAATTTTCTCGAAATATATTTTTGAATATTATGGTGTGGATTTGATATAATGTTATAGTTGTGGGTAATATTTACAAATTTTGCAAAGTACGCAAGTTGTTATATAATATTCGATTGGTCGGGGAATATTCTTTTTGTCGAGGAATATCCGTACGACGGTACAATCATTGGTGGACCCCACAACGGAATTATTATCGGATTGAGAAAACGACAAAAATACTTTATAAAAATAACGGCGGAAGTTTTACCGTTAACTATTGAAACACCCGGTGTTAAAAGTACAACAATACGCGTGGTTGCATAGTAGCACACGGTATTGATTATTGATGCTTACGTGAGAAGTCACTCAATTATACTCAATTATTGCTACAGTAATTGCTGCATCATATCTCTCATATTATTGATTCAATTATTGTCACAGTATCATCTACATAATATTTATTATTATTAAATCAATAATTAAGACGACAAAGTTATTCAGTATTATTATTTGCAATATTATCGACAATGTCTAGAAGTTACATCGAGGAGAGGTTTGGTCACCTAATTGCGGCGCCCAATAAGGAGAAATCCTTATCGAAAAGCCCTCTTCACGAGAATGACCCGGTTGTTAAATATTGTGAGTTATAATATTAATGATGAATAAGTTGTGTTGATTAAAATGAATTTTGATAGTTCCATTGTGTTGGAATTATTAGTGTTAGTGGAAATCGACATCTATTAGATGATAATTGATGTCTCTAGGGGTTATATTGATAAATTGGGTAATTTATCGGATAAATGAGCAATTAATTGCTACTAATTCACATGCTTATATAACTATTTGTTCACATGTGTGTACTATTGAATCACATTATTTACTATTAGGGGAGTTGGTGCAAGATTGATAATACTTGCATGACTAAGTTAAAAATGGAGGTATAGATGTACTATATCTTTGTAATTCGTATTTTCACATGATTATACTATTAATTCACATGATTGAACTATTGATTCACATTATTTACTATTAGGGGAGGTGGTGCAAGTTTGATAATACTTGCAGGACTAAATTAAAAATGAAAGAAAAGTTGGAGGTATTGTACTGTAATTTTTCGAACCCCAAAACGTGCAATTATCGAAACTATATTTTCCTATAAATAGAAGCTCATTCTTCCTTCATTTGTCACCAATTCACAAAAGCTTTAGAGCGATTATTATAGAGAGAAATTATAGAGAGAAAGAAGAAAAGTATTCTGCTACTTTACTACTCCTATATCCAGTACTCTTGTTTTTAAGGTAAGGGATATTATTTGTTGTACTCTTAGGGAGTATTATTTCTTTCTTTCGTCTTCATGAAGAGAACTTATGTTATTCCATTCTTTGTTATTATGTTGGAATAACTCGCCTATGTCTGGTAATCTTGCATACTTGGTGAAATTCTTCTAATATTCCATTCTTTATTATTACATTGGAATATCCTCATGCATGCGTTTTTACGCCTGGACTGGTTCCGTTATTTATTATTACATTGGAATATCCCATGCATGCGTTTCTACGGGACCGATTCCGTTATTTATTATTACATTGGAATATCACATCGGTGCAATTTACTTTGACACAGTTCCGTTATTATTATTCTCGTTGGAATAACTTTGTCATCTGCAATCTACCGCATGCATGGTGATTTCTTTTGTTATTCCATTCTTTATTATATTCATTGGTTAAAGTTTTGACTTCTATACTCCATGAAATTAGTGGAATCTCCTTGATATTTGCGCTTCATCCAAAGATCTTTTCATGGAAATATTCTTCCGAGCATTCTTGAATTTTACTCTACAAAGCGATGATCGTGTTGACAATTTGGGCGTTATTAGTTCTGAATAAATTAATTCTTGAACTTGTTTTATTGAATTCTTATATCATTGTCATCATCCTCATGTTTATATTTTTTGAAAGTTATATGTGGCACAGGTGCATAGATGGACTTGATATGATTATGACCGAGGGATTATTCGGTTGTAATCATGGTAGTAATGTTACAAATGATGTGGAAAAAGTCCTCATTGGCCCGTAGTGCATTGATGGACAATTTTTGGTATGATTATGGCTATGGATTCTCTTTGGTCGTAGTGCAAAGATGAATTGTTTTATGGCATGATCAGGACCGTTGATAAAAACATGATTATCTTAGCCCGTAGTGCATGGATAATTCGTGGTCGTGATACTAAAGAATATCCTTGGCCTGTAGTGCAGGGATGATTTGATGAAGTGGATTATTTATTAAGCTGAGTCTCAGCGATAAAAGTCATGAAAAACATTTTAAATCATAGAAGATAGTAGATTTTATTCTCTACTTGACTCTTTTAATGGATTGCTTGTTCCGCTGCAGTTAAACTTGATAGTTATTATATTTTATCAGTTTAACACTGTTGAAGGCTAACAATAATTTTTTCTGCATTATCTTAGTCATAATATTTCTTACTGGGCTAGTTGAGCTCACCGTTTCTTTTACTGTTCTCTTCAGGAAATTAGAACGTAGTAGGGACTAGTCGGGGAACAGAGTGATGGTCCTAGATGGTGCATTAGTAGTCCTTACTATTCTGTGAAATAGTGTGATAATAAATGTAATGAGGACTCCATTGAGTTTGTATACTCTCTAGAGGACAGTTTTGTATTCAAACTCACAGTTTATGTTTTGTCGTATTGTACACGACAGTTGTATTATTAAGTTGTATTTGAATTCTGTACCATGTATTTGGCGACCCAAGATGGGTGATGTATACCTAATTTTGGGGGCGTCACAATTGGTATCAAAGCTTAGGGATATGATCCCTGGCTAAGATGTGAGACTAGAACTAGGAGGGGAGAGACGGGGAATTCCTTCGCTAGTATGACCTACCTAAGTTTATTTGATATTTAATTGGTCGGTCAGAGTATAGGGATAATATGTGATGTTAATTAACCCTTGTTTTGTGGTAGTATTTGAAAATGACATCCGAGAATGTTGAGAATAGCAATGGAGCACAGGAGACCGTTGAGTCTCCATAGATCAATAATCAGGACAATGTGCAACAGGATGTCGATAATCCTCTTGTAAACACGAACACTGATCAATTGACGAATGACGGTACGTTTAGGAACTTTTTAGAATTCATGCAACATCAGGCGAAGGCCACTCCTGTTCATAATACAGGAGGAATCAATGGCAACCCACGGTTGGTCACCGCTAAGAAATTCAAAGAGCTGGGAACACCGGAGTTTTTGGGAAAGCTAGAACCACTTAAGGCAGAGACGTGGTTAAAGAAGATCACCAAGATATTTGATGTCTTGGGATGCTCCAAGGAGCAAAAGGTTCCCTTTGCCACCTTTATGTTGCGCGAAGAGGCAGATCACTGGTGAGAATCAGAAAAAGCATTACTAGCTTGACGCTTTTCAAGATGTCTTGGAAGAAGTTCCAAGAGTCGCTCAATGACAAGTACTTTCCCGAAAGTATTCGTCACATGAAGGAGGTGTAGTTTATCAAGTTGGAACAAAACAATATGACCGTGTCGCAATACGAGGCTAAATTTGTGGAGTTATCCCGGTTTGCATCCCATTTGGTCGATAATGAGGAGCGAATGACGCGATTGTTTTTAAGAGGTTTGAAGCCGGAGATACGCCAATATCTTATTTCTCATAAATGTTGTTTATATTCCGATGTTGTGAATAGGGCCCAGTTATTGGAGCGCGATAATGAGTCAGCACAACCAAAAGGCAACGAGTAACAACACGATAATAATCGTACTGGTGGCAACGACCATCAGAATAATGATAACCATCGTGGGGGGTATTATCATGCCAAGAATGGTAACCACTTCGGTGGCAATCATGGCCAAGATAATAGAAGTGGAAATTTCAAGAAGAGAAGGTCATTTAGCTCGATTTTGTCTTATAGTGAAGTCAAGTCCAGCTGGGACGGTGGCGCCAAAGTCGGATAGTCGGTGGTTTCAGGAAGAGCGTTTTTCGTGACTTCTCAAAAAGCGAGTTACCCGAACGAAGTTAGCACGGGTTAGTTAATTATAAATTCTTGCGAAGTCTATACCTTATTAGATACCGGTTCTACCCATTCTTTTATCTCTCTTGCTTGTGCTCAACGCTTAAATTTGACCCTAGAGAAGTTAGACTTTGACTTATTGGTTGAAACTTCGTTAGTAGAAACCTTCATTTCATGTGCTATCCAAGTCTTGGATGAGAGTCATAGTTTTTTTTTAAATGATATTTCTGTCGTTAATAAATTTCCTGACGTATTCTTGAAGACTTCTTATCCTACCCTAGAGCGTGAAATTGATTTTTGTATTGACCTTAGTACAAAACCCTTTTCTCAAACCCTCAAATATTTTCTTCACCTAAAACGAACGTAACATGTGCTAAAGACGTTGGCTCGAGCTGTTGAAGATTACGATCATATCATTCAATACCATCGTGGAAAAGCGAACGTGGTAGCTGACGCGTTGAGAAGAAGATCGTATGCGTTTACAAGTGCGAATATACGAACCCCGTGAAGATAACGAATATACGAGTAGAATCGACTTTAATCGATAAAGTTAAAGCTGCTCAAGCTACATACTCAGAGCTGATGAGTGTGAAGAAGAAGGTTCAAGAGGGCGTTATTCTAGAAGCAAGAATCGATGAAGAGAGGAAATCTCAACCCTCGATTTTATTGGCCCATTTAAAATCCTTGATCGAGTAGGAACTGTGGCCTATAGACTCGTTTTACCGCTAAGTATGTCGCGGGTTCATAACATTTTTAACGTATCGATGTTACGTAAATATGTGGATGACCCAAACCACATTATTAAATTAGAACTAAACGATATAGCAGAAGATTTAACGTATGATGAGATACGTGTTAAAATCTTAGATAAGAAGGATCATATTCAACACTCAAAGGTTATACCTCAAGAATTAGAATCTGAAATAAAGTCAAGGTATCTTCACCTCTTCGACATACCAGGTACGTACGTAAATTTCGAGGGCGAAATTTCATAAGGAGGGGAGATTGTGAGACCCCAGATTTTATGAATAAAGATTTAATTTTCTCGAAATATATTTTTGAATATTATGGTGTGGATTTGATATAATATTATAGTTGTGGGTAATATTTACAAATTTTGTAAAGTACGCAAGTTGTTATATAATATTCGATTGGTCGGGGAATATTCTTTTGTTTCGGGAATATCCGTGACGATTTACGATAAATCATCATTGGTGGACCCTATTAACGGAATTATTGTTTGATTGAAAAACGACAAAAATACTTTATGAAAATAACGGCGGAAGTTTTATCGTTAACTGTTGAAACACCCGATGTTAAAAGTACAATAATACGCGTGGTTGCATAGTAGCACACGGTATTGATTATTGATGCTTACGTGAGAATTCACTCAGTTATACTCAATTATTGCTACAGTAATTGCTGTATCATATCTCTCATATTATTGATTTAATTATTGTCACTGTATCATCTGCATAATATTTATTATTATTAAATCAATAATTGAGACGACAAAGTTATTCATATTATTATTTGCAATATTGACAATGTCTAGAAGTTACATCAAGGAGGGTTTGGTCACCTAATTGCGCTACCAATAAGGAGAAATCTTTATCGAAAAGCCCCCTCTTTCACGAAACGACACAGTTGGTTGTTAAATATTGTGAGTTATAATATTAATGATGAATAAGTTGTGTTGATTAAAAATGAATTTTGATAGTTCCATTGTGTTGGGATTATTAGTGTTAGTGGAAATCGACATCTATTCCGATGATAATTGATGTCTAGGGGTTCTTTTGATAAATTGGGTAATTTATCGGATAAATGAGCAATTAATTGCTACTAATTCACATGCTTATATAACTTGTCAGGAATAAACATGTGAATGATATTCTTATTTAATATATGAGTTGATTATGATATATATAAATTAATGAATATGCAAGTATGCTTGCATGAAGAAAAGCTGTAAAGTCCTTTGATAGATAATAGAAATATATGTACAAGGACTTAGAATGAATTGATCAAATATGTTAGGTTGATCCTACATAAGCAAAACAGCTTTGTAAAGTCCTCAAAAAGAAATGATGTACAAGGACTATAAATATAGAAAGATCAAGCTTGTTAGGTTGATCTTATGATGTAATAGATAGGCTAGTCGATCGTCGTTAAACCGCACTGTAAATCATAGTCTTCCAGGTGAGTCAAGGTTAACTCGGGAGCTATCGAACCAGAATAGGAGTATGCAAGATAGTAGATCTCGGAGTTCGTAGACTGTCAAGGGAAACAAAGAAGGATCGTAGTGTATCGAGAAGAGCTTCCTCGGGATCGTAGTGTGCTGAGGAAGTCATGTTCAGAATCGTAGAGACAACCTGCCTAAGAGCTGAACGATCATCTGCCAAAGCCAAGTCCGAAACGTAGACTACACTTAGAGTCGTAGAGCCTAGTGATGCCGAAGCCAAGTCAAGGATCGTAGACTACACTCTGAGTTCGTAGAGTCCATTGAGTGCATCTGAGGAGAGATCGTGGTCGGGCAAGATCGGATGAAGACAACAAAGCACAAGGCGTAAATCGTAGAGTGTCAAGATCTCGATCTCGGGATCGTAGTGTCGGCCAGACAAATTTGAATCAATCGTAGATTGCAGAACTACGACTCCAACATAAGTGCTCACAATGCCAAGTCAGAATCGTAGAGCAGATACGGTTCTCAAAGAATGAGCACTCCCAGAATATCCAAAGGTACGAAGCCTCTAGTTGGCACTGCAAAGATGCAATCCACAGTAAGGGAACTAGAGAGCACTCAACGAATGGCATGCAGGCTAGCAGAAGAAGTAAGCACCAATCCAATCAGCATCAAGATTGAGTTGAAAGGCCATTCGTGATGAAGTCTTCCACAAGATGATTCAAAGAAGACTTCACGGTGACTAAGGAAAAATCACTAATGCGATTCTTGTCAAGAGAATGAAGACAACAATCTTGGAAGCAACCAGATCGTAGTGTTTGTCAGACAAAAAAAGAACTGATGGAAGGTGAACCGAGATACTGGTCAGCTTCTGAAGAGCAAGGCTAAAGTGATTAAGTGCAGGGTCAGTTCATTGATGATAAGTGAGTGGAAGATCACCAGGAGAAAGCAAGTTGGACGCGCCACAAATTTGAAGTGTCTTGATATTCAGAAGGGGACCAGAGCAAGGAATTAGGCCATCAGTATCTGAGAACAGTCGAAGCAAACAGAAGTATTGAAACACTGCACAATACAAGGAAGAGGTGTTCTACATTGAAGATCCAATCAACACTCTTCAGGATCGTAGTGTTAACTCTACTAAGTCAACGAGCAACACTCAGCAAGACACTACGATCAGGTCCTTGAAGACGTGCATCAGAACGTAGAGTTCGGATACACAAGACCAAGCATTGGCAACGGCTTCAATCAAGAGTAATATTCGGACAAGTGCTTATTGAGAGCATCGATGCAAAAGGACAACCTCTGATCAAGAAATCAGAAGAAATAAAGTCATCAACCTGCCCAAGATAGTAAAGTGATACATCCGCGGGGTAGGTGAAACGATGAAGCTGCAGAGTCGGAAAAAAGTATGTCATGTCACATCAAGCAGTCTACCTCAAGCAACTTGAGATCTGTGAAGACATTTGAATAGCCTCTAATGGCTACTTTCCAACGGAAGGATTGGGAAGGTGTATAAATGTAGAAGAGCTTCAAAGATCAAAGGTTGCTAGAGTTGTGAGTTTTGGAGAGAAGGTGGACTGATCTAATCAAGTGATAGTGAGTCCAAAGGCTCACTCTACGATCCACGAAGAACACTCAGAAGTCAGATCAAACAAGAAGTAGAAGTGCGAGTTCTACTATGTATAAGTGAGAGTTCTACTACATGAAGAGTGTTCTGAACTGCCGAGAGAAAGAAGAGCATCATGCCATCTGGATGTCCATCATGGGAAGACTCTAAGTATAATAGAGAAGAGCCTACAGTCAGCTTAACAAGTCCATCATGGGAAGGCATCGAGGAGCAAGAAGGGAGATCACAAAAGCCATCTTGGTGACAAGCATGAGAAAGTTTCTAAGTACCTAACAGAAGAGCTTACAGTCATCTTAGAAGCCTCTCATGTGCAACCATCAAGTACCAAGAAGAATTATCTTCAAGGATGTTCATCAAGGGGTCATCCGTAGTAGTTGAGCAACCTAAGAAGCTGAGCATCATGCAATACTCAACTGCTCTTCAAGGATGATCAAGCCAAGCTGCTAAGGATAGAAGATGTTCAGAGCATGAAGACATCTTAGTAGCTTAGCACCGACTCCAACAACAACAAACAAACAACTCAACGAAGCTAGGGCCTGAGGGGTCCTTGTCCAGAGGGACTAAATGAAGCAGGGCCAAAGGGTCCTTGTCCGGAGGGACTAAACAAAGCAGGGCCAAAGGGTCCTTTTCCAGAGGGACTAAACGAAGTTCCAAGCTTGCTGGGCTTGAAGAGTTCCAAGGGAACTAGAAGAGTCCCAAGGCTGCTGGCCTTGAAGAGTTCTTAGTGAATCAAGTTCCAAGGTCACGGCCTTAAAGGAATCGTGAGATTCGTGGTGTTGCCCTTCTTTAGTGGAAATCCTGCTAGTTAAAAGCAGAAGAATGGATTAGGAGCTTGAGTCTCTGAACCACTTAAAACCTCTTGTGTCTTTTACATTATGTCATTTACATTATGTCTATAACTGCTATAACTGATATGTATGTTTTAACTGCTTACAACTAAACTAACTCAACGAATAATGTACGTATGATTATGAATATATCAATGAAGGGGAATCTTTTACTTATTCCGCTGTGCTTGAAAAGATTCTTATGTTTGTCATATACTCTAATATGAACAATACATCATAAACCAGAAAAGTATTTGAAATAAAAAGGATCTATTCAACCCCCCCTTCTAGATCTATTGTGCCCTCTGGGAACTAACATAACTATTTGTTCACATGTGTGTACTATTGAATCACATTATTTACTATTAGGGGAGTTGGTGCAAGATTGATAATACTTGCATGACTAAGTTAAAAATGAAGGTATAGATGGAGGTACTATACTGTAATTCATATTTTTCAAATGATTATACTATTGATTCACATGATTGAACTATTGATTCACATTATTTACTATTAGGGGAGGTGGTGCAAGTTTGATAATACTTGCAGGACTAAATTAAAAATGAAAGAAAAGTTGGAGGTATTGTCTTTGTAATTTTTCAACCCCAAAACGCGTAAATTATCGAAACTATATTTTCCTATAAATAGAAGCTCATTCTTCCTTCATTTGTCACCAATTCACAAAAGCTTTAGAGCGATTATTATAGAGAGAAATTATAGAGAGAAAGAAGAAAAGTATTCTGCTACTTCACTACTCCTATATCCAGTACTCTTGTTTTTAAGGTAAGGGATATTATTTGTTGTACTCTTAGGGAGTATTATTTCTTTCTTTCGTCTTCATGAAGAGAACTTATGTTATTCCATTCTTTGTTATTATGTTGGAATAACCTGTCTATGCGAAGTACTGCATACTTGGTGAAATTCTTCTAATATTCCATTCTTTATTATTCTGTTGGAATATCCTCATGCATGCGCTTTTTACGCCGACCGGTTCCGTTATTTATTATTCATTGGAATATCCTCGTCATGCATGCGTTTTACTGCCGGACCGGTTCCGTTATTTATTATTCGTTGGAATATCCTCGCTTGCAAGCAATTTCACCGACCGGTTCCGTTATTATTATTCTGTTGGAATAACCTGTCTATGCGAAGTATTGCATGCATGGTGATTTCTTTTGTTATTCCATTCTTTATTATATTAAGTTGGTTAAAGTTTTGACCTCTATACTCCATAAAATTAGTGGAATATCCTTGATATTTGCATACTCCATCCAAAGATCTTTTCATGAAAATATTCTTCTAAGCATTCTTGAATTTTACTCTACAAAGCAAAGATCATGTTGACAATTTAGACGTTATTTGTTCTGAATAAATTAATTCTTGAACTTGTTTTATTGAATTCTTATATCATTGTCATCATCCTCATGTTTATATTTTTTTGAAAGTCATCTGTGGCCTGTAGTGCATCGATGGACTTGGTATGATTATGACCAGGGATTATTCGGTGTAATCATGACCGTAATGTTACAAATGATGTGGAAAAAGTCCTCATTGGCCCGTAGTGCATTGATGGACAGTTTTTGGTATGATTATATTTATGGCTATGGATTCTCTTTAGCCGTAGTGCAAAGATGAATTATTTTATGGCATGATCAGGACCGTTGATAAAAACATGATTATCTTTGGCCCGTAGTGCATGGATAATTCGTGGTCGTGATACTAAAGAATATCCTTGGCCTGTAGTGCAGGGATGATTTGATGATGTGAATTATTTATTAAGCTGAGTCTCAGCGATAAAGTCATGAAAAATATTTTAAATCATAGAAGATAGTAGATTTTATTCTCTACTTGACTCTTTTAATGGATTGCTTGTTCCGCTGCAGTTAAACTTGATAGTTATTATATTTTATCGCTTAACATCGTTGAAGGCTAATGATAATTTATTCTCGCATTATCTTAGTCATAATATTTCTTCTTCGGGCTAGTTGAGCTCACCCTTTCTTTCACTGTTCTCTTCAGAAAATGAGAACGTAACAGGGACTTGTCGGGGAACAGCGTGATGGTCCTAGATGGTGCATTACTAGTCCTCAATATTTTGTGAAATAGTGTGATAATAAATATAACGAGGACTCCATTGAGTTTGTATACTCTCTAGAGGACAGTTTTTGTATTCAAACTCACAGTTTATGTTTTGTCATATTGTACACGATAGTTGTATTATTAAGTTGTATTTGAATTCTGTACCATGTATTTGGCGACCCAAGATGGGTGATGTATACCTAATTTTGGGGGCATCACACATTGAACCCAATTCATGGGATCTCCAATCACATGGGTTGGGTTTCCATCACGTATCACTTACTCAAGATGTTGGCAATAGTCTCATCCCTCTTGATGCCTCTTGGACGACCTTTTTAGTCAATCCCTTTGTGAGTGGATCTGCCAAATTCTTTTTAGACCTCACGAATTCTGTTGCCTAATTTCTTACTAGCACTTTAACACACAAGTATACGCGTTCAATTGTAATATTCAGCAAGCAAGGATATTGTTCCCACGAGGAAATAGATAAACCTTTATCAATTACTAATTTTAATTCAATTAATCTTATTTTAAACTACGAAATATGGGTTGTGATATGAAAGTCTAAATTAACAAAATTAATAACTAAGATCAAAGTTTAAATCAATTTACTTATCATTTAAATCAACTAATTAATATGAATTATTATCTAAGAATGATTTATAAAATTCACGCACTTTTTCCAAAAACACATGAACAAATCATCCTAAATCCGATTCTTAAGACACATAATTACAAGGAACACTTAATTCACTATATTCCTATGTGAATTAAGTTAATTAGGGTTTTACGCACAAATTCTTTCAATGGATACAAAAGACACTTAGGTATATTCTTATCCTACATGCTAATCATATTAACCTTATTCAGATTATATGAACATATGTTATTATATCCAGATCTAAATCTATATTCCATCTTCCAATTTTATGTAGATTATCACAGTAATTGCTGGCCAAATAATTAATCAATAAGCATAAGATATAATAAATAATTCAATAAAAACCAACTTTCATACAATGAGAATGTTTAATTTAAACTACATATCAAGTTCCGTTGCAATCTTAATGAAAGTTTAGTTCATGATAATAAAAATAATAAAGAAAAACATCATCAAGATTAATAATCAAAACATCTCGGATAATTACAAAAGATAAAACTAGAGAAGAGAAGAAGAAACTCTGAATTTGCTCAAATACTCTCTCTTTGATCTTCATCCCTTGCAATCCTCCTTCCTGTTTTTCTTCGTTGTTCTCTTTGCAATTGTCTTGATAAATTGAGTGATACGTCTTTTCTAAAGTCTTCTCGTATTTGTATTCGTCCAAACCCTCATTCAGATTCCTTTTTTGCTTCAAAAACCAACTTAGGAGTAGCAAAATCCCTCTTTAGCCGCACAAGAGCGCCTATGTGAGACCCCGAATTTTATGAAATAAAAGTATTCAATTTTTCTATTTTGGTAAATAGTTAAATTGATAAAAGTTTAAAGTTAAGGGTGATATGTGAAATTTTTTCAAAGTAGACAAGTTGTCATAAAATACCCGGTTACTATTCACTCTAGTATTGTTTGTAAGACCTCGAATTTTATGAAATAAAAGTATTCAATTTTTCTTATAATAACTATTCAGTAAATGGTTAAATTGATAAAAGGTTAAAGTTAAGGGTGATATATGAATTTTTTCAAAATACACAAGTGGTTATAAAATATTCATTGTTGTCTGGGAATATTCGCTTTAGTCGTGGAATATTCTTTTGTCGGGAATATTCGTTAAATGCAAGCAGCAGCCCATTTGTGGGCCCGTGAATCGGATAACCGCTTTGATGAAAAAATGACAAATTTGAGTTTTATAAATAACGGCGTAGTTATTACTATTAAGATCGTTGGAATACCCGGTGGTTAAATACAAGAATACGCTGCGGTTGTTGCAAAAGTAGACACCTGTGATTGCATGTATTGTTGAATTATCGATCCTTACGTAAAGAAGGCACTACTCAATAATTGTTACGATAATTACTGCTCAATATTTTATTTTATTGGTTCAATAATTGTCGTTGATATTTTATATTATTGTTGTTTCAATAATCGTCATCGCACAAGATTTCCCATTATCGATCAATAATTCATATTATTTGAATAATATTATTAGATAAAGATTATTGGCAATGTCTAGAAAGTTCATCAAGGAGAGGTTGGTCACCTAATTACGCTACTAAGAAGTGAGAAAATCCTTATCTGGAAAGCCCCTTTCTCGGGAACACTGGTTGTCATAAATGTGATTCGTAATATTATTTGTGAATAATTAATTATTGATTCATATGATAAGGAAATATTTATTTTATGTGGATATAAATGTTGGATATATTTATTGTGATTAAAAATGAAGGAGTTAATGTTGAGGTGTTTTATCGGTATTTTTTGTTTGAATGGAGGTATTAAAAATTAAACCGTTGTGTTTTTGAGATATATCATGTGAGTTATAATTTTTAATCCGACCGTTGGATCGTTGTAATTTTTGGATATGTTATATATATAAGTTGAGTATATGTCCACAAATTTTGAACCGTTAAAAATGAACGTATGATTTGTTATGAATTTAAGGTGACTGGTTCAGAAATTGTTGAAGTTTCGGAATTTATTATTTTGGTGGAAAATTCTAGAATTGGTGGACCCCACTTGTGGTTGGTGAAGAAATGTGCTGAATATTTATTCAAATGTGGTGGGTGGGAATAGTAGCAGGTAAAGCCATCAGATTGCATGTCAAGTCTGCTTCGGCGTGCTAATATTTTCCTATAAATAGAGGGCTAAGTTAGAATTGAAAATCACACCAGAATTCATAAGTTTTCTCTCTTTCTCTCTCTATATTATCGTGTGTATTCTTGTGAGTATTTTGATACTTTGAGTGTTGCTATACGGTGCAAGTTCCTTCATCACTATATCCAGTATTACAGTCAGAAGTACTGTCTTTTTGAGGTAAGGGGTGTTATATTCTTCTTAAAATGATATTTTCTTCAATATCATTATGCCGAAATGTTGGTATGAACTTTTTATCAAATTTAGAACTTTTTGTGTCGGGGTTACTTATTCACGATATCACAGTCTTATTCACGATACTGCACTACTATTCACGATATCTGACTATTCATTCATAAAAATGAAATTTTCTCCTTTTTGTCCAAGATGTCTATTATGGTTACTATCTTTGATTGTATCCATGTTTTGATCTTTATTCTTGAATTTTGCTTCAAAATTGGTTATTATGGAGTATTATTGATCTTGGATAAACCGTAATACTGAATCTCTAATATTTGTTATTTTGTTTCACCGGATTCGCTTTTCTTTAATATATTTTTCATCATCCTCACCCTAAAATGATGATATTATCAATATCTTCGGCCCAGAGTAAAAGATGAATGATTAATCGATGAATATCTTTGGCCCAGTAGTGCAAAGATGAATGATTACCTAATGAATATCTTTGGCCCATAGTGCAAAGATGAACAGTATTGAGATGAACACGACCAACCGGTGATATAAATGAATATCTTTGGCTCAGTAGTGCAAAGATGAATATTTGATTAAAGATGTATATTGATTGTTGTTACAGGATAAAATATTGATGATGGACTTTTAAATCTTAGAAGATAGTGGAATTCTTTCTACTGACTCTTCTAATGGATTGTTGTTTCACCGCATTTGTTGATCTAAAACTTGTTGTCTATTATATTTTATCGATTTTTCCTGTTGAAGACTAATGATAATTTGTTGTATATTATCTTAGTCATAATATTCTTTTATCGGGCTAGTTGAGCTCACCCTTTTCCTTTTTGTTCCATTGTTCTTCTCCTGGAGGAGAGAATTTAGCGAGAACTAACCAAATGTAATGGAGTGATGATTCAAGATAGTTGTTTTAGTAGTCCTCACTATTTTGTAAAATAGTGTATCAATAATTGTAATGAGGACTTATTTGAGTGTGGATATTGTCTAGAAGACAATAGTTGTATTCAAACTCATAGTATATGTGTTGTCGTATTTTGCACGACAATTGTATGACTGAAGTTGTATTTGTTTTTATACCATGTATTTGGCGACTCAGAATGGGTTGGATGGAATGGACCTATTTTGGGGTCATCACAGTTGGTATCAAAACTTAGGGATATGATCCTTGGCTAAGATGTGAGACTAGAACTAGGAGGGAAGATATGGAAAATTCCTTCGCTAGTATGACCTGACTAAGTTTATTTGGTATTTATTTGGTCGGTCACAGTATAGGGAAAATATGTTAATTTGTTTAATTAACCCTTGTTTCATGGCAGTATTTAAGAATGACAAATGGAAATATTAACGATGGAGTGAATGAGACAAAGGAGACACCCTTAATCACCACCTGTGGGAACGTGCAACAAGAAAGACAATATTTCTCCCCAGTAAACAACACTCACCGAGCAAACGATGAATGATGGAATGTTTATGAGCTTTTTGCAAGACATGCAAAATCGTGGACGAGGAGACTCGTGCACAAAATACGAAAGTGAAAATGATAGCAACGCTACGGCTTTGTTACCGCTAAGCGCTTCAAGGAGCCTGACCACTGGAGTTTTGGGAAAGCCGTAACCACTTACGACGTAGACGTGGATAAAGCGATTACCAAGATATTTGATGTCTTGGGATGTTCCGAGAGCAAAAGGTTCCTTTGCCACCTTTATGTTGCGAGGAGAGGCGATTCATCGGTGGGAATCGGTAAAGCGTACTCAACCTGCCGCACTGAAGATGTCTTGGGAAAAGTTCCAAGAATTGTTCAAACGACAAGTACTTTCCCGAAAGTATTCGTCACATAAAGGAGGTTGAGTTCATCAAGCTGGAGCAAAACAATATGAACGTGTCGCAGTACGAAGCTAAGTTTGCCGAGTTGTCCCGATTTGCATCCCATTTGGTTGATAATGAGGAGAGAATGACGCGAATGTTTCTGCGAGGTTTGAAACCCGAAATACTTCAATACCTCATTTCTCACAAACTATGTTTATATTCAGATGTAGTGAATAGGGCTCAGTTATTGGAGCGTGATAATGAGTTAGCCCAACCGAAGGATAACGAGCAACAACACGATAATAATCGTACCGGTGGCAACGGTCGTCGGAACAATGATAACCATCGTGGAGGAAATTATCATGCCAGAAATGGTAACCACTTCGGTGGTAATCATGGCCAGGATAATATAAGAAATGATTCAAGTGGAAATTTCAAGAAGAGAAGATTTAACGATGACAGGAAGGCGTCGGCACCAGCACCAACACCAGCACCAGCAACAAATTCTAGGGGAGGAGAACGATCGCCAGTTAAATGCTACAGATGCGGAGAGGAGGGACATATAAGTCCAAACTGTTCACAGATTTCCAAGAAATGTTTTAGTTATGGAAAAGACGGTCACATAGCTCGATTTTGTCCTGTAGTGAAATCAAGTCCAGTTGGGACGGTGGTACCAAAGGAGGATACGGACAAAACGAAGTCGGTGGTTTCAGGAAGAGCATTTTTCGTGACTTCTCAAAAAGCGAGTGACCCGAACGAAGTTAGCACGGTTAGTTAATTAATTATAATTTTTATGAAGTCTATACCTTATTAGATACCTGCTTCTACCCATTCTTTTATCTCTCTTTGTTTATGCTTCAACGCTTAAATTTGACTCAAGAAGTTAGATTTTGACTTATTGGTTGAAACTCCGTTAGGAGAAACCTTCATTACATGTGCTATCCAAGTGTTGGATGAGAGTCACAGTTTTGAATGATATTTCTATTGATAATAAATTTCCTGACGTATTCTTAAAGACTTCTTAGTCTACCCTAGAGCGTGAAATCGAATTTTGTATTGACCCCAGTACAAAACCCATTTCTTAAACCCTAAAATATTTTCTTCACCCAAAACGAACGTAACATGCGCCAAAGACGTTGGCTCGAGCTGTTGAAGATTACGATTATACCATTCAATACCATCGTGGGAAAAGCGAACGTGGTAGCTGACGGGTTGAGCAGGAGATGGTATGCGTTTATAAGTGCGAATATACGAACCTACGTGAAGATAGTAAATATACGATTAGAACCGACGATAAAGTTAAAGTTGCTCAAGCTATAGACCCGAAGCTGATGAATACGAAGAAGAAGGTGCAAGAATGCGTTATTCTAGAAGTAAGAGTCGATGAAGAGAAGAAAACTCAAGCCTTCGATTTAGTTGAAATCCTCGATCGAGTAGGAACTGTAGCCTATATACTTGCCTTAACGCTAAGTATGTCGCGTGTTCATAACGTTTTTCACGTATCGATGTTACGTAAATATGTGGACGACCCGAATCATATTATTGCGTTAGAACCAGACGAGATAGCCGAAGATTTAACGTACGATGAGGTACCTGTTAAGATCTTGGATAGGAAAGAGCATGTCTTACGCACGAAGGTTATACCACAAGTTAAGGTTTTGTGGAGAAACCATGCTATTGAAGAAATGACCTGGGAGTTAGAATCAGAAATGAAAGCGAGGTATCCTCACCTTTTCGAAATACCAGGTACGTACGTAAATTTCGGGAACGAAATTTCATAAGGAGGGGAGATTGTAAGACCCCGAATTTTATGAAATAAAAGTATTCAATTTTTCTTATAATAACTATTCAGTAAATGGTTAAATTGATAAAAGGTTAAAGTTAAGGGTGATATATGAATTTTTTCAAAATACACAAGTGGTTCTTGTCAGGAGGAGAGAATTTAGCAAGAACTAGCCGGGGTATGGAGTGATGATTCAAGATAGTTGTTTTAGTAGTCCTCACTATTTTGTAAAATAGTGTATCAATAATTGTAATGAGGACTTATTTGAGTGTGGATATTGTCTAGAAGACAATAATTGTATTCAAACTCACAGTATATGTGTTGTTGTATTTTGCACGATAATTGTATTACTGAAGTTGTATTTGTTTTTGTACCATGTATTTGGCGACTCAGAATGGGTTTGATGGAATGAACCTATTTTGGGGTCGTCACATTGTTCACTCGGGTATTTGGGCTTTTGTGTCGGGGTACTATTCATAGGGTACTATTCCCGAAGTACTATTCACGGGGTACTATTCACCTAAAAAATATATTTCTTTTCGGTCCAAATTATTTTTGAGTACAATATTATTCCATGAGGAGATGTGCTAATTTTTCAGACCGTTGGTTGAAATTATAATAGTAAATCAATATGGATCGTTGGTTTAAAGTTTTAATAGTAAAATCTTTTTATATAGAACAAAATACTTTTATAAAGTTATTCTATAAATAGAATATATTATATTCTATTATGCATAGTGTTTTACATAGTAAAAATCTTTTTATATAAAATGTAATACTTTTATAAAGTTATTCTATAAATAGAATATATTATATTTTATTATGCATAGTGTTGCATAGTGCTCGCATAGTATTTTGCATAGTAAAATCTTTTTATATAAAATGTAATACTTTTATAAAGTTATTCGCTTTTATTAGATTATAAATAGAATATATTATATTTTATTTAAAAGATTTTGCTTTAAATATGGACCGTCCGATTAAAAGTAAATCAATCTGACCGCTTAAGTGAATTTGTTACTATGCGCATCCATTCTCCTATAAATAAAGCTCATTCCTTCATTATTTCTTCTCGGGCTAGTTGAGCTCATCCTTTTCTTTCACCGTTTCTTCGTGAAATGAGAACGTGGTTAGACTAGTCAGGAACCGGAGTGATGGTCCAGATGATAGCATTAGTAGTCCTCACTATTCTCATTAAATAGTGTGACAATAAATGTAATGAGGACCCTATTGAGTTTTTATATTGTCTGTAAGACAATATTAAAACTCACAAATTTCTGTGGTCAGTATAATTAAGTTTTTATTTGTATTGTGTACCATGTATTTGGCGACTCAAGATGGGTGATGTATACCAATTTTGGGGGCGCCACAAACTTAAAGGCGCCAACCCAAAGTCATTTTACAAGCGCCTAGGTGCTTGACCAGGACCACGTAATTACAAAAATACCACTCAGCTTTAATTTTAATGATTTTGGATCTTTTTCTTCTCCCAAATGACCAATTTATCCCTCCAGCTCCAACCTACAAGAAATAAACACAAAATCACATAAAAAGATACTAAAAACACTTAAAGATAGCAATAATTAAGTTTAATAATATCGAATTCATATGTATAAAACCTACTCATCAAATACCCCCAAACTTAACCAACAATTGCTTGTCCCCAAGCAATACAAATAAATATTATAAATTTTGTAAAATAAATTTGAGTCCTAATGTGTCTTCATAATCATAATTGACTAGAAAAATTAAAATATGACAACAAATGGAGTATAAAACATATACTTGTTAATATAGACTAATTGCAAATCTATCCCTTTAATTTGTCATGTTTTTACGAGATTTCTAAATTTATTTTTTAGCACAAGTCTCTCTCATAGATGCATTAGTTATATAAAACTGTTCCTCCATCCTTTTTCGTTGATAATAAAGCAATTTTCTATTAATTGAATTTGAGAAAAAAAATTCTGGCGTGCATAAATTAAGGTTATTATAGTGTACAAGTGTGTCTTCATGTTCCTAAGGTGACAATCAAATTATTGGTTCCATTTACAACACTAATTAAACCCTAACGACTACTTGTAACTTTAATTT
Source organism: Panax ginseng (assembly GCA_020205605.1). Taxonomy (NCBI): domain Eukaryota; kingdom Viridiplantae; phylum Streptophyta; class Magnoliopsida; order Apiales; family Araliaceae; genus Panax; species Panax ginseng. The sequence goes on from CM035148.1 coordinate 34,182,400, forward strand.
CACAAAAAGCAATTTAGTTGAGATAAATTTTAGCCCTAATTTAAAACTCATGTTTAATTAAGATGAATTCGAACCTTAATTTGATACCTCTTAGCTCACATTTGTTCTTTCTCGCTCGTAAATGCGAATTTGGTACTCTCAAATGCGTATCAATTAGGTATAATTCCCATAATGACTATAATAACCTTACTTTTGACATGAATAATATGTTATCACTAATTTATGTTAAATTTAATTTGATAAAATTCACTCTTTATTGACAAAAAGGATTCGAGGAACAATTTTGTACAACTAATGTATTTATGAGGGAGACTTATGCATGCTAAAAAAAAGTTTGAGGAACACTTTTACAAAAACATAACGAATACAAGAGTTAGACTAGCAATTTAGTAACATAATATTCAAAATAATATGAAAATCAGGGTTTGCTAAGAAAGGCAAAAAGCGTGAACCAAATCTAATACCTATATAAAGATAGAGTCAGGCTGCCTACAATAGCCGCCTCTAGACCTTTCTTCTCTCTTCCTCATCTCTGCACGCTTCTATCCTATTTTCTGCCATGGTGATGCCAGCAAAAAGATCTGAATAAGGTTCTCATATTGTTGGGGCTGCCCAAAGGTACATCCGTGATTCTCTTTCGAATCAATATGATTTTGCATCGGTCTTATATTCCTGCTGTTTAAGGGATCTGCTAAACCACAATTTGTATTCAAAGAAACTTAAATCTGGGTCTTACCAAATTGATATTCTGCATGATGATCCGGAAGTTGGGTAGATTTTTCAGTCAAATCAACTATTTGGCGTTACTAAGATATGTTCGGTCGTGATTTCTCTGTTTAAAAAAATTGATATGTTGGATTTTTAATTTATGTCTTATCCCGATCATTTAGACCTTTCATTCTATATGATAAAATATAATATTTTAATTGTATAGAATGTTTGTTTGTGGTCTTAACAAGGACAAACTAATAGATGATACTCGTCGTATTTTGGCCTTGTGGATGTTGCAAGAACTTGAAAATCCATCGAAGCTGTCCAAAAGTTTTAATTTTGGTAGTTAGTAAAACATCTTTGTGGTAGTGCAAGGATAGAATGATAGACAATCTTTTAAAACTTTTTTTATTGTAAGGACAAAATGATAAATGAGCGCAAGGACATATTGATAGTTGATGTATTTAGGCTTTTACATATTGATAGTTGATGTATTTAGACTTTTTATGTAATGATAGACGAAAGCTTTGCGACTATTCTATTTACAAAGGATAGAATGATAGACAATTAATGCAGTCTTCTTTTTAGTCTCTCTGGAGCAATTGGAGATATCATATTTCATTATGGGATTAAAGACATAAGACTCTGGAGTGATGATTGGATCAGTGGCAAATATATTTATGATTACTGATGTATATGTTTCTCAAAATCAGATCTGATGACTCCGATGGATATTAACAAATTGTACTTGTGTGGTTTAGATCGGTTAGTATGAAAGTTTATTTTTTTTTGATAAGTTTGTCAATTGGTCAATAGAATATTGACACACAAAGAACAGGCACGTGTCAGTACTATATTGATCAAATGACCAACTTACTCAAAAATAAATTTCATGCTAACCACTTCCCTATTTCAGCATTCATTTATGTTTAATATGATTAGTTGCAAATGTTTTTTTGGAAGAATAAACTAATTTCTCGCCTCTTAAATCTTTTTTGACAAAATTTTTCTTGGTAGTTTTAAAAATAATACTATGAAACCTGCCCTAATTATTTTAAGGATTACTTTAGGTCCTCCTGAATATATTTTCATTCGAGGCCTTATTTTTTAATGCATCACCGTAATTACATAACGTTAATATTTTCCAAGTAAATTTATGCAATGCATTCAAAGTAAAGTGATGGAAGATATCATTATTAAATTTAAATTTAAATTTAAAATGAAGTAATTTATTTTTAAATAATATAATTATAAAAATTATAAATTATCTAAATAATAATATTGCTAATTATAAGATTTATTGTCCTTATATCTTAAATATATCCCACCAACTTCAAATTTAAAAATATTTCAGATTAACTTTGAAAAGTTAAAATTTAATCTTATATTTTATGTGACGCCTTTCAAATTCGGGGTTTATATCACCCAATTTGAGTCACCAAAATAACAAACATAATTTTTTCTATTTAAAAATATTACAATGTTGTTGTCACACTATTTTACAACATGATGAGGATTACTAAGGCTATTAACTCGGATCATCTCTCCATTCTCCTATTTTTCTTTCTAGTTCAAGCTACATTTTTATTTCTTGAAATGAATTATGAAACAAAAGGATGATTTCAACTAGCCCAATAAAGAATATCATAATTAAGATAACAAAGAATAAATTGTTCTCAACCTTCAACAGTGATAAGTTTTCAACAAATAACTGCAACGGAATGAGCAATCCATTAGAAAAATTCAATAGATCATAATGTCTACTATTTTCTCCAATTTAAAAAATTAACCATCAAGATTTTTTCAACTATAACACATATGATCATGATCATGTCAATTAACAATTCCTCTTTATACCCTGGTCAAAGAGAATTCACTACGTGTCCTTACCACATAGGTTAAAGGCACTCAACAATCAATCATATTATCTTTGCACCCGGTCTAAAAATATTCAACTGTAACACCAATTAATGGTTATGATCATGACAATCAACAGTTTCTCTTTGCACTCATGCCAAATATAACTTTCACCATAATTTAAGTTTGATGATTATAAAAATGATATAAAGGATGAATAAAAATAATAAAAATAATAAGATAAAGAATACATATTAGAGATTTGCAATTTAATTTTTCGAGAGTCCAATAATGTTCAAATTGTCAACATGATATCCAGAAAATTGGTTAGAGTTCAATAATAAAATATAAGGCTCACAGTTCAAATATAACGATTAAAATTCAGGTCAAAAGATATTAGATGAAGCACCATCTATTAAAGAAATTGTAATCATTTCAAAAAATTTCATCGTTTAATGATAAAACTGTAGAAAACGAATAATAATTTTTTACCATAAATTTAGGAGTATGAAAGGAAATGATATCTCTCACTTTAGCACGTGATTAGATACTGCTTTGATCAACCTATATGCATATTTATAATTTAATTAGTAACTTACCACATATATGTTTCATGGTGTACACTAACTCGTATATTATGAAATCGTCAAAAATGACTTGATAATTAAATTTGTGTAGTGTACAAAATTACTTCAAAATAATTTTTGAAAGAGTAAAGTAATATTTCAAAACAATCTTCGAAGAAAGCTTTTTAAAATGAATCTTTTAAAGGAAGAGTTGTAAACACTGTGTGATGTGTGTGTGGGTGCTTGTGTAACTTTTATAGAAAAACTCACATAAACAATTGTTGCACTCTTATTGATATACTTCAGACAATCTTAGCACACACAGAGAGACACTTACACTAAACATTTTTTAAAGAGTGAAAAGGAAGGATAAACAAGAAAGTTATGAAAGTTCTTATGCTAAGCCCTTATTATAGCCAAAACTTAACCCACATCTACCACACCACACATTTCATATTTCAGATTACTTTTAACCTATATCGTTCATCACTTATCCACACGTTTAAACATTTTAGGATTATCTTTAATCTATACCATTCATCAACTATCCACACGTTATACATTTTAAGATTATCTTTAATCTACCACACACGTTTCACATTTCAAGACACATGTTACACATTTCAAAATTATCATTTAATCTACCAAACACGTTTCATATTTCAGGACACGTTACACATTTCAAGATTATCATTTAATTTACCACATGTTTCACATTTCAGGACACACATTATACATTTCAAGATTATCATTTTTCTTTACTACTCACCATTATTATATATATATATATATATATATATATATATATATATATCCATCTTCTGTATTATTATCTTAAGTATTAATATCACAGAAATCAATGTTTTTCAATTATTGAGTCTGTCTAACTATTTAATTCTAGTGACTTTTAAGTACGTAATTTTCCATTACTACCTTACTATGGTGATAATTATTGGTTCAGTAATATATATAGAAGTTACTATGCAGTTGCTACTATGACAATTATTGATTTAATAATATGAAATATTGTGCGGTTGCTAATGTAACAGTTATTGAGTCAATAATATGAAATATTGTGCAGTTGTATTGTGACAATTATTCAGTCAATAAAATAAAATACTGTATAATTACTACTATGACAATTATTGAGCCAATAATATGAAATATTGTGTGGTTGCTACTATAACAATTATTGAGTCAATAATATGAAATATTGTGTGGTTGCTACTGTAACAATTATTGAGTCAATAATATCAAATACTATGCAGTTGCTACAATGATAATTATTGAGTCAATAATATGAGTCAATAATATGAAATACTATGCAGTTGCTACTATAATAATTATTGAGTCAATAATATGAAATAGTGTGCAATATCGTATGTTATTGTGGAATACCGTGTGCTATTATGAAGTATCGCGTGCTATTGTTCATTTATTATCGGGTATTTCAACAGTTAAATGTAAAAGTTTTGTCGACAATTTTTATTAGAAAGATTATTTCTGTTGTTTTATATATCTGATAAATATTTTATTGTGGGGCCCACCAATCATTAGTTATTTCGACGCCGTTGTACTTTACTGAATATTCCCCGACATAAAAAATATTTTTCTAACATTCTGTTTATTTCTTATAATTTACATATATCACCCATAACTTTGACCTTTTTAATCAATTTAACACCTTACTGTTTAGAATAATATTTATAAAAAAAACTAAGTTTAATTTATTAAAGGTTGGGTTCTTACATTTTATTATAGAGGAATTATAATACTTTATGGTGTTGTAGGGCTTCTTGTTTATGACTGTAAAATGAATCAAATAATTTGGGCTAGATTCCTACTCGCTTGACAAAAAGTTTTATTCAAACTCAATTAAAAATATAAATGATTCAAATATAAACAAATTTTAAAATTTTATAAATTACCCGAACCTCTTTAAATTGTAATGTTCTATTGATATTCGGATTATATTCACTCAAAAAGTTCAAATTGCTCGAACTCGATATGAGATTGTACAAGACTCAGTAGCTAAACGAGCCTCAATCAAACTTTATTTTATACTCTATAAATTTTGTGAACCAAATCTGAGCAATTCAATATTCGACTCAACTCGGTTCATTTGCACCCTTATTCTAGTCAGTCATTCAACCAAATCAAGAGAGAACTCAAGTCTTGATAAATTAATTTTTGGTTTAAGCTAATAAATTAGTTCAAATAAACTAAGGAAGCAAACACTTGTATATATAAATACAAGAAAAATGAAGTTAAAAACTCAAAAGTGAGTTAAAGTGAAATCTTGAGACACAGACTAGATATTTGAGTCCGGAACGTCGAAACTAGTAAAAATGAACTATAAATACAAAATGTGTCGGAATTGACTTTTTGATCAAAGTTAACGGTTGACTTTTTTGAAAAAAGTCAAACTCAAAATTTTAAGAAGAATTTAATGAAGAAAATATTTCCATGGCATTGAGAATGTCGACATTAGTAGGAATCGACATTAATCAAGAAAAAATTGATTTTAAAAGGTTAAAATTGGTCAAATGGATAATTAATCGGATAGACGATTTAACAAAATGAGAGGAATTAAACTTCTAGAGAAGTGGGCCATGGGGTGGCGGAAGAGAGCTGAAATTACGAGGAGGGATGGTTGAAAACACATGGAATGAATGACTTGAAAAGTGAATTCAAAGAATGTTTAAATAAATGAAGAAAAAAAACAAAAAGAAAAAAAAATGGGACAAAAGGGGGAGCATTTCGGGTCTTAAGGAGAGGATGTTTTTAGCAGCCCCATATACTCCCAAATGACTCTCCATTTTTCCTTCACCAACTATGGATTAAAGTATTCTAGTGGGGCATGAGGGGGGGAGGGGTAAAGATGAAAAGTTAATGGAACTTGGGGGACTTAACCAAAACTAGAAATTTAGATGGAGGTAAAAAATTGCAATATGGATAACATTTTATAAATAAACACACCTTGCACACATGCAAGTGTTCTGCAAATTCAGAATTTGAGAGAGAAGGGGGAGTTAGGAGAGGAAGAAAGGCTACGGGAAAAATTAGCAAGCAAGAAGAGGAGCTCCACCAAACTTGAATTCAAGAAGAAAACTCTTAAGAAGGCATGTCTAAAAGCCTTATATCATCTTGCTTACTAGTTATGGAAGTATAGTAGAGGATGATGATTATACTTGACCATGTTAGTATGCATGAAAAATGGAAATAAGATGAAAACATGAACTTTAACCTTCAAACCACTCTTAAGCTATACTTGAATATATATATATATATATATATATATATATATATATATATATATATATATATATATATATATATATATATATATATATATATATGCTTGGTTGTGGTAGTTTTATGTTTTGATGGGGATCGTGGAGTATCCTATGTTACATGTGTTAATATGCAAAAAAAAAATGCAAGTAAAATGGAAGAAAATGATGATAACATGAACATGGGATACTTGGTTTATAAACTGATTTTTCAAAGAGTCACAACCTTTTGTGTATAATAATTCGTGTACGTGCTCTTATGATTTATGAAGAAAACCCAACTGGAACGGACTGAAAATGTTTTAAAATGAAGTCATGGAGAAATTTTTCGTGAAACATGTTAAAAACCGAAAACTATGTCCATTAAGGATTTTTGAGCTAGTTGTTTGGCTTGTTACTAATGTTAAAAAGTAGGGGATTCTTGAGGGTCTTGTGGCTAATGATCTAAGATTTCCATAGCCTTAAGAATGACCTCATTCCGACATAGTATGACCAAGTTATAAAGATTTGAAGTATGTGTGTCAAAATCTAAAAAACTGATGTTCGGGTTCCGCAGGGGTGGCGCAGACCGCGCCGCTAGTGGCACGGCCGCACTAAGGTAGTAGAATTGGGATTCTTGAGGGTTGTGTAGAGCATATTCCTAGCTTTCTATAGCCTAAAGAATTAACTCATTCTGACTTCGGACGATCAAGTTATGAAGTTTTAAAGTAATGAAGTTAATTAAACCCGACAAAAAACTGAAAATCTAAGTCAAGCATATGTATTAAGCTAAACTATATTAAACTGTTATAGATTATGAAATAAGATGGATGTAAACCATCAAGGGGATGTCTATGGGAGTCGTGAAGCCTTTCAAACTCCGCGACTTTGTGTCATATCTTGACATTCTAATAAAGAGTTCCAATTTATAAGATATGAACGATGTGAACTTTCAAAACTTAAATCAAGCTTATGAATCAAACTAAAATGAGACTTAAACCAATAAATTGAGTCTTAATGTGACTAATGGGTGTGATGACCTTCATGATATGTGTAGGGCATTTAAAGGACAAGTTAATAGCATTATATATAGAAGACGTATCGTGCAATTATCCTAACTTCATTTGATTTCTATATTGAATGTAAGTTCCTAAATTGTGCAATTATTATTCCGTACAAGTTCTTATAATGGTGAGTTATGACTTACACAAATTTACATATTGTGCAAGTTTCTATTATTGCTAGCTCATAAATTATTCAATTTGTGATATATGCTAGTATTCGTACTTACATATATTGAAAACATTGATTATTATCAAATTGTTTAACTATTCATGAACTGTTTTAAGAGATGAGTCGAAGCCAATTATTCTGGCTAGACAACATTGATGTAAGATGATAGATTGTTGAATTCGTTAAATTCATAGATGCTATTTAAAGTCAAATCAATCCAAATTTTTTTGGTGTGGACTCGTATCATAAAACTGAGATAAACAACCCTGATAAAGGAGTAACTGATGTCGGGTATATAGTCCCAATTTACGCTTAGTTGTCAAAATATGATATGTTGTGCACAATATAGGGTACTATAGGTTGATCCCCTAAAGTACTTGTGGAGGATGTTTTTCAGTCTTTGTGATTAACAATCATCATGATGGTTTTACTTTTAACAATGGATATAAGTTGTTGAAATAGTTCAAGGTATTTATTACCGCTTAATATGATGATAAAAACTTATAATCTCTTTACCTCATGTTATTAAATTACTTCATAATTTTTGTTTAATTGTTGAAGTCTTCAGAAGCAGATGATTCCTTTCATGATGTTAGATGTCAAACCATCTTATTGCTTGTTGGGAAAATTTATTGCTCATTCTTGTTTAAATTAAATATTTCAGTTAAATCTGAGAAGACCGAAGGATCGGATAAGGATAAAGGAAAAGGAAATATGGATGAATAGAATGCAAATTATGTAACAACTTAATTTTTGTGTTTATGTAATATTTGATGGTTTGTATGCGTGTATTTGTAAAGGTTATAAGAACCTTGGTACTAGACAGAGATGTTTGTAATAATAATAATTACATAAGATATGTATAGATAGATGTGTATATGGTTAGTATCGTGAGCACCATATACGGTGTTAGATAGAACACGGATGTGGGGGTGTCATAGGGTGGTATCAAAGTTGTAGGTTATAAACCTTTGATTGAAATACCTTAGGATATAACCGTAGAGAAATTAGTGAAGATAATGAGGAGATGAACTCATATAGAGTTTAAAGTGATGAATTGAGGAAATTCATCTAAAGAAGAAATAATGAAGTATATTATTTTACTAAAAGGAAGATGTTTATTGAGAAATACTAATTAAGTTATTAAACATGATTGTAGGATGTCCAACGAAGAGGGAATTAGGAATATTTCTTATGGTAAGCGAAGAATTGATAGTTACACCCGAGCCAATAGTTGAGGTAGCAACTGAGAGTTAACCAGAAGAGGACCCTGAGAAAGAAGAGCCCGTGGAGGAATTAGATGGAGCACCCTTGGATGATGCCTCGTTTGAGGCTGATTTTTTAGCTAAGTTGATTGACCGTAATATTGAGTTAGAGGAAAGGATCCATGAGTTAGAAGCGGCAGGGTTATGAGCAACAAGAGGATTTGACCCAGCTAGGGACTTTGGTGCATCATATTTTGGCTAGAAATGTGGAGTTTATGGGCAAGCTACAAGGAGCAGACAACAAAGTGGAGAGGTTGGGAGCATAGAAACAAACAATTGCAACCTATTTAGATAAAGAGATCACAAGTTGTGTGAGGGCTAAAGGTCACATACATGAATTAGAGAATGAAGTAAGGAGCAAGAAGGTGAGAATAGATAGAATGAAACATGCGTTTAGAAAGCTCATGGGAAATTTCATGATAGGGTTTATAATTACCCAGAAGAGGAAGGGCAATCTTGGTACATAATGAGAAGAGGGCAAGTGTTAGATTTGGCCGATGATGAGTACGAAAACGCCATTAGGCGGGGTCTTCGAGTGTAAGGTGTAAATAACGTATATCTGAATATGTATGTATATTGATGTAAATGTATAAAGCCCAACTTTTGTGTAAGATATGAGATATGTATATAAATAGAAAAATGCTACCAGATGTAAAGTACTATGTACTATAAGATGCATATAAATATAAATATATTTATTAGATGTTAGATGTGACAGTTAAATTTTTACACTAATTTAAAATGTTGTGAAAATAAATAATGGGATGATAATATATATATATATATATATATATATATATATATATATATATATTTCATTAAACAGAAAATGCCGCCAAGAGGAAGACCTCCAAGACGACAAAGATAAAGAACGCAAGCGCCAGATAATGAAGATAGGGATCCACCAAATCCCATGCAACAATTTGTAAACCTGTTAGTTGAGGCATTTCAGGGTAGTACCGCGAATAACATAAATGAGAACCTCCCGATGGCCCCCAAGCTAACAAGTTTCAAAGATTTTAAGAGTATGGGACCCCCTAAATTTAATGGAACCACGGAGCCGATACAAGCTCAAGCATGGATCAGAGAGATTGAGAAGGCATTTGTGATCGCTCGAGTAGGGGAAGAGAAAAAGATGACTTTTGCTACATACATGATGAAGGGAGAAGCCAATTTCTGGTGCGAGGCGAACCAAAATAGGCTTGTAACAGGAGTGGTACCATGGGAGAGATTTAAGGAAGTATTCTTTAAGAATTAGTTTCCTACAAGCATGTAGAGTTGCATGGAGATGCGATTTCTAGAACTGAAGCATGTGGATATGACTGTACCTCAGTATGCTGCGAAATTCAACAAACTGGTGAGGTTTATACCTTATCAGGTTGACACAAAAGAAAGAAAGACAAGGAGGTTTGAGCAGGGCCTTAAACCGTGGTTGTATAGTAGGCTTTTAGTACTACAGATAAATAATTTCGGTACCATTTTGGAAAAAGCTATAATTGCTGAGGGTGGAAGCAAGGCTCTAATGAAATTCAACCAAGAAAAGAAGGAAGAATGAAGGAGGAAATAGAGGTGAAGTGAGTAGTGGAGGTACAAATAAGAGATATTGGAACAACAACAACAACTTAGGAAATTTTGGAAATAAACCAGGAGATCCGAAAAAAGTGTAAAAGCTTGTAAAGAATGTGTGAAGAATCATTTGGGCGTATGTCTGAACGGTAAAAATGTGTATTTCAATTGCGGGCAAGAGGGACACATCTCTCCTAATTTCATGCACATTCCAAAAAAGAACGGACGCTTTACCTGTGGAGCGCTGGATCATCATGCAAGGAATTGTCCAAACAAGGGAATGAGTGGAAAAAATGGAAGCAAGGGAAACAACAGTGAAAAATACACAATGACTGGTCCAACCCCACCTAGTTGACCAACCGCAAGGACCTTAAACATGACTATTCAAGACGTAGTGACATCCAAGGAGGTGGTGTCAGGTATCATTCCAATCAATGATATAAATGCATATGCATTGTTTGATTCAGGTGCTACCTGTTCTTTCGTATCGTGTGATTTTGCGCAATGATTAAAATTACCCCAAGACGAGTTAGAGTATCCTCTTATAGGATTGCAGAAACAAGATCAAAGCATATTATCTAATTGTAAATGCAACGGAAGCATGCAAAATAACAATTTAAAATTTTCTACAATCCCAATATATAGCTTTAAGAAACATCATTAATTGAGGAATGATAAACATATACCTTTGAAGAGAATCAACTTTTGATGTAGACTTCAAATTATAATCCTTACTCCTTCGCGATCTCTCCAATATACGGATCACATGTTCGTCACAAAGAGTATGCAACGCCCAAGAGGTATCCACCAAAAGGAACAGATTGAAGATGTGATTTTAGATTCTACTAGATCTAGGGTGAATAACCCAATTCTCTCTATTCTAACTCCTTAGGATTTTGAGAATGCTTGCAAGAGAGATGCAAGCTGCAAAAGTTGCATTAGTCTTTCCCACAATAAGACTCCTCTTATTTATAGACTAACCCTAATTCCTTAACCCTTAAGGAGTTGGGGTTTTAATTTAATTCACAATCTAATTATGAAATAAATAAAATAATAATAATAATAATAAAATGACTAATCTTATTAATTTATAATATTAGTATTTCTCCAAATACTTAATTATAAATCTTAAGCTATTTAATTTATTCCACTAATAAATTAATTAAATACACTTAATTTATTATTATTATTAGTAAGTCAATCCCTTCAGGTGTGACCCTCTAGGTTCAATATTAAGCCAATAATAAAATAAATAAATAAATTAGAACAATTCTAATATTATTTATAATGAATTAAATTCCTTTAATTAAAATATAAATAAATAATATTAATTTAAATAAATAATATTAATTCTACATCATGAGTGACACCTTATAAATACTGTATCATGACTATCCGGATAATATAAATTCAACGTTATTCACAAAGATTATCACAAAGAATACAAAGAACATATTTTGTGAATAGTTACCATACATTTCAATCATTCTACCATACAATGTCCTGATTAAACATAAGACATGGAATTACTTCATATGCATTTTGTTTCTTAAAATGCACAGCTCTAATTAATGTAAATTAGAAACTCTTTTCTAATTTTCATTCCACCTTAGCCAAGGATTTCTGAGTTGTCATTCATCGAATTGCATGACATTCTCTCCCTTTACCAGAAGTGTAGATCTTTTGTTGATCATTCACCTACCTCCATGCATGTATACTTCATTATACCCGAACATACCCTACAAAATACTTTTAAGTATTAAGGAATTTGACAAAGTATAATTCAGAATACATAAGGTACTTTGATGATCTCAAGTCCAAGGATCACTTGTACAACTATCACTATAGGAATTGTTGTCAGGCAAGTTAAACTCCATTAGGGTTCCTGTGACGCCCCCAAAATATGTATACAACACCCATTCTGAGTCGTCAAAATACATGGTACAGAAACAACTACAACTTTATTAATACAACATAAAAACTGTGAGTTTAAATACAAATATTGTCATCTAGACAATATCCACACTCAAATAAGTCCTCATTACAATTATTAATACACTATTTTACAGAATAGTGAGGACTACTAGAACCACTTCTAGAACCATCATTCCACACCCCGACTAGTACTCGCTACATTCTCGCCTCCTGAGAAGAAAAATGGAACAACAAGGAAAAAAGTGAGCTCAACTAGCCCAGTAAAGAACATTATGACTAAGATAATATAAAAAAAATTATCATTAGTCCTCAACAGGGAAAAATCTAATAGAATACAATAGACAATAAGTTTGAAATCAATATTCGCAGCGGAAATAATAATTCATTAGAAGAGTTAAGTAGAGAATGAAATCTACTATCTTCTATACATGAATTTAAAAGTTGATCGTCTATCTTTTATCACTGTAACATCAATCAATATATAACTAAAATCAAATATTCATCTTTGCACTACAGCCAAAGATATTCATCACCGGTCATGTTCATCTAAACACTGCTCATCTTCTGCACTACGGCCAAAGATATTCATCAAAAATCATTAATCTTTTTGCTACAGCCAAAGATATTCAATTATATCATCATTTAGGACGGAGGATAATAAAAAATATTTTAAAGAAAACGAATCCAGTGAAACAAAAGAATAAATATTAAGGATTCGTACTTTAAACAATCCAAGTTCAAAAATACTTCATAAATAACCAGAGTGGAGTAAAATTCAAGAATGATCAAAACATGGATACAATCAAAGCTAGTATCCATAATAGATATTTTGGACGAAAAATAAAAATTTAATTTTTCTGTGAATAGTGTCGTATTCGTGAATAGTGCCGTATACGTGAATAGTGTTGTATATGTGAATAGTAACTCTGACACCAAAAGATAGAAATTCCACAAGAAAATCATCATGCTTCGTGAATAGTAACTCATGAATAGTAACTCATGAATAGTAACCCCAACATAAAAAAATTCCAAATTTGATAAAAAGTTCCAACCAATATTTCGGCATAATGATATTGAAGAAATAATATCATTTAAAGAAAATAACATCCCTTACCTCGAAAAGAATAAGATTACCGGCCGGAATACTGGGTATAGTCTTTGAAGGAACTTGCACCAGTATAAGCAACACTCAAAGTATCAAAATACTCACAAGAATACGCCAATATATCGAGAGAGAGAGAGAGAAGATTTCAGTTTCTGGTGCGATTTTCAATTCTAACCTAAACACCCTATTTATAGGAAAATGCTTAGAACACCAAAACAGAGAATTTAATAAATTAATAATATAATTTTCTTAATTTCCTTAGCACACCGCACCAGCTGATTTCAACCGTTAACATGTGCAACTCAAATGGAAAAAACTTTTTTCTTAATAAAAAAATTTAAAACTTCTAAAAATCAATTATTTCGGAACTTTAGAACTTCAATAATTCATTATAAATAGCCCTTTTGTCAGAAAAATTCGAACCACGTGTTTTTTTCATAGAAAATTTCATTATCTACAACTTTGCAGAAGAAAAGTTTTCCAAATTCCAAACAGAAATTGACCGAAATCCACAAATGGGCGATTCTACAGGCTATAATCAAATTTCAGTCAAGAAATGGGATCCACCGACACAAAAAACATGTGTTAATCATTTAATACAACAAAAATACTCTTCCTCCTCATATACTCATATATCTCACATTCATTGTAAAAATAACATCATTATTATATTATAATAATAAAATATTATTTTATCAGAAAAGATGAAATATCAATTTTTAACAATTGTCACTTTAAAAATTTTCTCCATCTATATCCACATAAAATCAATATTTTCCTCATCATATAAATCAATAATTAATTATTCACAAATAATATTACAGAATCACAATACTGACAACCATGTCGCTCCTGGAAAGAGGGGGCTTTCCAATAAGGATTTCTCCTTCATCGCGCATGCAATTAGGTGACCAAACCTCTCCTTGATGTAAACTTTCTAGACATTGCCAATAATGTTATCTAATAATATTATTCAGATAATATGAATTATTGCTTCGATAATGGAAAATATTGTGTAGTGACAATTATTGAAACAACAAGAATATAAAATATCAACGCAAAGAATTATTGAATCAATAAAATAAAATAATCGAATAATTAATTACATCGTAATAATTATCGAAAAAGCCTTCTTTTCACGTAAGAATCAATAATTGGTGCAATACCATGTCTTCTTCGTGCAACAACGCCAGACATTCGTGTTTTAACCACCGGGTATTCCAACAAAGATAATTCGTAACAATAACTACGCCATTATTTATAAACAACTTATACTTGTCGCTTTCTTCATCCAATCGCTTTCAAGTTATGGGGCCCACATTAAGGTCAACTTGGTCGCATTTAATATTCCTTCGACAAAGTAAAAATATTTCACGACCAAACGAATATTCCCCGACAATAATGAATATTTTATAACCACTTGCTTATTTGAGATATTTGCGCATTTTACCCATAACTAACCACATTAATCAAATCAACCCTTACTATTTCAAAATAATAAATAGCGGAAATTTAATTTTATTTATAATAAGTTGGGGTCTTACAACCTCCCCTCTTTATGAAATTTCATCCTCGAAATTGACGTACGTACCTGGTGTTTCGAAAAGATGAGGATACCTTGCTTTCATTTCCGTTTCCAACTCCCGTGTCATTTCCTCAATAGCATGGTTTCTCCACAAAACTTTAACTTGTGGTATGACCTTCGTATGTAGGGATGCTCCTTCCTATCCAAGATCTTGACAGTACCTCTTCAGACGTTTAAGTCTTCTTCGACTATCTCGTCCGGTTCTAACTCAATGACGTGGTTCGGGTCTTTCACATATTTACGAAGCACAGATATATGAAAACATTATGAACACGAGACATACTTGGAGGTAACGCGAGTCTATAGGCCACATTTCCTACTCGGTCAAGAATCTGAAATGGACCAATAAATCGTGGATTGAGCTTTCCTCTCTTCCCAAATCTTGTAACTCCCTTCCATGGAGCAATACGTAACAATACATGATCCCCAATGTCAAATTCCACGTCCTTTCTATGAAGATCCGCATAACTCTTTTGTCGATCATGTGCCGTTTGTATACGTTGTCGAATCGTTTGGATCTTCTCTGTAGTCATTCGTACCCAACTCTGGTCCCAACAACGTTGCTTCTCCCACCTCATCCCAACATACTGGAGAGCGACACTTTCATCCATACAATGCTTCAAATGGAGCCACACCTATACTTGCCAGATAACTGTTGTTGTAGGAGAATTCCACCAATGGTAGGTACTTATCCCAACTCCCTTTGAAATCGAGGACACAAAGTCTTAATAGATCTTCAAGAGTTTGAATAGTCCTCTCTAATTGTCCGTCAGTTTGAGGATGGTATGCCGAATCGAACTCAGAAAATCGCATCCATAGCTTTTTTGCAAGCTAACCCAAAATCTTAAAGTAAATCTTGGGTCACGATCCGAAACTATGGATACTGGCATGCCATGCAACCTCACAATCTCATTCATGTATATACTAGAAAGACGTTCAAGGGAATAAGTCTCCCGTATCGGTAAGAAATGGGCAGACTTGGTTAATCTATCAACAATAACCCAAATCGCATTTATGCCTTGAGAAACCGTGGGAAGACCCGTAACGAAATCCATGGTAATGTGTTCCCACTTCCATTTCATAATCTCAAGTGGTTGTAATGGACCTTTTGGCACTTGATGCTCCGCCTTTACACGTTGACAAGTTAAACACCTCGATATAAACTTCGTGATCTCTCTCTTCATATTATTCCACCAAAATGTATGTCGATGATCATGATACATTTTGGTACTCCCAGGATGGATTGCGAACGATGTGTTGTGTGCCTCCATCATGGTTCTATGCTTCAAGTCAGAATCGTTAGGAACACAAAGTCTGGAGTGGATTCGAAGTATTCCTTCTTCATCCATTCTTGCTTCTGGAATAGTACCTTCTTGTACTTTCTTCTTCATACGCATCAGCTCTGAATCTGTGGCTTGAGAAACTTTAACTTTTTCGATTAAAGTCGGTTCTATTCGTATACTTGACATCATTGCATGGGTCCCCGGAGTCTTGAATTCTATCTTCATCTTTTGTAAATTACACAAAATGGGCCTTTGTTTTAACAACATCACACTCGTTCCCGCATATGATCTTCTACTCAACGCGTCAGCTACCACGTTCGCTTTTCCAGGATGGTATTGAATGGTATGGTCGTAATCTTTCAACAACTCAAGCCAACGTCGTTGCCGCATATTGAGTTCTTTTTGGGTGAAGAAACATTTGAGGCTTTTATGGTCTGAATATATCTCCACTTTCTCCCCATATAGATAGTGCCTCCAGATCTTTAATAAAAAAACGATCACCGCCAACTCTAAATCATAAGTAGGATAATTCCTCTCATATTCTTTAAGTTGTCGCGAGGCATAGGATATGAATTTCTCATGTTGCATGAGAACACATCCTAACCCTTTGCCTGAAGCATCGCTGTAGATAATAAATCCATCCGAACCAGATGGTATTGTCAAAACAGGTGCCAAAATGAGTCTCCTCTTGAGATCTTCGAAGCTCTTCCCACATTCCTTGCTCCATTCGAATTTTGTATCTCTACGAGTCAGCTACGTTAATGGAATAGCGATTCGAGAATATCCTTCAACGAATCTCTGATAATAACCAACTAAGCCTAGAAAGCTACGTATTTAGATTACCGACTTAGGTTACTCTCAATCGCGTGACTCATATCCCAACCTTGGATAAAGACGTCACAATGACACCTATTAGTTTACTATCGCATTTAATATGGCATCCCCTACGGAGAGTCTGGCTTCGGTGCATTCCACAAAAGAAGTCACCAGATAGAGGCTCGGTTATCAACTTCTATAGTTGGGTTTTTAACTCCTGAAGTTCAAATAGAAGCCATTCGATATGAGATTTTAGAAATGGGTTTTGTACCGGGTTCAAAGTCGATACAAAATTCAATATCACGCTCTGGGAGTAGGCCAGGAATTTTTTTAGGAAATACGTCAGGAAATTTACTAACAACGGAAATATCATTCAAATCTGACGTATTTTTGTTCAAGTCCATAACATGGCTAAGAAAGCTTGACATCCGTTTTTTAATAAACGAATGGCTTTACGGCTTGATATAAAAGAGTTTGACTTCAATGGTTTGGTTATTTAAATTCTAATAATAGGTTGCTTAGGTATATGAAAACTAATAACCTTACAAAAGCAATCAATTTGGCATGATGAGTAGTTAACCAATCAATCCCTAAAATCACATCAAAAACAAGTATCTTTAAAGAGATAAGATCAACAGGTAATGTGATGGTGCCAACTTGGATCAAACAAGATTTCTAAATAGTGGATGTGATGAAAGTTTCTCCTAATGGAGTTTACACAGATAAATCAAAGTCTAATTTCTCCGGAGTCAAGTTTAAACGTTGAGCACAAGCAGGAGAGATAAAAGAATGGGTAGAACAGGTATCTAATAAGGTATAGACTTCGCAAGAATTTATAATTAACTAACCCGTGATACCTTCGTTCAAGTTCCTCACGTTTTGGGCAGTCACAACAAACGCTCTTCCAGGAACCGTTGACTTTGACTTGTTCGTATCCGCCTCTGGTGCAACCGTCCCAACTGGACTTAACTTTGCTATAGAGTACATTCCACCCGTCATTTCTTCGTCGAATTCCTGATCCATGATTTCAATCATTACTCTCCGATCCATATCGAATTGGAGTTGACCGCTCTGCATAGGGTAATTCCGAACTCGATGTTGGATTCTCCCAATTACTTTCCAAAAAGCGAAATCCATTTCATCTATTTTGGCCTTATTGGATCGGACGTCTTTTTCTACAATATCAACGTGTCGTGTAGCTTTTACCCATGCATCCTCCATTCTCATTCGTTTGGTTGCTTCTTCTTTCATCAAAACTTTGATCATAGCATTCTCAGATTCCAGCTCTAATATCTTATACTCTGCCAAAGAGTGCTTCTGTTCAAGCATCACACATCGGGTAACACAATTTAGAATTGTTGCATCTCTTTGCTCAATGACCGCTTTCCGCTTCTTCAAATTTCTTTCTAACTCATGAATACGATTTTGTAATTCTAAATTTTGATCATAAAATTCTTCTAATAAATTCTCCTCGTGTTCCTCTTCTTCCTCTTCTTCCTCACTCTCACCGCTACCTCTCTCTGCGACTATCTCAAAAGTAACTATTTAATTCTTCACTCACCACATGGATATCTCTAATTCTTTCTTTCTTCTAATATCTCTAATTCTTTCTCCACGGTCTCATTCACTCCATTGTTAATATTTTCAGCTGCCATTCGCAAATACTGCCACAAAACAAGGGTTAATTAAAGAAATTGACATGCAACATAATAACCCTATACTTTGACCAACCAACAAATAAGCTTAGGTAGGACACATTAGCGAAGGATTTACTCGTCTCTCCCCTCCTAGTTCTATTCCCTGATCTCCGCCAGAGATCATATCCCTAAGCTCTGATACAAACTGTGACGCCCCCAAAATAGGTATACAACAGCCATTCTGAGTCGTCAAAATATATGATACAGAAACAACTACAACTTTATTAATACAACATAAAAACTGTGAGTTTAAATACTAATATTGTCATCTAGACAATATCCACACTCAAATAAGTCCTCATTACAATTATTAATACACTATTTTACAGAATAGTGAGGACTACTAGAACCACTACTAGAACCACTTCTAGAACCATCATTCCACACCTCAACTAGTACTCGCTACATTCTCGCCTTCTGAGAAGAAAAATGGAACAACAAGGAAAAGGGTGAGCTCAACTAGCCCAGTAAAGAACATTATGACTAAGATAATATAAAACAAATTATCATTAGTCCTCAACAGGGAAAAATCTAATAGAATACAATAGACAATAATTTTGAAATCAATATTCGCAGCGGAAATAATAATTCATTAGAAGAGTTAAGTAGAGAATGAAATCTACTATCTTCTATATATTAATTTAAAAGTTCATCGTCTATCTTTTATCCATGTAACATCAATCAATATATAACTGAAATCAAATATTCATCTTTGCACTACAGGCCAAATATATTCATCAATTGTCATGTTCATCTAAACACCTGTTCATCTTTGCACTACGGGCCAAAGATATTCATCAGAAATCATTAATCTTTGCACTACAGGCCAAATGTGATGCCCCAAAAACAGGTATACATCACCTTTCTGAGTCGCCAAATACATGGTACAGAATACAAATACAACTTAATTATACATCTGTCGTGCAAAGTACGACAAAACATAAGCTGTGAGTTTTAATACAAATATTGTTGTCTAGACAATATACAAACTCAAATTCAATATTATTACATTTATTTTCCCACTATTTCATTGAATAGTGAGGACTACTAATGCTATCATCCGTCCGTCACCCGCTCCCGACTAGTCCCCTCGCTACGCTCTCATTTCAAGAGAACAATGAAAGTAAAAGGGTGAGCTCAACTAGCCCAAAGAAGAAATATTATGACTAAGATAATGCGTAATATATTATCGTTAGCCTTCAATGTTGTTAAACCGATATAATATAACAACCATCAAGTTTAATCTGCAGTGAACAAGCAATCCATTAAAAGAGTCAAGTAAAGAATAAAATCTACTATCTTTTATGATTTAAAAGGTTTTTCATCACTTTTATCACGGGAATCACTTTTAATAAATAATCCACATCATCGAATCACCCCGCACTACTACCAAGGATATTCTTTAGTATCACGACCACAATTATCCATGCTTCACGGGCCAAGAATATTTGTGTATTCATTAATGGTCATGATCATGCCAACAACTCGTCCATCAATGCACTACGGGCCAATGAGGACTTTTACCACATCATTTGTAACATTACTACCATGATTACAATCGAATAATCCCTAGTCATAATCATACCAAGTCCATCTATGCACTACAGGTGCCACGATGACTTTCAAAAAAATATAAACATGAGGATGATGACAATGATATAAGAATTCAATAAAACAAGTTCAAGAATTATTTTATCCAGAAATCAATAACGTCCAAATTGTCAACATGATATTTGCTTTTGTGGAGTAAAATTCAAGAATGCTCGTAAAGAATATTTCAATGAAAAGATATCGGATGAAGCACAAATATCAAGGATATTCCACTAATTTCATGGAGTATAGAAGTCAAAACTTTAACCAACCGAGTATAACAAGGAATGGAATAACAAAAGAAATCACCAAGCATACGATAGACCGCACATGCAGGTTATTCCAACAGATAATAAATAACGAAATCAGTCCCAAGAAAACGCATGCATGTGATATATTCCAATGTAATAATAAAGATTTTAAATCAGTCCGGCGAAAACGCATGCAGCATGTGATATTCCAATGTAATAATCAAGATTTAACCAGTCCGGCGTAAACGCATGCATGTGGATGTTCCAACAGAATGATAAATAATGGAACCAAGTCCCACGTAGAACGCACAAATGATGTTCCAAATGTAATGATAAAGAATGGAATAATGTAAGAATTTCACCAAGTATAGGATAGCTCAGATATATCAAGTTATTCCAATATAATAATAAATAATGGAATAACAGAAGTTCTCTTCATGGATAAGAAAGAAATAATACTCCTTACCTTGGGAAAATGGGATACTGGAATAGTGAGGTAGCAGACTTCTCTTCTTCTTTCTCTCTATAATTTCTCTCTATAATAATCGCTTCTAAAGCTTTTGTGAATTGGTGAGAAATGAAGGAAGAATGAACTTCTATTAATAGGAAAATATAGTTTCGATAATTGCACGCTTTTGGGCTCAAAAATTACAAAGACAATACCTCCAACTTTTCTTTCATTTTTAATTTAGTCCTGCAAGTATTATCAAACTTTCACCACCTCCCCTAATAGTAAATAATGTGAATCAATAGTTCAATTATGTGAATCAATAGTATAATCATGTGAAAAATACGAATTACAGTATAGTACCTTCATCTATACCTCCATTTTTAGATTTGTCATACAAGTATTATCAATCTTGCACCAACTCCCCTAATAGTAAATAATGTGATTCAGTAGTACACACATGTGAATAAATAGTTATATAAGCATGTGAATTAGTAGCAATTAATTGCTCATTTATCCGATAAATTACCCGATTTATCAATATAACCCCTAGACATCAATTATCATCTAATAGATGTCGATTTCCACTAACACTAATAATCCCAACACAATGGAACTATCAAAATTCATTTTAATCAACACAACTTATTCATTATTAATATTATAACTCACAATATTTAACAACCGTGTCGCTCCTGTGAAAAATGGGGCTTTCCGATAAGGATTTCTCCTTATTGGCGCGCAATTAGGTGACCAAACCTCTCCTTGACAAAACTTCTAGACATTGTCAATATTGCAAATAATAATATGAATAACTTTGTCGTCTCAATTATTGATTTAATAATATAAAATATTATGCAAATGATACTGTGACAATAATTGAATCAATAATATGAGAGATATGATGCAACAATTACTGTAGCAATAATTTAGTATACCTGAGTGACTTCTCACGTAAGCATCAATAATCAATACCGTGTGCTACTATGCAACCACGTGTATTACTGTACTTTTAACACTGAGTGTTTCAACAGTTTAACGACAAAACTTCCGCCGTTATTTTCATAAAGTATTTTTGTCGTTTTCTCAATTCGACAATAATTCCGTTGTAGGGGTCCACCAATGATTGTGTCGTTGTACAAATATTCCCTGTTAAAACGAATATTCCCCGAGCAATCGAATATTATATAACAACTTGCGTACTTTGCAAAACTTATAAATATTACCCACAACTATAACATTATATCAAATTCACACCATAATATTCAAAAATATATTTCGAGAAAATTTAATCTTTATTCAAAAAGTTGGGGTCTTACAACCTCCCCTTCTTATGAAATTTCGTCCTCGAAATTAGGGTGTGTACCTGGTATGTCGAAAAGGTAAGGATATCTTGATTTCATCTCAGATTCTAACTCCCAGGTCATTTCTTCCACATCGTGGTTTCTCCACAAAACTTTGACTTGAGGTATAACCTTGGAGCGTAGAATATGATCCTTTTTATCCAAGATTTTAACAGGTAACTCTTCATATGTTAAATCTTCCTCTATCTCGTCCGGTTCTAATTCAATAATGTGGTTCGGGTCTTTCACATATTTACGTAACATAGATATGTGAAAAACGTTATGAACACGAGACATACATACATGAAAAAAGCGAGTCTATACGCCTACGCTTCCTTCCTACTCGATCGAGGATTAGAAATGGGCCAATGAATCGAGGGTTGAGCTTTCCTCTCTTTCCAAATCTCGTAACTCCCTTCCATGGAGCAACACGTAATAACACATGATCTCCAATATCGAATTCCACGTCCTTTCGATGAAGATCGGCATAACTCTTTTCAGAGATCTTGTGAGGTTTTTATACGTTGTCGGATCGTTTGAATCTTTTCCAGTAGTCATACGTACTCAACTCCGGTCCCAACAACTTTGCTTCACCCACCTCATCCTAAAGCATACCGAGAACGACACTTTCTTCCATACAACGCCTCAAATGGAGTCATGCCAATACTTGCTTGATAATCGTTGTTTGTAGGAAAACTCCACCAATGGTAGGAACTTATCCCAACTTCCTTGAAGTCAAGGACACGAGTCTTAATAGATCTTCAAGAGTTTGAATGGTCCTCTCCGATCGCCTCATCCGTCTGAGGATGATATACCGAGCTAAATCATAAATCTGCGCTCATAGCTTTTTGCAAACTAACCCAAAATCTTGAAGTGAATCTTGGGTCTCGATCGTAAACTATGGATACTTTGCATACCATGCGCCTTACAATCTCGTTTATGTACATACGAGCAAGACGTTCAAGTGTATAAGTTTTTCGTATAGGTAGGAAATGAGCAGACTTGGTCAATCTATCAACAATGACTCAAATTGTATCTATGCCTTGAGAAACCTTGGGAAGACCAGTAACGAAATCCATGGTAATGTGTTCCCACTTCCATTCTGGAATTTCAAGTGGTTGCAATGGACCTTTTGGTACTTGATTTTCCGCCTTGACTCGTTGACAAGTTAAACACCTTGAGATAAATTCTGCTATCTCTCTCTTCATATTGCTCCACCAAAATGTATGTCGAAGATCACGATATATTTTGGTACTCCCAGGATGGATTGCAAACGGTGTGTTATGCGCCTCCATCATGATTTTATACTTTAAATCAGGGTTGTTAGGAACACAAAGTCTGGAGTTGACTCAAAGTATTCCTTCTTCATCGATTCTTGCTTCCCAGATAGCACCTTCTTGTACTTTCTTCCTCATACGCATCGCCCATGTCCGTAGCTTGAAAGTGGCTTTAACTTTATCGATTAAAGTCGGTTTCTACTCAGATATTCGCCATCATCACATGGGTCCCTGGAGTCTTTATCTCTAACTCCATCCTTTGCAAGTCATACAAAATGGGCCTTTGCATTGACAATATTACACTCGTACCCACATATGATCTTCTACTCAGCGCATCAGTTACTATGTTCGCTTTTCCAAGATGGTATTGAATAGTATGATCATAATCTTTCAACAGTTCGAGCCAAAGTCGTTGCCGCATGTTGAGTTACTTTTGAGTGAAGAAATATTTGAGGCTTTTATGATCCGTATAGATCTCTACTTTCTCCCCATACAGGTAATGCCTCCAAATTTTAAGCGCAAAAACGACAGCTGCCAACTCTAGATCATGAGTAGGATAATTCCTCTCATATTCTTTGAGTTGCCGTGAGGCATAGGCTATGACTTTCCCATGTTGAATGAGAACACATCCTAACCCTTTGCCCGAAGCATCACTGTAGATGACAAATTCCTCCGAGCCAGATGGTATTGTCAGAACAGGTGTTGAAATGAGTCTCCTCTTGAGTTCTTGAAAACTCTTCTCACATTCCATGCTCCAACTGAATTTTGTATCTTTTCGAGTCAGCTGAGTTAATGGAGTAGCGATTCGAGAAAACCCTTCTACGAATCTCCGATAATAACCAAATGTTAGCCGAGAAAGCTACGTACTTCTGGCCATCGATTTAGGTTGCTCCCACTTTTGAATTGCTTTAATTTTGTTTCGTCAATGATATCCCATCATTTGATATCACGTGCCCAAGGAATGCAACTTCCTTAAGCCGAACTCGCATTTCTTCAACTTGCATATAGCTTGTTTTCACGAAGCTTTTGGAGTATCAAATTTCAAGTGTTGCTCATGATCTTCACGGCTTTTGGAATATATGAGGATGTCATCAATAAAGACGACCACAAAATGATCCAAATATTCCTTGAATACTCGGTTCATCATATCCATGAAGGCAGCAGGAGCATTAGTCAATCCAAAGGACATGACTAGGAATTCATAATGCCCATACCGAGTTCTGAAAGCCGTCTTTGGAATGTCATCGGTTCTAATCTTCAATTGATGATATCCTGAACGAAGATCAATCTTTGAAAAGAATTTGGCACCTTGCAAATAGTCAAACAGGTCATCAATGCGTGGCAATGGGTACCTATTTTTGATGGAGACATGATTCAACTCCCAATAATCAATACAAAGTTGCATACTTCCATCTTTCTTCTTCACGAATAGAACAGGAGCACCCCAAGGAGACGTACTAGGACGAATGAAACCAATGTCTAACAATTCCTGTGAATCGGGTCTTTAACTCCTCAAGTTCAATAGAGCCATTCGATATGGGGCTTTGGAAATGGGTTTTGTCTTAGGGTTCAAGGTCAATACAAAATTCAATTTCACGCCTAGGGGGGTAAGCAAGGAAGTTCTTCTGGGGAATACGTCGGAAATTTATTAACAATGAAATATCATTCAGAATCGATTATTTTTTGTTTAGATCCGTGACATAAGCTAAGAAAGCTTGACATCCGTTTTTCAATAAACGAATAGCTTTATGGCTTGAAATGACATTGATTGATTTTAATGGTTTAGTTGTTTGAATTCGCATAATAGGTTGGTTAGGAATATGAAAGCTAACAACCTTACAAAAACAATCAATTTTTACATGATAAGTAGTTAACCAATCAATCCCTAGAATCACGTCAAATGCAAGTATTTTCAATGAAATAAGATCGACAGGTAATGTGAGGGTACCAATTTGAACCAAACAAGACTTATAAATAGTGGATGTAATAAAGGTTTCTCCCAACGGAGTTTCAACAGATAAGTCAAAGTCTAATTTCTCTGGAGTCAAATTTAATCATTGAGCGCAAGTAGGAGAAATAAAAGAATGGGTAGAACCGATATCAAATAAGGTATAGACTTCGCTAGAGTTTATGATAAGCTTACCCGTGATGACTTCGTTCGGGTTCCTTGCTTTCTGGGAGGTCACAACAAATGCTCTCCCTTACACCACCGACTTTGACTTTTCTGGGATGGCCTTTGGTGCCTCTATCCTAGCTGAACTTGTCTTCGGTGAACGATAAAATCGGGCTAGGTGACCTTCTCTTCCATAATTATAACACGCTTTGGATGGCATCGCGCAGTTTGGATTGATATGTCCCTCCCTTCCGCATTTGAAGCATATGATAGGTGGTCGTTCTCCTTCCTTAACCACGATTGCTGGTGCTGACGTCTTTCCATCATTGTTGAACCTCCTTTTCTTGAAATGTCCATTTTTACTGTCTTGGCCATGATTACCACCGAAGTGGTTACCATTTCTGGCATGTTGATTCCCTCCACGTTTGTTGTCACCGCTTCGATGACTGATACCACTGGTATTTTCATGTTGTTTGGTCGCTTTCTCTTGGTTAAGTTGACTGCGTTCGCGTCTCCAATAATCGAGCCCTATTTACAACATCCGAGTACAAACACGGTTTATGAGAAATAAGATATTGACGATCTCCTGCTTTCAACCTCTTAAAACATTCGTGTCATTCGCTCCTCATTATCGACCAAATGGGATGCAAACCGGATAACTCCGCAAATTTAGCCTCGTAGACATGCACCTGGTCATATTGTTTTTTGCTCCAACTTGATAAACTCCACCTCTTTCATGTGATGAATACTTTCGGAAAGTACTTGTCGTTGAATAGCTCTTGAACTTTTCCCAAGACATCTTGAGTCGTCGGGTTTGGAGTACGCTTTTACGATTCCCACCAAGAATCTGCCTTCTTATGACATGAAGGTGCCAAGGGAACCTTTTTCTCCTCGGAGCATCCCAAGACTTCAAATATCTTGGTGATCTACTTTATCCACGCTTCCGCCTTAAGTGGTTTTGGCTCTCCAATAAACTCGGGTGGTCCCAGCTCCTTGAACTGTTTAGCGGTGACCGTTCGAGAGTTTCCAGTGTTTCCACCTGCATTTTGAACAGGAGCCGCTCTCGCCTGATGTTGCATGAATTGCATAAAGCCTCTGAACATTCCATCGTTCATCATTTGGTCAGTGTTGTTGTTTGAATGAGGATTGTCGCCTTCCTGATGCACATTATTCTAATTGTTGATATGTGGAGACTCAACGGTCTCTTGTGCCCCATTGCTATTCTCAATATTCTCAGATGCCATTTTCAAATACTGCCACAAAACAAGGGTTAATTGACATGCAACATATTATCTCTATACTCTAACCAACCAATTAAATACCAAAAAAATTAGGTAGGTCATACTAGCTAAGGAATTCCCCGTCTTTCCCCTCCTAGTTCCAGTCTCACATCTTAGCCAAGGATCATATCCCTAAGCTTTGATACCAACCGTGACGCCCCCCAAAAAGTGTATACATCACCTATTCTCGAGTCGTCAAATACATGGTATGTAATACAAATACAACTTAATTATACAACAACCGTCAGGCAAAGTACGACAAAACATAAGTCGTGAGTTTTAATACAAATATTATCGCTCTGTACAATATACAAACTCAAATTCAATATTATTACATTTATTTTCCCACTATTTCACCGAATAGTGAGGACTACTAATGCTATCATCTCGTCCGCTACCCGCTCCCCGACTAGTCCTTACTACGCTTCTCATTTCACAGAAGAACAACAATGAAAGTAAAAGGGTGAGCTCAACTAGCCCAAAGAGGAAATATTATGACTAAGATAATGCGTAATATATTATCGTTAGCCTTCAATAAAGTTAAAACCGATATAATATAACAACCATCAAGTTTAACTGCAGCGGAACAAGCAATCCATTAAAAGAGTCAAGTAGAGAATAAAATCTACTACCTTTTATGATTTAAAAGGTTTTTCATCACTTTTATCGCTGGGACTCAGCTTAATAAATAATCCACATCATCGAATCACCCTTGCACTACGGCCAAAGATATTCTTTAGTATCACAACCACAATTATCCATGCTCTACGGGCCAAGAATATTTGTGTATTCATTAATGGTCATAATCATGCCAACAATCTGTCCCATCAATGTACTACTGGGGCCAATGAGGACTTTTACCACATCATTTGTAACATTACTATTATGATGATTACAATCAATAATCCTCGGTCATAATCATACCGAGTCCATGAATGCACTACAGGCCACAGATGACTTTCAAAAAAATAATATAAATATGAGGATGATGACAATGATATAAGAATTCAATAAAACAAGTTCATGAATTATTTTATCCAGGAATCAATAACGTCCAAATTATCAACATGATACTGCTTTGTGGAGTAAAATTCAAGAATGCTCAGAAGAATATTTCAATGAAAAGATACTGGATGAAGCGCAAATATCAAGGATATTCCACTAATTTCATGGAGTATAGAAGTCAAAACTTTAACCAACTGAGTATAACAAGGAATGGAATAACAAAAGAAATCACCATGCATGCGATAGACCGCACAGACAGGTTATTCTAACAGGATAATAAATAACGGAATCAGTCCAGGTAGAAAATTATGTACCAGGATATTCCAAGAGAATAATAAAGACGAATCAGTCCAAAGATAAAACGCATGCGATGGATATTCCAACGAGAATAATCAAGATTTTAACCAGTCCCATGTAGAAACGCTATGCATGTGGATGTTCCAATGTAAATGATAAATAATGGAACCAGGTCTGGCATAAACGCACAAATAGGATGTTCCAACAGAATGATAAAGAATGGAATAACAGAAGAATTTCACCAAGTATAGGGTAGCCCGCGTATATAGGTTATTCCAATAGAATAATAAAGAATGGAATAACAGAAGTTCTCTTCATGGATAAGAAAGAAATAATACTCCCTACCTTGGAAAAACTGGATACTGGAATAGCGAGGTAGCAGACTTCTCTCCTTCTTTCTCTCTATAATAATCGCTCTAAAGCTTTTTGTGAATTGGGGAGAAATAAAGGAAGAATGAGCTTTTATTTATAGGAAAATATAGTTTCAATAATTGCACGTTTTGGGGCTCCAAAAATTACAGTACAATACCTCCAACTTTTCTTTCATTTTTAATTTAGTCCTGCAAGTATTATCAAACTTGCACCACCTCCCCTAATAGTAAATAATGTGAATCAATAGTTCAATTATGTGAATCAATAGTATAATCATGTGAAAAATACGAATTACAGTATAGTACTTCCATCTATACCTCCATTTTTAACTTAGTCATGCAAGTATTATCAATCTTCCACCAACTCCCCTAATAGTAAATAATGTGATTCAATAGTACACACTTGTGAACAAATAGTTATATAAGCATGTGAATTAGTAGCAATTAATTGCTCATTTATCCGATAAATTACCCGATTTATCAATATAACCCCTAGACATCAATTATCATCGGAATAGATGTCAATTTCCACTAACACTAATAATCCCAAAACAATGGAACTATCAAAATTCATTTTTCTGTGAAACAAAAGAATAAATATTAAGGATTCGTACTTTAAATAATCCAAGTTCAAAAATATTTCATAAATAACCAGAGTGGAGTAAAATTCAAGAATGATCAAAACATGGATACAATCAAAGCTAGTATCCATAATAGATATTTAGACGAAAAAATGAAAATTTAATTTTTCCGTGAATAGTAGTGTCGATTCGTAAATAGTGTCAGATATCGTGAATAATGTCGATATCGTGAATAAGAATCTCAAACACCAAAAGATAGAAATTTCACAAGAAAATCATCATGCTTCGTGAATAGTACTCATGAATAGTAACTCATGAATAGTAACCCCGACATGAAAAAGTTCTAAATTTGATAAAAGGTCCAACCAATATTTCGGCATAATGATATTGAAGAAATAATATCTTTACGAAGAAAATAACATCCCTTACCTCGAAAGAATAGTACTTCTGGCTGGAATACTGGGTATAGTGCTAAAGGGAACTTGCACCGTATAGCAACACTCAAAGTATCAAAATACTCACAAGAATACGCTCAATATATCGAGAGAAGAGAGAGAAGATTTCAGCTTACGGTGTGATTTTCAATTCTAACCTTAAAGACCTATTTATAGAAAATGCTTAGAACACCAAAGCAGAAAATTTAATAAATTAATAATATAATTTTCTTAGCACACCACACCAGCTGATTTCAACCATTAACATGTGCCATTCAAATGGAAAAAACGTTTTTCTTAATAAAAAAAATTAAAACTTCCAAAAATCAATTATTTCAGAACTTCGAAACTTCAATAATTCATGATAAATAGCCCTTTTGTCAGAAAAATTCAAACCACGTGCCTTTTTCATAGGAAATTTCATTATCTACAACTTTGCAGAAGAAATGTTTTCCAAATTCCAAACAAAAATTGACCGAAATTCACAAACGGGCGATTCTACAGGCTATAATCAAATTTCAATCAAGAAATGTGATCCATCGACACACAAATCATGTGTTAATCATTTAATACAACAAAAATACTCTTCCTCCTCAAATACTCATATCTCACATTCATTGTAAAAATATCATCATTATTATATTATAATAATAAAATATTATTTTATCAGAAAAGATAAAATATCAATTTTTAACAATTGTCACTTTAAAAATTTTCTCCATCTATATCCACATAAAATCAATATTTTCCTCATCATATAAATCAATAATTAATTATTCACAAATAATATTACGTAATCACAATCATCGACAACCGGATCGCTCTGTGGAAAGAGGGGCTTTCAATAAGGATTTCTCCTTACTCGCGCGCAATTAGGTGACCAAACCTCTCCTTAGACAGAACTTTCTAGACATTACCAATAATGTTATCTAATAATATTATTCAGATAATATGAATTATTGCTCCGATAATGGAAAATATTGTGTAGTGACAATTATTAAAACAACAGTAATATAAAATATTAACGCAACAATTATTGAATCAATAAAATAAAATACTGAACAGTAATTACTGTAACAATTATTGAGTAGTGCCTTCTTACGTAAGAATCAATAATTGGTGCAATACCGTGCCATCTCTTGTGCAATAACGCGTATTCATCGTGTTTTAACCAATTCGGGTATTCCAACGATGATAATCTGTAACAACTAAGGCCATTATTTATAAACAACTTATACTTGTTGTTTTCTTCATCCAATCGCTTTCCATTATGGGGTCCACAATCAAGGTCAAGTCAAGTCAGCATTTAATATTCTTCGACAAAGAAAAATATTTCACGACCAAACGAATATTCCCTGACAATAATGAATATTTTATAACCACTTTCTTATTTGAGATATTTGCGCATTTTACCCATAACTAACCACATTAATCAAATCAACCCTTACTATTTCAAAATAATAAATAGAGGAAATTTAATTTTATTTATAATAAGTTGGGGTCTTATAGTTCCTTTAAGTGAATCACATTCAGTGAACTTATTCTCCAATAACCACCTACATACTTATTTTAGTGTCTCCACACAAATGATTATGAGATCAATCACCCTCTTCAATAGAGCAATCATAATATGTACTAATCTATTCGGAATCAGTAACCCCACATTAGTGATCCATTATTATTAGAAACAATTTAGTTTTAGAGTTATTGTAGATCTCATTTATCAAATTTATTAATTCAACTAATTAACATGGATAAAGAATGTCTTTTATATTATATAAATTCTGTTATTAATAAATGAACAAGATTACAAAGTAAATGCTTATCACATCCAATGTGATTGGCTTGAGGGCATCTTATTTTCACCCCTGAGCATAGAAGTTTCAAATAAGGAATAAATAATAATAATAAAATGACTAATCTTATTAATTTATAGTATTAGTATTTCTCTAAATACTTAACTATAAATCTTAAGCTATTTAATTTATTTCACTAATAAATTAAATCCACTTAATTTATTATTATTATTATTAAGTCAATCACTTCTAAAATCATATTTCTCCCTTTTGTGGTGTGACCCTCTAGGTTCAATATTAAGCCGATAGTAGAATAAATAAATAAATAAATTAGAACAATTCTAATATTATTTATAATGAATTAAATTCCTTTAATTTAAATATAAATAAATAATATTAATTCTACATCATGAGTGACACCTTATAAATAATGTATCATGACTATCCGGATAATGTAAATTCAACGTTAATCACAAAGATTATCCCAAAGAATACAAAGAACCTATTCTATATGAATAGTTACCGTAATTAAAATTCAATCATTCTACCATACAATGTCCCGATTAAACATAAGGCATGAAATTACTTCATATGCATTTCGTTTCTTAAGACATGGAATTACTTCATATGCATTTTATTCATCGAATTGCATATGACATTCTCTCCTTTTACTAGAAGTGGTAGATCATTTGTTGATCATTCACCTACCTCCATGTATACTTTATTATACCTGAACATACCCTACAACATACTTTTAAGTATTAAGGAAAATGACAAAGTATAATTCAGAATACATAAGGTACTTTGATGATCTCAAGTTCAAGGATCACTTGTACAACTATCACTATAGGAACTCCTATTTTCAGGAAAGTAAAACTCCATTAGGGTTCCTTTAAGCGAATCACGTTCAGTGAACTTATTCTCCAATAACCACCTACATATTTGCTTTAGTGTCTCAACACAAATGATTATGAGATCGATCACCCTCTTCAATATATAGAGCAAGCATAATATGTACTAATCTATCCAGAATCAGTAACCCCACATTAGTGATCCATTACGATTAAGAACAATATTTTAGTTTTAGAGTTATCTTGAATTTAGATCTCATTAGCATGATCAACATCATGATTCTGAAAGCATTGCTCCAAAACTATGAGTTTATCACATTTACTAATTCAACTAATTAACATAGATAAAGAATGCCTTTTATATTATATAAATTCTCTTATTAATAAATGAACAAGATTACAAAGTAAATACTTATCACATCCAATGTGATTGGCTTGAGGGCATCTTATTTTCACCTCTGAGCATAAAAGTTTCAAATAACGAAGTAATTCCTATTAGACATATTCACAAGAATTGTTGTGTAATTATAGGAGGACATGAGTTGTGTGTGGATTTAATTCCAATTCAACTGGGAGAGTTTGACATAATCTTAGGGATAGATTGGTTGTATATATAACTAGGGGGCAATGGTAGATTGTCAGAATAAGCATGTAAACCTTCAGACTTTAAGTCAGACTAAAGTAGTGTTTTATGGTATTAATAAATTGCCTAAACACACTTGTTGTTTGACGATGATGCAAGCTAAGAAGCTGTTAAGGAAAGGATGTACAGGTTATCCAGCTCACATTGTTGATACCAAAAAATGGGAGCATAGATGAGATATATACCCATAGTAAGAGAGTTTACATATATATTTTTGAAGGAATTTCCAGGTCTTCCACCAGATAGGGAGATCGAGTTTGTCATTGATGTAGTGCCAGGAACATCGCTGGTTTCGAAAGCTCCATATAGAATGACATCGGTAGAGATGAAAGAATTGATGGTTCAACTGCAAGAGTTGTTGGATAAGAAATATATCCAACCGAGTGTGTCTCCTTAGGGAGCACCAGTTTTATTTGTTTAGAAGAAAGACAGATCTTTAAGACTTTGTATCGACTATCGGGAGCTGAACAAGGTGACGATCAAAAACAAATACCAATTGCCTAGAATCGTTGATCTGTTTGATCAGTTGAAGTGAACAATATGTTTCTCTAAAATAGACTTGAGGACTGGGTATCACCAGTTGAAGGTTAACAGAGGATGTACCGAAGAAAACATTCATGACTCGTTACGGCCATTATGAGTTCTTGGTGATGTCTTTTGATATGACGAATGCTCCAGCAACATTTATGGATATGATGAACCGAGTGTTAAAGCGATACTTGGATAAATTCGTAGTTGTGTTCATAGATGATATCCTGATCTACTCTAAGACACATGAAAATCATGCTGAACATTTGAGACTGGAGTTCGAAACGTTAAGAAAATAGCATTTGTACGCAAACTTTTCCAAGTGTGAGTTTTGGTTGGAAAGAGTTTAATTTTTGGGACACGTGGTTGATAAAAAGGGAATCTGTGAGACCCCGAATTTTATGAAATAAAAGTATTCAATTTTTCTATTTTGGTAAATAGTTAAATTGATAAAAGTTTAAAGTTAAGGGTGATATGTGAAATTTTTTTCAAAGTAGACAAGTTGTCATAAAATACCCGGTTACTATTTACTCTAGTATTGTTCACTCGAGTATTTGGGACACTTTTTGTGTCGGAGTACTATTCACGAGTTACTATTCACCCTATTACTATTCACTCTAGTATTGTTCACTCAGGTATTTGGGACACTTTTTGTGTTGGGGTACTATTCACAGGGTACTATTCCCGAAGTACTATTCACCCGAAAAATATATTTCTTTTCGGTCCAAATCATTTTTGGGTACAATATTATTCCATGAGGAGATGTGCTAATTTTTCAGACCGTTGGTTGAAATTATAATAGTTGATTTTATTCTCTATTTGACTCTTCTATTGGATCGCTTGTTCCGCTGCAGTTAAACTTGATGTTTGTTATAGTGTATCAATTTAACACTGCTGAAGGATAACGATAATTTATTCTGCATTATCTTAGTCATAATATTTCTTACTAGGCTAGTTGAGCTCACCCTTTCTTTCATTATTCTCTTTAGGAAATGAGAACGTAGCTGGGACTAGTCGGGGAACAGAGTGATGGTCCTAGATGGTGCATTAGTAGTCATCACTATTCTGTGAAATAGTGTAATAATAAATGCAATGAGGGCGCCATTGGGTGTGGATATTGTCTAGAAGGCAATATTCTTGTATAAACTCCCAGCTTATGTTTTGTCGTATTATACACGACAGTTGTATTATTAAGTTGTATTTGAATTTATGTACCATGTATCTGGTGACTCAAGATAGGTGATGTATACCTAATTTTAGGGGCGTCACAGTTGGTATCAAAGCTTAGGGATATGATCCCTGGCTGAGATGTGAGACAAGAACTAGGAGGGGAGAGATGGGGAATTCCTTCGCTAGTATAACCTACCTAAGTTTATTTGTTATTTAATTGATCGGTCAGAATATAGGGGTATTATGTGGTATGTCAATTAACCCTTATTTTGAAACTATATTCTAGAATGATATTTGAAATACAGGAGATGAGAAATGGAAAATCATGATAGAGAAGAAATAACCGGGAAGGTACAATCCGAAAAGAAAGCAAGGTATTCTCATCTCTTCGAATATCAGGTACGTACGTAAATTTCGAGGGCGAAATTTCATAAGGAGTGGAGATTGTGAGACCCCGAATTTTATGAAATAAAAGTATTCAATTTTTCTATTTTGGTAAATAGTTAAATTGATAAAAGTTTAAAGTTAAGGGTGATATGTGAAATAT
The DNA here is from genome assembly GCA_020205605.1 of Panax ginseng. Classification (NCBI taxonomy): domain Eukaryota; kingdom Viridiplantae; phylum Streptophyta; class Magnoliopsida; order Apiales; family Araliaceae; genus Panax; species Panax ginseng. Next base: position 34,217,816 of record CM035148.1, read on the forward strand.
TTTTTAAAGTAGACAAGTTGTCATAAAATACCCGGTTACTATTTACTATAGTATTGTTCACTCGAGTATTTGGGGCACTTTTTGTGTCGGAATACTATTCACGAGTTACTATTCACCCGATTACTATTCACTCTAGTATTGTTCACTCGGGTATTTGGGACACTTTTTGTGTCGGGGTACTATTCACCCAAAAAATATATTTCTTTTCGGTCCAAATCATTTTTGGGTACAATATTATTCCATGAGGAGATGTGCTAATTTTTCAGACCGTTAGTTGAAATTATAATAGTAGATTTTATTCTCTATTTGACTCTTCTAATGGATCGCTTGTTCCGCTGCAGTTAAACTTGATGTTTGTTATAGTGTATCACTTTAACACTGCTGAAGGCTAACGATAATTTATTCTGCATTATCTTAGTCATAATATTTCTTACTAGGCTAGTTGAGCTCACCCTTTCTTTCATTGTTCTCTTGAGGAAATGAGAACATAGCTGGGACTAGTCGGGGAACAGAGTGATGGTCCTAGATGGTGCATTAGTAGTCCTCACTATTCTGTGAAATCGTGTAATAATAAATGCAATGAGGGCGCCATTGGGTGTGGATATTGTCTAGAAGGCAATATTCTTGTATAAACTCCCAGCTTATGTTTTGTCGTATTATACACGACAGTTGTATTATTAAGTTGTATTTGAATTTATGTACCATGTATCTGGCGACTCAAGATAGGTGATGTATACCTAATTTTGGGGGCGTCACAGAATCTCTGTGGATCCAACAAAGGTAGAGGCAGTAATTAATTGGGAACAGGCGAAGACACCAACAGGTGCAGATTTTCTTGAGATTGGCAGTTTATATAGATGATCCATTCAAGATTTTTCAAAAATAAAGGGTGCTCCAACTAATTTGACAAAGAAGATAGTAAAATTCTTATGGTCGAAAAAGTGTGAGGTAAGCTTTCAAGAGCTGAAGAAAAGGTTGGAGTGAGGCACCGATGCTATCTTAAATAGATAATACAGGTGGATTTGTGGTTTTCAGTGATGCGTCGTGCAATGGACTTGGTTGTGTGCTAATGTAAAACGGTAAAGTTATCGCGTATGCGTCATGAAGGTTAAGAGATTATGAGAAGGGATATCCTACCCATGACCTGGAATTGGCAGCGGTAGTTCTTACTTGTTTCGTTAGGAGAATTAAATTCTTTTAGTAGATAATTAAATAAGTGATTAAATTAAAATTGAGGAGTCCATTAGGATTTTGGTAACTCCTATATTGAATCCTATTTATTATATTTAAAGAGTGGAGGTGTAACCCTAATCCTATTCTAATTTGACTAGTTGAATGAATCCTAGGCCTATTTCTTCAATTTTTCATCTTCTACAATTGTGAAGAAGAAAGAAAAGTTATTTGACGTCATCTTCATGCCTTAAAGTAAGGTGTTTGACTCTACGAGTTCTACAGAGCAAAACAGAATATGTCTCAGTGGCAGTGAGACTACGAAAGTAGAAAGTGAAGCAAGAAAGGAGAAAATTGCTCTACTAGGAAAAGGCTTCACTCAACAACAATGAGAATGTCAGCCAAGTTGAGAGCCGAGAAGGCCAAGATAATAGCATTCAAAAGATTGGCAGATCAGAGAGAAGATTCAAAGAGTCAGTCTACGAATCACCATGAACCACCAAGAGCTAAAGAAGAACATATACAGAACCAAATATGTACACAAGCCAACTAAGGTTCAGGGGATGCTAAGTGCCAGACGAAGTCTACTAAAGATGCAAAGACTTAATAAGCCTCATGTAGTGAAGAAGTGCAAGCTGAGATCAGAAAAGGTCCAACCACAAGATCAGCTGCACCAAGGAAGAAGTGGTAAACTGCTAAGTTTTCAAAGAGATTGAGCTTCATGAACAACTTAGCAGTTAGTCCAATAGTGATCCAGTCTTGAAGCAGAATCCAAAGAGGATCACAACGAGCTGCTAAGTATCAAGGATGAACAAGCTTAAAGTCATCTTAGCAGCTCAACACCACCACCAACAACAAGAAGCTAGGGCCTGAAGGGTCCTTGTCCAAAGGACTAAACTGAGTTCCAAGGCTGCAGAACTTGAAGAGTTCTAAGTGAACTAAAGTTCCAAGTCTGCTGGACTTGAAGAGTTCTTAGTGAACTAGAGTTCCAAGGCTGCTGACATTGAAGGAATCTTAATGATTCTAAGATGTAAAGACTTCTTTAGTGGAATCCCTGCTTGTTGAAGCAGGACTGGATTAGGAGCTTGAGTCTGTGAACCACTTAAAAACTCTTGTGTCTTTTACATTATGTCATTTACATTATGAATCTATAACTGCTATTAACATGATAACTACTTACATCTAAACTAACTTTAGACAAATGGTCAACATAACATCTATGAAGGGGAACCTTAACTTATTCCGCTGTGTTTGAAATAATTCTTAAGTTTGTCATTTGCTATTTACTTAGCAATGTAAACTAAAATGGAAAAGATTTTTGAAATTAAAAAGGATCCCCCCCCCCCTCTAGATCTATTGTGTGCCCTCTGGGAACTAACAAAGTATTCACTGTTGTCATGAAAAAAACCATGTTTGCTCACATCTCCCAATTTCTCTTCTCCACAGCCAACACGAAATATTAACCCTAACTTTGTGCGATTTTCTTGCCCACAATACTAATTCACATAATTGACAAATAAAAAGTCAATCTAAACATTCATAATACATACTATTTTCCTTCCAAATGTACGACAATTGTTCATCGTGTTATTTGTGTACTTGGTAAAAGTCATCAAAATAGCTTATTACGAAACGTATATACACATGCTTGGAAAGGGGTATTAATGCACAGTTTTGGAATTCAGTATAAGAAAATGTTAGCTGAGTTTAGATTTGGTTGATCCAACTTAGCTTGACCTATATGCTTATATCACCAAACACGCCTAATTAATACTAACATCAAATTAAAACTTCAACGGTCTTTTGGCATGCTGCTAAGTCATTATCTCTCAAGTCATGTTTATTGAGCTCATATCATATGTACCTACAAATAGGAAGCCTTTCTTAAAATACGGAGTATGATATATATATATATATATATATATATATATATATATATATATATATATATATATAGAGGCCGGATCAGTCCGACCGGACCAAAATCCGAACATTTTTTTTTTACTTTTTTTTTAAAACTAAAAAAAATAAATAATATTTTATGGAATTGAAATTTTTCCATAATATAGTATTTTGGGTGTGATTTAGGTACGTATAACAATACATATATGTACAGTCTGTGTAGACTGTACCACCATTTTTTGGTATAGGTATTCAAATCATGCCTAAAACATTGTATTATGGAAAAATTTCAGTTCCATAAAATATTAAATATATTTTTTTAGTTGTTTTAAAAAAAAAGCAAAAAAAAATAAAAAAATTTGGGTCCGTTTTTGATCAGGTACGGACTCCCAGCACTGATCCATTCTATATATATATATATATATATATATATATATATATATATATATATATATTATTTTGATGATATATATGTAGTTGAGAAGGTGAACTAATTAACTAGTACGTACGCAATTCTCCACACTTTGCCCACCTACATCTCATCAAACTCTTCAAAACCCTTCCTTTCATTTCTTGCTTATACATATGTAGCCCTAGCTACAAATTAAGCACAACACAATATTTCCAAGCACCCAAAACTCAAGAGAAAACTTAGCAAGCTAGCTCTTTCAAATTTACCTAGCTAGTGCTCCTATCAAAAAATGGCTGCTATTAAGCATTATTGTGCCCTATTTTTGGTTGTGGTCTTATCACTGTCAAGCATACATGTGAGTGTTGCGGCTCGCAAATTGCTGCAAACTTCAGCACCAACATTGCCTACTATTCCATCGCTTCCTAAGGTTGCATTGCCTCCATTACCGGCAGTACTGCCAACTATCCCTTTGCCTACACTACCAACAATCCCATCTTTGCCAACATTGCCTACAATCCCAAAGGTGACATTACCTCCTTTGCCAGCATCACTCCCAACTATCCCAACCACAATTCCTTCAATTCCATCCTTTAATATCCCAACAACTATCCCATCCATTCCTTTCTTCTCTCCACCCCCATCCACTACTAGCCCTTGAGATTCCACACACACACACACACACACACACACACACACACACACACATATATATATATATACACACACTCATGGATTTATCATTTCTTCTATAATTGGCATGGTTGTATGAGCTTGTATTTCTGTTGTCACATTATTTCCTTTCTTTTGTTTTTCCTAGCCATTGGAGTGATTGTTGTAGTTTGTTGTTCCTATATATTTATATGAATATATATTAATTTCGATTTATTTTGTTCATGAGCCTCGTATTCCTATCTCATATTCCAATTCAGATCAATTAAGAAACTACAAATGTCTCTGGACTTGAAGGCTCACATAATATAATTTCCATTGAGATAATTAATAATCCTAGAATCTACATGATCAATGAATTGTCTTTATTAAGTTATAACTTCTGCGTACATCATCTTCCTCCTACAAACTTCTAAAAATCTGAATAGTTTAGTTTAATAGTTGATAAATATAATTATGGATATAACTTAGCCAGAAACTAGCAATCGTTCTTCATGTTGATAAAAAGCTAGCTACTAATCCTTAATTTCAGCCTGTCTGTGATAACTATATTAATGTAAGAGATGCTCAAACTTCATCGTGAATTTATCAATTGCAAATTTTCTCCTCATAAAATACAGCAAAAACTGGCTCAAATAAATAAAAAAAAAAGAAAAAATTATACAAGTTAAAGTTATAATTATATATTATGGCAAAAAGACTATATGTATGTTTGGTATATATATAAATATTGAAAACTGAAATTTCATTAAAATTTCACATGTATCAATGAACCTAGCTAGCATTTTACTGTTGTATTACTATTATAATTATTATATAATATGTCAATCTTTAATTTGTTCCCTCAGATCAAATTTTGTATTTGTATTTGTATTTGTATTGATCCAACCTACCTTGACCTCCTATATATGCTTGTACCAACAAACAACTCTTATAACTTTCAAGTACCAACTAACAACTTTTGTTGAATCAAGAACTCTCGTATATAAGTTGTTCTTACAAGTAATTGGCATATGTGTCAAGATATTTGAAATTTGGAGGGATATATTCCACTCAAGAAGGCGAGCTAACATTAACAAGCATTTCTCCACGCTACTCCAATTACATCTCATCAAACTTGCAATCCCTCATTACTTGGTCCCTTATTATAAATATCAAAACGCATATTTTCCTCGAGTTCATAATTTCTCCTATATCACACAATGGCTGCTATGTTGAACCATAGTTTCATTCCAAGCCTTATAATTTTGTCACTCTCAACCATAAATAAGAGTCTAGCGGCTCGCCAACTTCAGAAGGTTGTGCTCCAATAACCCCAAGATTGCCTACAATTTCAATTCCACCCCTGCCTAAATCTACATTGCCTCCATTGCCTGCCTTGCCAACACTTCCCAAAGTCGCATTGCCACCTCTGCCAAGCACTCTTCTGCCTACGCCATCAGCTGCTCCTCCACCTTTGCGAAAGCCTACAGCACTGCCGCCTTTGCCAAGCTCTCAAATTCCATCTTTGCCAAATCCAACTTTGCCTACAATACCAAGTATCCTCAAGGTCACACTGCCTCCTTTGCCAACCACAATTCCTTCACTTCCCACCATTCCGACCACTATTCCAACAACTCCTTTCTTCTCACCACCCCCATCATCCACTAGCCCTTGAGATGCCATGCACCTACAGCTATCCACGTCTTTCTATTGGACTTTATCTATTGAACAATTTAAGGCTCATCCACAAGGGGTTCTTACATGCAATGAAGCTATCTCATCTTCCTAATTAACAGCTAGCAACTCCCTCTGAAGTGCGACAATATTAACAATTTAAATCAAATTTAAACATGTATTTGCTTAACAGAACGTATCTGACTCCCCTCCAATACACCTTCAACTTATTTCACTGAATACGTAATTTGATAATTGACAAGGGATAAAAGTAGATTATAATGACAAAAAGTAAATTATAATGATCAAGATCATCTAAATTAATAAATTATTATCATAACTCATGGTTAACTTAACAACAATACGACAGCTGTTCCTGTTACAATTAATAAGAAGCTAAAAAAATTCTTGAAGCTTTGGTGTATTCATCTACTTAATTTGCTTATCTCGAAATAAAGTCTATTCAAGGCATGACATGAATGCATCAAACTTAACCAATAATTTTAGGCAAATCTTAACATGTATTAAGGAAAGAAGAAAAAAAAACCAGGATTGACTCATTTTACTAAGGAGAGAGTACTTTGCATTATTTTTTTATTTTTATTTTTGAATAAACAAATTATACTACTAACTCTGATGCGTACAAAAGTTTATATAATATAGATATTCTCTTATGACTTGAAATTGTACTAAAAAGCAATTTTCTTCATTAAGAGATTGAATTTATTATATGCCACTGATGAGTGATGAGTGATGAGTGATGAGGATGAGGTTTTTAGCCTGCCCCTGCTTTATAATTCAAGCTCGTAGTTATTTTGTTATCACCAAAAAAAAAATCATGGTTATTGGTTGACTTTTTAATTTTTATCATATACTAATTACATTTGATGAAAAAATAACTACTAGGAGAACAATTTAAAATATATTTCTAATCTTTACGATGCATTTGATTGGCAAAATAGAAAATAGGAATGTTTGGTGATTCAATATATATTTATTGAATAGAAATAGGAATATGAATGTTTGGTGATTCAATATATATTGATGTAAAAATAGGAATGTTTGGAACAATGTAGTTCATGCCAAACCAAATCAAAATGCAGAGATTTGTATGTCTTCTAGTTTATCATATTTCCATGAATTTAGAACAACCCGTTTGCTGTTGGAATCTAAAAGTAATAAGGTTATAGCTGCTCTCCAAATCAAAATGCAGAGATTTGTATGTCTTCTAAGTGAACTGAAGTTTTAAGTCTGCTGGACTTGATAAGTTCTTAGTGAATTAGAGTTCCAAGGCTACTGGCCTTGAAAGAATCTTAATGATTCGAAGATGTAAAGACTTCCTTAGTGGAATCCCTGCTTGTTGAAACAGAAAAGTGGATTAAGAACTTGAGTCTCTGAACCACATAAAATCCTTTGTCTTTTACATTCTGTCATTTACATTATGAATCTATAACTGTTTTAACTACTATTAACATGATAACTACTTACATCTAAAATAACTCTACACAAATAGTCAACATAACATTTATGAAGGGGAACCTTAACTTCCGTTGTGTTTGAAATAATTCTTAAGTTTGTCATTTGCTATTTATTTAGCAATGTAAACTAAAATGGAAAAGATTTTTGAAATTAAAAAGGATTTATTCAACCCCCCCTTCTAGATCTATTGTGTGCCCTCTAGCAGGGATGTTTATAAGTAAAAAACCTGGACCCACCCCGAATTCGAACCGTGTACTGCACTTAATACCGATATAGTAGCCAATTTCATGTATCATACTGCATTCTGCTTATCCAGGTATCTCAACCCGTGATCTTGGTCTAGCAATCTTATTTTTACCGAAAATTAATATAATTATTATTATTTTTATTATTATTTTATTATTTTTATTTTTTTTATTAATATTATTTTTATTAATATCATTGTTTTTATTATTATAATCATTATTTTATTATTATTATTATTATTAATAAATTATTAATAATAAAAAAAAAATTAGAAAACCCAGATATATCTTTATCTCTGGTTGATAAATCGAACCATAAAAATGTTTGAATCAAACCTGCATCAAAAAACCTAGATATACTGGTTTTTTATGCATTTAATAGGATCTAGTCTTTTTTATACCGAACCGACCGGTTCGGTTCGGTCCGGAAAACCAAAAAATCAAAAAAATCGGTAAATTTGACACCCCTACCCTCTGGTAGGATTGAGCATTCGGTTATTATCCGAACCGAACAAGCATTTCGGTTATAACCGAAAACCGAAAATACACTATTTTGGGTATTCGAACAATTAACCAAAATCTATATAACCGAATAACCGAATAGATTATTCGGTTATTCGGTCAATAACCGAATTTAGAAGACTTAGCATTTAACAGTTAATAGCAGAAGCAGCCCACATATTATCGACTACCGAGAGAGAACAACAACAACATAAGAGTTCCTACTTGATTATTGATTAACATTATGTAGCCTACATATATATTACAAAAACTCAGCCAACAGCCTATGTGACACCCCCAAATTCGGGTACTTCAATTCCACGGGATTTGGTGTTCACTGTACAAATATCATCTATCTATCTACCCATAATAAATGCAAATCATGCAATAGATAGAAATGAAATCCTCCCCTTATGGGGTTACAACATCCGAATAGTAAATACAATCCCAGGTCAAACTAACCTTAAATATCTGTGCGGAAACATAAACAATTAATAAGTCTTAACAACATTAAGTCTTAACACATAAATTCAACATCTCATAAATACAAGTCTTCAACATTTGTTAATCTTGCCCTTGCCTTTACTAGTAAAAGGCTCGTCGTACTTTTCGTTCTTAACTGCAATGTTATTATTAAGCAAGAGTGAGCATGATTGCCCACAAATAAAATAATGAAATAACAATGTATAATAACATGCAAGGGAATCAAAGACTTCTGAAATAAAAACTCAACTTTTGAATCAAGAATGAATAACAAGAATCAAAAGATTTCTGAGGGTCATAAGACCTTGAACTATGTCCTAGTTTAGCAAGGGTTATACTTGAAACCTTTAACAATCATAAGACTATGAACCTTTCTACTCGTACTTAGGGGGATCAGCCCTTAGTACCAACTGTGCACAATATATTAACGCTAACGCATAAGTAAATCCCTTTGCAGGGTTGTTCATCTCAGTTTGACATCAGAGTCCGCACTAAAGGAAGTTTGGTTTGGATAATTCAATAAGGGTTCTGAATTTAGAACGTTCATCAACTATGGACTAGTTGAATCAAATAAGGGTTCACTAGTCTAACAAAGTTCAACAATAATGATATTCAAACTGAATAATAATCTCAAGAAGTATACAATAGAACGATTATTGTATAACAGATTCATACTTTGAAAAGATAATCAATCTTTAATATAACAATTCGAACTTGAATAATAGTAATGAGAATTTACTCGAGGTAAATAATAAACTTGAACAATGATAACAAGTAGGGTTAGGAAACTTGCCTCGTGCGTAGATTACACTTTAATTAAACATGTTCCTTGAATTTAATCCTACATATCATTTACATTCACAATACCAGTTAATTATAATTTAACTAATCATAGTAACTTCATTCTTTTTGTCTAACTTAGGTTATGACTATACTTAGTCAAATTATCACACTTATTGTCACATGATAAACACTTTACGAATAATAAGCTAACTATGCATTTAATAATTCAGTCCACGTGTAATTATGTTATTTACATGTTAAGCATCTATTTTAACATCTCATTATACTTCTAACATATTTCTATGTTTATTAAATTAGGTTAATACCACATTGTTAGACTTACACATTTTTAAAAATTTCATTTCTGAACATTCTGGAGAGTGAAATACCATATGTTAACTTTTTATACGAGGTCTTGGCTGTGACTTTGGCTTGAGACTTGGCGCTAGACCATGATGATGCCATGCATGAGACTTCGAGCCTGAGTTGGCGTCATGGTCTGTAAACTCCAGATTCTGATTCTCAGTTCACGAAGAACACAGAGTTCAGCGAAATAAAAATTACATGATCATTAATTTCACTAATTTAACATACCCACATGTTAGAATTCATACATAATCACTACCCAACATTTATATAATGATTTTAATCCATTAAAACACATAATTACAGAATTAAAATATGAAATTTTCACTGTTCTTGATGTTCTTGAAGGTTTTTAACATAAATTATGAAAATTAATACTACAGATTCGTTATAACACCGAATCCGTTCATTTAAGGTTTGGTCTCTTCGTATCAACATGCATAATCAAATAAGAGTGGAAATTTTTCAAAAACATTTATGTTTGACATATTAAAATCACGATAAGGTCATATATGGCCATAACCCATACTCTGTAAGTTTTGAGCAACATATATATACATGTTTTATGTAATCTTGATGATATGGTTTACATATATATATATATATATATATAATCAAATATGATATGGTAACATTTAACACATATACAAACTCATAATCATACCATTTCCCAATTACAGAGACTTTATAGTAAACTTGAAAGCCATTTTTTTTTTATAAAAACTCAAACCATGTAAATTTAGAATTTGGAAAGGAGAAGATTACCCAGATTGTAGAGTATAGATTAGTAGAGATGATCAAAGATGATCCTTTCACAAATACTTGTTGATTACACACTCACAATTTCTCTCAATCTCACAATTTCTATCTGACAATTTCTCAAACTCCCTCTCCCTCTCTGTTTTCAGACTTAGAAATAATAAGAAAGAAAAGGATACGTATAATATAATAAAGCAACTGACGCGCATAATGGTCAGTTAACACAATCATGGGTAATTGCAATCAACTCCCTTTAGGGCCTTGTTTGGCTAGCATGAATAGATTTCATAACCATTTAATTTAATGATTCTCTTATACTATAGTTTAAATCATGTCACACTCAATTATACAATAACTCAATTAATTTATTTAATTTAAATTAAATATAATATAATAATTTATCATAAATTCACATAATCATATAATTAATTTTCTCATTAATTAATTATATTAAATTATTAAATCTCTAATTAATTATTAAAATAACATTATGCTTATTAAATATTTCATTTAATTCAATAAGCTCACATAAATACATACTTGAATAATAAATATTCTCCACGTTAATTTAATAGATATAACACATTTAATTAAATTAATCTATCATAATTGCATCAATTAATTATTTAATCTAATAATTAATTCATCGAAAAATATTTATTTAATTCAATAAATATTAAATTAAATTACAAAAATCTCGTTTGTCACATCTTTCCCCTTAAAGGATTCTCATCCCCGTAATCACGACTCAATAAATTCCACCTGCTACATTCTCCCCCACCCCTTTACAAAGATTTTGTCCCCGTAATCGCATACATATAAGTTAAGTAAATAAATGAGGGTAATTCTTCATCATATTCTCTTCGAGTTCCCACGTAGCTTCTTCAGCGTTGTGGTTCTTCCAAATTACCTTAACAGAAGGTATTACTTTATTTCTAAGAACTTGTTCTTTTCTGTGGACAATTTGAACAGGAATTTCTTCGTAAGATAAGTCTTTTTCAAAATGTAGGGGTTCGTATTCAATTACATACTTGTAATCGACTTTGTAGGGTCGTAACACAGAAACATGAAAGACGTTGTGGACATTCTCGAGTGTTGGAGGTAAGGCTACCTCGTACGCGACTTCTCCGATTCTTTGAAGTACTTCAAATGGTCCAATGAATCGTGGGCTTAATTTCCCTTTCTTTCCGAACCTGATCTTCCCTTTCCAGGGAGAAACCTTCAAGAAAACATAACTACCTGATTCAAATTCGAAATTTTTACGATGTGGCTCAAACGTATTTCTTCCGCTCATCTTGAGTGCTACACCAATGTGTTCTCGATCACTTTGACTATTTCTGATGTCCGTTGTACCAATTTTGGGCCTAGCAATTATTTTTCGTCAACTTCATCCCAATAAAGTGGAGTTCTGCACTTTCTACCGTATAACGCTTCGTAAGGTGGCATGCCTATACTAGCGTGGTAACTATTGTTGTAGCCGAACTCTACTAATGGTAGGTGATCATCCCAATTTCCTTTAAAGTCCATCACACATGCTCTTAGCATATCTTCTAATGTCTGAATCGTTCTCTCACTCATCTGGTGCTGCTTGAGGGTGGTATGTCAGACTCATTCGCAATTGCGTTCCCATGCATTCCTGTAGACATTTCCAAAAATTCGATGTAAAGCGCGGATCTCTATCAGAAATAATTGACACCGGCACTTCGTGCCTCAAAACAATCTCTTTTACGTATAACCTCGCCAACTGATCTAAATTGAATCTGATTTTTATCGGAAGGAAGTGTACGGATTTCGTCAGTCGGTCAACAATAACCCATACTACGTCGTAGCCTTTCTGAGTCATCGGAAGGCCAACCGCGAAGTCCATTGTAATATGTTCCCATTTCTATTCTGGGATCTCCAACGGTTGTAGCAATCCACTCAGTCTCTGATGTTCTGCTTCACTTTCTGACAGGTCAGACACTTGGCAACACATTCTTCAACATCACGTTTTAAATTCGGCCATCAGAAATGTTGTCGAAGATCTTGGTACATCTTAGTACTACCAGGGTGAATCGAATATCGTGAACTATGAGCCTCGCTCAAGATGTTTTACTTAATCTCTTGTACTAGCGGTACCCAAATTCTGCTCTCAAATCTCAGTATTCCTTCCTTATCCATCTTAAATCTTTGTTCGGTCCCTTCAGATATCTTCTTTGTCACCTTTTTGCATTCATCGTCCTGAAGTTGAGCCTATTTAACTTTATCTAGTAGGGTTATACCAGATTGTATCTGAAATAGCTTCTCATCAATCTCCATAGGATACTTTACTTTCAACTCCAGTTTCTCCATTTCTGCAATTAGCTCCTCCTGAGCAGTCAACATCATCAATTTCTCATGACCCTTTCTACTTAAGGCGTCGGCAACCACATTTGCTTTACCCGGATGGTATAAAATCTCACAGTCGTAATCCTTAATTAATTCCAACCATCTTCTTTGACGATATTCAAATCCTTCGTGGCGAAAATATATTTCGCACTCTTGTGGTCCGTATATATTTCACACTTCTCCCCGTAGAGATAGTGCCTCCAAATTTTCAAACCAAAAACAACTGCAGCTAACTCCAAGTCATGGGTCGGATATCCCTTCTCGTAATCCTTCAATTGTCATGATGCATACGTAATGAGTTTGCCGTTTTACATCAGCACACAGCCAAGTCCTTTATACGACGCATCACTATAAACAACAAAATTTCTTGTATCATCCGGAAGAGATAACACAGGCACCGTACTCAACCTCTTCTTTAATTCTTGAAAGCTTTCCTCACACTTCTTCGTCCAAACAAATTTCACATCTTTTCGAGTTAAATTCGTTAACGGAGTTGGGATCTTGGAAAAGTCTTGAATGAACCTTCTGTAATAACCTGCCAATCCAAGAAAACTTCGTACTTCCGACGGCGTCCTCGGCTTATCCCAGTTAATCACGGCTTCGACTTTGGATGGATCTACCGAGATTCCGTTTTTATTGATCACGTGCCCAAGAAATTGCACTCGTTCAATCCAAAATTCGCATTTCGAAAACTTGGCATACAACTTTTCCCTTCTCAATACTTCTAATGTTAATCTCAAATGATCTTCGTGTTCTTCTTTGGTTTTCGAATATACCAAAATGTCGTCTATAAATACCACTACGAATTTGTCCAAAAATGGCTTGAACACACCATTCATTAATCCCATAAATGCTACAGGAGCATTCATTAGACCAAACGACATAACCAAAAATTCGTAGTGACCATATCGTGTTCTGAACGCTGTCTTCGGTACATCCTCTGGTCTCACCTTCAGTTGATGATAACCGCTTCTCAAGTCTATCTTGGAAAAATATCTTGCTCCTTTCAATTGATCAAACAGGTAGTCGATCCTCGGTAATAGATATCTGTTCTTAATCGTGACCTTATTCAGTTCTCTGTAGTTAATGCAGAGCAGCATCGATATGTCCTTCTTTTTCACAAATAACATCGGCGCTCCCCACGGCGATACGCTCGGTTGAATGTACTTCTTGTCAAGTAATTCTTGTATTTGTACCATTAGTTCTTTCATCTCTACTGGTGCCATTTTGTATGGTGCCTTCGATATTGGAGCAGTTCCGGGCGCCAAATCGATCACAAAATCTACCTCTATCCGTGGAAGTCCCGCAAATCGTCTGAAATACGTCGACGAAGTCCTCACAATCGATATTTCTTCTACCTTCGAATTCTCTTTTCGACTGTCGACTATGTAAGCTAAGTATCCTACACAACCTTGTCTTAATAACTTCCTGGCCTGCATCATCGTCAGACAACTCACTTGTCTAGGCGACTTGCTACCATAAAACACAACCTTTGATGGAGTCATAAGGTTAATACGCTTTTTTTGGCAATCAATTACATGTTCAGTAATTGAATAAATATCCATTCCCAATATAACGCCAAATTCCCCAAGTCGAATAGGGATAAGATCTACGCTCATGATATTACCTTTAATATCCACGCATTATGCATTTCACAGGGATTATCTCTATTCACAATTTCTATGTTCATGGGATATTCCAACTCATCTTTAAGCAAATTTAAACTATTAACAAAGTCATCTGATATAAAGGAACAAGTAGCACCTTTAATCAAATAAAACATAAGCATTAATTTTATTGATCGAATGATACCGACACCACATCACGAGACCGAACTACATCCTCGCACCATCATGTTGAAAGTCCCGGCGGTTTACCATTGGTTATTGCGGTTGGTCCTGATTGTCAAGGCGCTTCCAATCTGCTTCCTGGCTTCTCCTCGATCATGTCCTCCCGATCCCTTATTAGGATGCCTCTTGCCAGATGATCCTTCAACCACAATTGAAGCAAGCACCCTTCTTTGGGTTAGATATTAGGTGTTATGTGGCCTTCCGACCCACAATTGTAGCACACTCTTTTTCTTTTCATGCAAACTCCCAGATGAGCTTTCCCGCAGGTCAGGCATGCCTCGATTCTTTTCTTCTGATTTCCTTGTTGATTCCCCGATGATGAGTTGTCATTCCACCTTTTCTTCTAATTAAAATTTCCACTTCATGTGCCACTTCCACTAACCTTGTTATTTCCTTCACCTTCACTCTTCTTCTTCTTCTGATCTTGATTGTACTTGGTCACCGCATTGCTTCCACTTTCAGCGAGGATGGCCTTTTCCAGTACTCTGGAAAATGTGTTTATCTGAAACATTGATACTTTATTATATACCCGGGGCTTTAGTCCTTGTTCGAATCTTCTGGCTTTTCTCTCGTCTGTGTGTACTTGGTACAGGGCGAACCTCGCCAACTCGTTGAATCTAGCCGCATAATCAGGTACTCTCATATTCCCCTGCTTCAACTCCAGAAACTGAACCTCCATTTGGTTCTGCGAGCTTGTCAGGAAATACATCTCGAAAAACATCTCTCTGAATCTCTCCCAAGTAATCACACCTTCACCTCCCAGGACTTTGTTTGCTTGCCACCAATAGCTAGTTTTTCACTTTCAAAGATAAATGCTTTGCCAAAGCGGTTCTTCTTGTCTTCTCTAACCCTAGCAACGTCCGAAAACCTTTCCATCTCCATAACCCACGTTTGAGCCTCGATCGGGTTCATGGAACCTTTAAACTCAAGGCCCCACCACCGCCTTGAAATCTTTAAACGTAGTATTTGGTGGAGCTTGAGGTTGATTATTCATTACTCCAGTCAGTAAGTTGACCAACTGTTGAACGGGATTAACATTGACATTATTGTTGTTATTTGTTGACTCTTCTGAGCTGGTTGACGTTGTTGTCTTCTTCTTGGCGGCATAATTATGTTTAAATATATGCTTATTAGATCTTTATTTATTTCTCTAAATAGTTAAGGAATTATTCAACAATTTAACATAATCACTTAACACATTATCTCAAACAACTTGATATATATTCATTCAAATCAAGAGTTTTACATCAAACGATAGCATCACTGCTATTTATATCAACTATCCTAAGATAAAGAGTCTTCAGGATTTAAATATTAAAATATTCCTACGTTCATAAACACATCGGAATTTACATATAAAAACTAATTAAGTCTTTCACATAATTAAACAAATTCTATCACTGTCTGTCAAGGCGCTGAATAGCCTTGCTACGCTCCTCTTCCATGATACGCGACATCGTCCCCGCGATCCAAAGATGTACGATGGAAGTCCTTCGAATCGGATGGGGTACCTCAAAACTCGATCCTGGGCCTCATCCATTGCATGATTAAGTGTAGATTATGTCTCTCCAAGCTTTTCCTTCTTTGCACGACCATCCTCATCCGCAAGATCAACACGACGTGACTCTCTCACCCAGCCTTCCTCTCTCTATGATGATCGCCTTTTCGAGCTTTCCTTCGCCTCCTTCTTTAACTTTTCTATCTCTCATGGTCTTATCTTCTGGTTTGTCCTTCTCGTGGACCAAATCCCATTCTACATTTCCCAACGTGTGAGTGAAGAGTCGAAATCTCCTCTCCTTCGCTTCGAGAGTAATCATGAATAATCGCCCACTCACCAGATCCAAGACCTCATCTCGTAATCCACGCTTACGATCAGATAATGTGTCGTACATCTCAAAGATCAATGGAGTGCCATGAAACTCCTCTTCTTCCTCTTCCTCTTCAAATTCCTCCTCGTGATCCTCCTCGTGATCGCCTCGTGTTCATGCTCCCGACCAACAACGGTGATCAATGGAGATGACTCCTCTGTACTAACTGCTCCCTAACGATATGAATGTCTCCGGCTCCTCCTCCTCAGAGTAATCAGAGGTACTGGGGTTCCTCCTCCCCGCTTCGACTAGTTCCTCCAACATTCACATCCTGACAATAAAATTTCAAGTTTTAGTTACTAAGTCGTACTAGTGAACACATAATTTAACACATAAGCACATAAAGTCTTTTATTATCTTCAATAAATTACAAAAATTTATTTCCTAGAACTCGATAAGAGTTTTCCATCACTATGTTCTTTCTATAAGGCTACTACCTAAGGTTGTTCCTCCACCTAAGGTTCATAACCTACAGCTCTGATACTAACTTATGACACCCCCAAATTCGGGTACTTCAATTCCACGGGACTTGGTGTTCACTGTACAAATATCATCTATCTATCTACCCATAATAAATGCAAACCATGCAATAGATAGAAATGAAATCCCCCCTTATGGGGTTACAACATCCGAATAGTAAATACAATCCCAGGTCAAACTAACCTTAAATATTTGTGCGGAAACATAAACAACTAATAAGTCTTAACAACATTAAGTCTTAACACATAAATTCAACATCTCATAAATACAAGTCTTCAACATTTGTTAACCTTGCCCTTGCCTTTACTAGTAGAAGGCTCGTCGTACTTTTGGTTCTTAACTGCAATGTTATTATTAAGCAAGAGTGAACATGATTGCCCACAAATAAAATAATGAAATAACAATGTATAATAACATGCAAGGGAATCAAAGACTTCTGAAATAAAAGCTCAACTTTTGAATCAGGAATGAATAATAAGAATCAAAAGATTTTTGAGGGTCATAAGACCTTGAACTATGTCCTAGGTTAGCAAGGGTTATACTTGAACCTTTAAAAGTCATAAGACTATGGACCCTTCTACTCGTACTTAGGGGGATCAGCCCTTAGTACCATACTATGTACAATATCTTAATGTTAACGCATAAGTAAATCCCTTTGCAGGGTTGTTCATCTCAGTTTGACATCAGAGTCTGCACCAAAGGAAGTTTGGTTTGGATAATTCAATAAGGGTTCTAAATTTAGAACATTCATCAACTATGGACTAGTTGAATCAAATAAGGGTTCACTAGTCTAAAAAAGTTCAACAATAATGATATTCAAACTGAATAATAATCTCAAGAAGTATACAATAGAACAATTATTGTATAACAGATTCATACTTTGAAAAGATAATCAATCTTTAATAAAACAATTCGAACTTGAATAATAGTAATGAGAATTTACTCGAGGTAAATAATAAACTTGAACAATGATAACAAGTAGGGTTAGGAAACTTGCCTCGCATGTAGAGATTACACTTTTAATTAAACACGCCTCTTGAATTTAATCCTACATACCATTTACATTCACAATACCAATTAATTATAATTTAACTAATCATAGTAACTTAATTCTATTTGTCTAACTTTGGTTATGACTATACTTAGTCAAATTATCACACTTATTGTCACATGATAAACACTTTACGAATAATAAGCTAACTATGCATTTAATAATTCAGTCCACGTGTAATTATGTTATTTACATGTTAAGCATCTATTTTAACATCTCATTATACTTCTAACATATTTCTATGTTTATTAAATTAGGTTAATACCACATTGTTAGACTTACACATTTTTAAAAATTTCATTTCTAACATTCGGAGAGTGGTAATACATGGCTTAACTTTTATACTTAGGTCTTGGTATGCTGACTTTGAGACTTGGCGCTATGATTGCCATGGCGGCGCGAGACTTCAGCTCGAGAGTTGGCGTGCATGTGCGAAACTCCGTGATTCTCGATTCTCGCCACGAAGAACACAGAGTTCAAATAAATAAAAATTACATGATCATTAATTTCACTAATTTAACATACCCACATGTTAGAATTCATACATAATCACTACCCAACATTTATATAATGATTTTAATCCATTAAAACACATAATTACAGAATTAAAATATGAAATTTTCACTGTTCTTGATGTTGTTGAAGGTTTTTAACATAAATCATGAAAATTAATACTACGGATTCGTTATAACACCGAATCCGTTCATTTAAGGTTTGGTCTCTTCGTATCAACATGCATAATCAAATAAGAGTGGAAATTTTTCAAAAACATTTATGTTTGACATATTAAAATCACGTATAAGGTCATATGGCCATAACCCATACTCTGTAAGTTTTGAGCAACATATACGACATGTTTTATGATACTGATGATATGGTTTACATAATATATATATATATAATCAAATATGATATGGTAACATTTAACACATATACAAACTCATAATCATACCCTTTCCCAATTACAGAGACTTTACAGTAAACTTGAAAGCCATTTTTTTTTTATAAAAACTCAAAACACGTAAATTTAGAATTTGGGAAGGAGAAGATTACCCAGATTGTAGAGTATAGATTAGTAGAGATGATCAAAGATGATCCTTTCACAAATACTTGTTGATTACACACTCACAATTTCTCTCAATCTCACAATTTATATCTGACAATTTCTCAAACTCTCTCTCCCTCTCTGTTTTCAGACTTAGAAATAATAAGAAAGAAAAGGATGCATATAATATAATAAAGCAACTGACGCGCATAATGGTCAGTTAACCCAATCATGGGTAACTACAATCAACTCCCTTTAGGGCCTTGTTTGGCTAGCATGAATAGATTTCATAACCATTTAATTTAATGATTCTCTTATACTATAGTTTAAATCATGTCATACTCAATTATACAATAACTCAATTAATTTATTTAATTTAAATTAAATAAAATATAATAATTTATCATAAATTCACATAATCATATAACTAATTTTCTTATTAATTAATTATATTAAATTATTAAATCTCTAATTAATTATTAAAATAACATTATGCTTATTAAATATTTCATTTAATTCAATAAGCTCACATAAATACATACTTGAATAATAAATATTCTCCACATTAATTTAATAGATATAACACATATAATTAAATTAATCTATCACAATTGCATCAATTAATTATTTAATCTAATAATTAATTCATCGAAAAATATTTATTTAATTCAATAAATATTAAATTAAATTACAAAAATCTCGTTTGTCACAGCCTACCTGGCCAAACTAGTCGAGCAAGCCCAAGCCGAGCGCTATGAAGAGATGTTGAGCTTCATAGAAAAGCTCGTCATGGGCTCCACTTCCGCCGCCACTGGCAAGCTCACCGTCAAGGAGCAGAACCTCCTCTCTGTCGCCAACAAGATCGTATCGTCGATTGAGCAGAAAGAGGCGGGTCGGAGAAGAACGAAGAGCACGTGGCGCTCATGAAGGAGTACAGATCGAAGGTGGACTTGAGAGACTCTTGAGAGATCTGAGTACAGATCTGAGAAGGAGGAGGGTCGGAGTCTCGGAGAAGAATGAAGAGCACATTTCGCATCTTGACTCTTGAGACTGCAACATCATGATCAGAAGTATGTTTGTGTTCCCCGGAACCTAATGTATGTGTATCGAGTAGTCAAGTTCTTGTTCTGAGCGAAAGGCAGATCGATCACGTTCCTTGCACAATCCGAAGCAACAATAAAGCTGGGCTTCTTCATCTTGGATTACTAAATAACCTAAATTTGGACCCTCAGCTGGTAATGAAAGAGATTCAGAGGAATTAGTAAAGTAGTAATGGACTTGACTAATGGGTTGTAGTAATGACTTGACTTGACTAATGGGCTGAGTAAAGTAGATTAAGTAGTAATGACTAATGACTTGACTTGACTTCAGTTATTCGGTTAAACCGAATAACTCAAAAATGAAACCCATACAACCTAACCGAAAATCATAAAAAAATTCGGATATAACCGAAATATTAAAAATAACTGAAATTTCAAAAAATTCTAAGTTAAATTATTTCTGCCTTCGGTTTCTTAGAATTCTTTATACCCGCTTTTGATCAGTCCCACCTCCTCGTGAACTAGCAAAGTGTTCACTGTTGTCATGAAAACCCCCCTGTTTGCTCACATCTCCCCAGAGCTCAATCATAGAGGTATTAAGGGGCTGTATTTTACATCAGCATATGAATGTGTTGGATTAATATACAAATACAGTGTCATTATTATGTAGATATGGGTACAGATTTTACCCAAGTCGAAAGATGATGTTATATCCTAATAGACCAATATCGTTGTATCCCAGAGATGATGGAAGGTTGTATCCTAACAAAGCCTCTCCTTTCAGTCCAATGGCAAACCAACCAAGTCCTGCAGCTACAATGTCAATAGAACTTGAATCCCACAAGTTGCCACTGACACGAAATTCCTTTCTCACCCATTTTCCAAGCTCTTTAACTCGTGTCTCCCCAATTGGTGGCTGAAACAAAGATTAAGAATGACATTCAGTCATGGACAGATAATCAGTCAGTGAGGAGAGAGAGAGGAAACAGAGGAGAGGATGGTGGAGGTGGAGAAGTCAAAGTAGAGAAAAAGGGAGATGTGGGTGGTGTATGGGTGAGTTGACTCAGTGTAGTAGTATGGGTTTAACAAAGAGAGAGAAGGCAAGGGATTGTGTGAAATAAATATAAACTACCAAGCTTACCCCTCTGTAATAAACATTACATCCTTAGCCGGTCGATCACTTTTAACCGATTAAGTGGAGAAAGTGTGTTTTTTGTTAAGTGTAATTAAAGTTTGGGGTTTACTTAGACAACTTTTTCGATTTTGGGTGCAAAAGTCAACATGGGTGGAAAGTTTGTGGTGCAAATTATCTTTTAGTCAATAGTAAAAAACTGTTATTAAGATGTTTCAGCCATATCACTTATCAAACAATTTTTTTCATTCAGTTCATTCAAATATCTTAAACATTCAGAACTATTTCATTCAGTTTTATCAAACAACCCCTAAGACTGAAGAAAATTTGAGACTATCACTATGTTTATTTTTTATGGGATTATTCATGAGATAATTTAAAATAATCTCATGTTATGTTTGTTTTTTAAAAGATTAATTAAAGGATTGGATAAAAAAATATTATTTGGACTATTATTTCGACCTATTTCCTTTCCATCCAGAAAATTTGGTGGAGAACAAAGACCCCCACGATGACGGAGCCACCACCCCTACGACCCTGTTGGGCCCCGATGCTTCTTCTTCTGCTTCTCATCACGACAACAACACGACTATCACTAAATCTCATTTAAATGATGTAAATCAATTTAAGCTTATTCCAAACCCAAGATTTATCACTAAATCGATTTAAGCTTTTTCCAAATCCAGATCTATCACTAAATCCGTTCCAAAAAAATAGAAATAATATTGGTAAAATCGATTTAAGCTTGTTGTCAAAGACCAAATCCATCGTCCAGATAGTCGTCAATAACCAGATTAGTAGAAAATCCATATGAATAGACTGATAAAAAAATAAATAAACTACGGAAATAGACCATATCAGTCGAAAAAAAACACGAATCTGATTTATGTACAAGATAAACAATATGAACCAAAAATCAGATCTAAACAAATCACAAATATAAATTATCAAATCGCCAAGAAACCATTACTAGATTCGACGTTAGCCGTTCGAGATCTTAGCCGCTGGAAAGGCTAAATATCACCTAAGTAATAGTGATGGCAAAGGAATGGGAGGAGATGGTGGGCTGAAGTGGAGAAGAAGAGAAAATGGGACAAAGAGATCGGGAGGCCGGAAACAGCAAAGATGGAAGATGGTGGCGGAGGGTGGGATAAATTCTAGAGAGAATGGAGAGCTTCTCTCTTTAATTATCCCTATTTGGAACCTTCTTGCTCAGCATTTTTCTCAGAAGGATAGAGATGAGGTATTTGAGAGGCAAAAGAACCAACAGTTGATAAATTTTCTATCTGTTCATGATGTTCAACTGAGTTTCAATCAAAGTTTTGAGATTTTTAAATTTGTCTGAGAATTTGTTTGTTTTGTTTTAATGTGGAATAAAAAGTGTTTTGTCAACTTTACCCCCTACTTAAACAATTTAAATTAACAAATTAATGCTGAAAAAATTATTTTTTAAATACACATCAACTGGATATGGCCTAATCAGGGGGCCATGTCAGCAATTTTGACGTGTCAACAGAAATTGGATATGTGTGAAAAAAATTAATAGTTTACTCATCTAATTGAAAAAATTGAAAGGTGAATCATCGAAGTGGAATATGTCAGATAGTTTAGGGTAGTAAAACATATTTAAGCCTAAATTAATCAACTGGCATACGGTAGTTATATTAAAAGAAATAAATGTTAGTTTTGTTCATAAACTTTTAATCCCACATGATAGAATTATAATACTTAGTTAGACATGTAAAACACCGAATTTTATGAAATAAAAGTATTCAATTTTTTTCTTATAATTACTATTCAGTAAATGGTTAAATTGATAAAAGTTTAAAGTTAAGGGTGATATATGAATTTTTTTTAAAATAAGCAAGTGGTTATAAAATACTCATTGTTGTCGGGAAATATTCATTTGGTCGTGGAATATTCTTGCTGTCGAGGAATATTCGCATTTACTAGCAAGCATCTTTCAGGGCCTCATAATGAAAAGCGATTGGATGAAGAAAACGACAAGTATAAGTTGTTTATAAATAATCACAGTAGTTGTTATTCTGAGTTAACACATCGTTGGAATACCCGTGGTTAAAACACAAGAATACGCCGTTGTTGCAAGAAGAAGATACCAGTATTGCACCAATTATTGATTCTTACGTAAGAAGGCACTACTCAATAATTGTTACAGTAATTACTATTCAGTATTTTATTGATTCAATACTTGTTGCGTTGATATTTTATATTACTGTTGTTTTAATTGTCACTACATAGTATTTTCCATTATCGAAGCAATAATTCATATTATCGGAATAATATTATTAGATAACATTATTGGCAATGTCTAGAAAGTTCTGTCTAAGGAGAGGTTTGGTCACCTAATTGCGCGCCAAGAAGAGGAAAATTCTTATTGAAAGCCCTCTTTCTTGGGAACCGCACTCGTTTGTCAATATTGTGATTCTCAGAATATTATTTGTGAATAATTAATTATTAATTTATATGATAAGAAAAATATTAATTTTATGTGGATATAGATGGAAAAAAAAATTTTAAGTGACAATTGTTAAAAATTGATATTTTATCTTTTCTGATAAAATAATATTTTATTATATTATTATAATATAATAATGGTGATATTTTTACAATGAATGTGGGATATATGAGTATATGAGGAGGAAGAATATTTTTGTTACAAAAGTTGTTTAAAATATGTTAAACATGTTGGTGGACCCATTTCTTGACTGAAATTTGATTATAGCCTGTAAAATCGTCCGTATATGGATTTTGGTCGATTTCTGTTTGGAATTCGGAAAAACTTTCTTCTATAAAGTTGTAGAGAATTGAATTTCCTATAGAAAATTGCAAGATTAGAATTTTCTGATAAAAGATCTATTTATTATGAATTATTGAAGTTCTGAAATAATTGATTTTTGAAATTTTAAATAATTTTTAAAAGAAAAACTTTTTTAACAACTGGGTGGGCCCCACTTGCACATGTTAGATGCTGAATTCAAATTTCTTGGGTGTGCGTAAGAAAAATTTATAATTATATTATTAATTTATTAAATTTTCTGCTTTGGTGTTCTAAGCATTTTCCTATAAATAGGGTGCTTAGGTTAGAATTGAAAATCACACCAGAAACTAAAGTTTCTCTATTTCTCTCTCTATATTATCGAGTGTATTCTTGTGAGTATTTTGATATTTGAGTGTTGCTATACGGTGCAAGTTCGTTCAGCGTTATTCCAGTCAGAAGTACTGCTCTTTTGAGGTAGGGGATTGTAAGGGATAGTAAGGGAGATTATTTTCTTTATAAATGATATTATTTCTTCAATATCATTATGCCGAAATATTGGTTTGAACTTTTTATCAAATTTGAAACTTTTTTATGTCGGGGTTACTATTCATGAGTTACTATTCACGAGTTACTATTCACGAGTTACTATTCATGAGTTACTATTCACGAGTTACTATTCACAATTTACTATTCATGAGTTACTATTTACGATGGGTTACTATTCATGAGTTACTATTCACGAGTTACTATTCATGAGTTACTATTCACGGGTACTATTCACTACAAAATTGGTTTCTTTTTCTAACCAAATTATAGTTGATTTATGAATATTACTCTAGAGATTAAAACTATATATTGATTATATTGATTTTATTATCATATATAACATTTTTATAACCCTGATGTTGAAATTTTCTTTCACTGGAGTGTAAAGATGGGTAGATTGTTGGTATGATCATGACTAGGGTTCTCTTTGGCCAGTAGTGAAAAGTTGAATTGTGACTGGTATGATCATGACCATTGAATTTATAATTGAATATCTTTAGCTTAAGTGCAAAGGTGAATTTATCAACATGGTTATAATTATTGTTTATATAAATTCTGAAATGATTATATATTTCTTTGAGATATGAATATCTTTGGCCTGTAGTGCAAAGATGACTTGTTGTTGAATATCTTTGGCCTGTAGTGCAAAGATGAACTGTTGATGAATATCTTTGGCCCATAGTGCAAAGATGGATTTATTAGTATGATTATGAACAAGAACTGTGATTTGGTATAACCATGATCTTTGATGTTTCAGGTAAAGACAGGTGATGAAAGTTATCTTCGTCCTGAATGCGAAGAAGAATTTAGAATCACAATTATAATTATGAGTTATTCATATGATTGTGGACCAGAACTGTTGATTGATGTTACAGGGATAAAACATTGTTGGTGGATTTTTAATAGGGAAAAGATAATAGATTTTATGGTCTATTTGACTCTTCTAATGGATTGCTCGTTCCGCTGCAACTATGGTTGAATTTTTTTTTATCATCTACCATATGTTCTAAATCTTTGATTTATTATTGATGAAGGCTATTGATAATTTAATTATCTTTAGTCATGATATTCTTTACTGAGCTAGTTGTGCTCACCCTTTTGCTTCACAATTCCTTTTAGGTAATAAAAGTGTAGCTGGGCCAAGCGGGGGATAACATGGGAATAGAACGGTGGTCTATAGATGTTAAGGGTGAGGTGAATTTAACTTGGAAGGGTATTTTGCCACTATCATACAAGATGTCTAATGACATACCACCGTGTCATCATAAGATGTGGTTGTGCTCATCCACTTTGAGAGTATATTTACAAGCACTACCTATATAATCTTGGTGTTTGTTTGGAGTTTAATTCCCAATTAGAGACAAAGTGGAGATAATGATATGTCAAGAGAAGACTCATCATTGGAAAGAATATGATAGTAATCTTCTCGTTTTTCTTTGGGGTCTATTGGGTCAACCAAGGATAATTTCGTGACCATATGATATCTACCATAACCTGTAGAAGCATGGCCTCCCATGTACGAAGAAGGTTTCTTGAGCACTTCCCAAAGATTCTAATTTCTAAAACAGTTTTCGACTATACCTTTATGTAAGGTGTCATTATGAGGTGTTGTCCACGGTTGGGACATGAGTCACAGTTGATATATATTTGTATCCAAACTCACAGTATATGTGTTGTTGTATTTTGCACGACAATTGTTGTAATAAAGTTGTAGTTGTTTTCTGTACCATGTTATTGGCAACTTAGAATAGGTTGGTTGGATTGGACCTATTTTGGGGTCGTCACAAGACATGATATTAAATAGTCTCTCATCTTAGTCATTTTATAATCATTGGACTAATAGTCCCAAGTCCAAATTTAAAAACAAACAAGATATTTAATTAGAATTAATAGTATTATCCAAAATGTAATACTTGCAAACAAAAATAGCCATATGTGTAGTAGGGGCTAAGCGTGTGGAGAAATGAATTGATTGGTTATTTTGACTTTTCTTAACACGGCTATGTTATGATTTGGATTGAAAAAATAGAACGAGTGAAAGTAAAATGATTCATCCTATACTATCCTTAATGAATAAAATTCATAAATTTAGGAGAAATGAGAATGGTTCATTCTATTCAAATTAAACAATTAAATACAATTTTTTTCACTAAATAGGAATGAGTCATTGTATTCTCAAATTTATTCTTGCAATCCAAACATAACATTAATCCAATCTTATTAGTTACGTCACTTTCTTTTAGTTAGAAATGTACTAATTTTGTGGACCTTAATTATTTGTGTATTGGAATCCTTTAACGTCCTGATTAAGTTTATATACGCGTACATAAGCCATCATCATTCAAGGAATAGTACAATGAAATGAAAATTATTCAATACGACGAACAAAAATCTTACTAAAGAAAGCAAAATATTCTAATACAATGAGAAGAATAGTAGTTGCCTTACTGATGGTATGTATCCCCCATGGACAACATTTATAAAAAATCATTTCGGTACCTCGAGGAAATAAAAAAACTATTTTCTAAGACTCAATAGACGCTTAGAAAGGATGTTGAGCGAGCATTTGGGATACTCCAAGCCCGTTTTGTGATCTTTCGCGGTCCTGCACAATTAATTTTGTGATCAAACAACACTAAAAGAAATTATGATTGCATGCATGATACTACATAATATGATTGTTGAAGATGAACGAGATGAAAATAAAAAACAAGTAACATATGATACACATGATGAGATTCCAACTGTAGAAGTGTCTCATGAGCGTACCCCACAATTACTTGAATTCATTTAAGTCAATCATCGTATAAGGGATAAACACGCTCATTCTCAACTTCAAGAAGATATTATTCAACTCTTGTGGTCACTACATGGCGGAGCGTAATCGATTACATTCTACTACAATAATAATCAAATCACGATTCTCTAATAATAAACAAGTCAACTACTAGATGTAACTCTTCATAATTTTTTTCTTGCATTGTTTGTAATATTTAGCTAGTACTTTAGGCTCCATGTTATTGGTGTCAATCATCATGATCCTTTCATTCTCTTGTGCTTTATTCAACTTCTCTTACTCTTGAAAATATATTATATATGTCCACGTTCTCTTGTCTCTTTTGTTGGTTCAATTTCATCTGATGCTCGAGCTACTCAAACCTCAATTACATAGGTGTACTAGTATCACCGGTTCCTTTGCCCTTTTTAAATAATTCTTTCAAAACCTTTCTTCCTATTAGCCTCTCTAATCCTACAGGGATTGTATCTTCAATATCATCGTCTTCACCCAAACTTACTTCTTCTACGGTTGATGGAGATGATGTCGCTGGACTTGATTTTCTAGTACTTTTCTATTTTTTCCAGTACTATTATAAGTTCTCTATTTCGGTGCATCCTTTAATATTTTCCAACAATACATAAATGCAAATGGTTGATTTTGGATACTTTTGAACATCTTTAATGCTTGACATATCTATTTTAAAAATTATTTACAAAGTATCAAGTATAAACACTAAGAATAAACTTAATGAAATTTTACATAAAAAATTTAAATACCTTATCTTGTTAAGCTACACAGCTTTGTTGCACTCTTTCAGTTGACGCATAATATCCACAAAATTTGTTCACCACGAGTTGAATTATTGGCCAACGTTTTGTCAAAGCAGTAGAATTGTGTTTAGACTCAAAATTTGTGTATTCATGAAAATATTCGTGAACTCTTTCCCAATATCTTCCATGTTTCTGATCGTTTCCTTGAATTGGATTCATGCTTACATTAAGCCTTCGAGAAACAAGAAGGACATTTTCATCAATTGTGTAATTTCCCTTTCGCTCTGTTCTTTTATTGGACTAATTTTGGGGACTCTGAATTGGTACATCAGTTTGAATTGAAAATTCATCCAACAAAATTGGATCATCATGTGAGAAATCTTAAGATAATAATGAAGAATAATAAACCGGATGACCATGATCTTCCATCTATAAATTAGAGATATATTATCAATAAAATAACAAAAATCAAATATAATAAAAATACAAACTATTATTAATAAAATACTTACAATTGCTAAATGGTGAAATGGTTGATTGAGAGATGATAAAATATATTGAATCATTGTACATATTTATAGATTTTTCAATCAACATTTTCAGTTTCTATATGTTGCTATTATTACCGTTCTAATCAATTTTTTTAAGCGTTCTGACATCTTTTTTTATATTCGTTGTAGCATCAGGTATCCCTGCCCCATTCATCTTCTTCTTGAGGCGGCCTTCATCTCTTTCTTCAGGCATCCCCTTCATTTCCTTCTTTTTTTTCGTTAGCCATCTCTCCCATTTAAATATATTTAAAATTATAGTCCACCAAATTTGGTTCCTTGATTTGGTCTCTTTGACTCACCGAAAAATTTAGTCTTACTTCTAGAACGAAATCTGCGTCCTAGACTAAATATAGTCTAGGATTTGTATAGCTCCGGCCTCATGGAATTGCTCTTAAGGAATGTATATTCTGTTCGGCTGACAAATTAATTGGACGACAGCATGTATGGGTGGATCTAGCTTAGGGGCAGTGGGGTCAATTGACCCCGCTGAATTTTCAAGGGTCAAAAAGAAAGAGAGTAAATATTTAGGGTGCTTAATAAAAAATTTAAAATTGAGATTGAAAAATATTATCTCTGTTCCAAAATTAGAGATGGATACATTTTGGGTTTTTAAAGTCAATTCGTAAAATCCTAAAATTCAAAATTGATATAATGATTTTTAGTTTTAATACAATAAATATAGAGAATTGTTAAATCCATTAATGAGAAATGTTATTTCCATAAAAAAGTGTCATTATAGATCCTATTGCGACGATTATCACTGTCGCTATACATCTACAGCGACACTTTTGTTGTGAAAATAACAAAAAATATTGTGGATTTAACAATTCCCTAAATATAATAATTGTAAACTAACTATAAAACAATACTAATTATTATCTTTGTTGGATTTAAAATTTGAACGAACTTATATTAATTTGAGTTTTAGGATTTCACGAATTGATTTTAAAATGTCAAAATGTATATCTAATTTCGGAATGAAGGTAGTATTAAATTCTTTAAAATTCATATCATATACTACCTTGGTCACTATAATATTATATGTCTCTTTGTTTCTCGTCTAGCGGCTTGACCTAATTCTTCCCACTAGTTCGACTTTAGAAAAAATTCGATACGTTGTATTTTTTTTTTATAATTTCAGAAATTTATCAATTGTTTTGAGATTTTTTGTAATTGCTTGTGGATTTTTGTAGCTAATAAAAATGAGACTATCATATAACAATTTTAAGTAATAAAGTCTCAAAAAAAAATATTATTAAAAATAATTTTTGGATATTATTTTGTTTTGTAATTTATTTTACTATATTTTTATTTTTTTATGGGAATTTGTTTATTTCAAATTTGATCCCACTAACTTAAGAGGCTGGATCCGCCCCTCGATGGTAGTCAGGGACGAAACCAACTCATGGCTGCATGGGGCCATGCCCCCCCTCCCCCCCAGATCTGGAATTTTTTTTTGTTGCTAAGTGATGTGAATAATTTTTTAGGCCCACTTGTTCAATACACACTATATTATTTTAGTTATTGGTCTGGCCCAATAACTACTTTATTATTTTCAATATACACGCTCGTCCCTTAGTATCTCTATTTCTCCCTCAGTAGTCAGTCCCTCTATTATTTCACGGTAGTCGATAAATTAGATCTGGCCTCCGCGGCTCCACCTACCGCATGATTTTCGTCCGCGCCTCCGCCTACCTCAAATACTTCCAATCTCGGTTAGTCATCCACACACATACATACATATTTAATATTTTTATAAATCAATTTGCATTGAAAATTTGGTCTACTGCTTGAAATTTATCTTTCTTCATGTTACTGAAATGGTTTTATATAATTATAGACATATGAAGCTGTCAATTTGATATTATTGGTTTCTGTTTTAATTGCTCTATTATCTCTTAAATTCAAAGTTGTGTAAATAAATGAATCTGGTAATGCTTATTCGAGTACAAGTATTCTAGCCCACAAAACTTGTAGTACAATAATTTCTTATCTTGAAGAAATTTAAATTTTTTTTCCCTAATGGTAGGATTCCACCCACCCCCACCAAAAAAAGAAAAAGGCCCATGAATGGGGATTTGAACCAACATGAAGAATGTAGGTTTTAAGACATTATATATAATAGTCTTCCATTTGTTTTTCACATCTTGTGAAATCCCCTTCGTTATTGTCACAGATTTTCATTTTTATTTTTAATTCAACCTTGTATCAATATCAACATTGGTTGGATGACCTTGCTTCATGAAAGTGTTTGTGCTTCTATGCTTAATGAGACCATTCTGAGTTGGCACAAGGTATCTGAAATTATTAGAGCCCACAATAAATATGTTTTATAATAGTGGAATTTTATTTTTTAATGATGAATATATATTATGTTATTAAAAAAATTCTTGACTCCCCAAGATCAAATTCTGATTTCGTCCCTGACGGTAGAATACATCTGTACAAAAATAAAAGGAACCCACTCTCCATTTTCGATGGTCCATTCCAGAAAAACAAAACGTCTACATTTTGTTACATAAAAATCATTCACTCAGTTTCATTTATTAAATTATTTTTTCATGGGGAGAGTCTCATTTATGCCATGCTAGGTGTAAAATTAAGGTTTTCAAATTTATTATCACAATTTACATTTACATTCTAATGTTATTACTTATACACTAACACAATGTTTATAAGTTTTAAAAATGAGAGAAAATTATATATTCACAAACACGCGCATAAATTTAGAGAACAAAAGTTGAGGATAGATAATAGATTGTTAGAGTGAAAATATTGTTATTAGAACAATAAACGCTGGTTAAATTAAGCAATAAGTGTAGTTAAAATAATTACAAATATATATAATTAATTACTTGGGCAATAAGTGTAGTTAAAATTTAAAATATATTTTAAATTTATGAATATAACATTTTTAATGAAAGAGGGACCGGCCCACTAAATTGAATGCAAACCCAAGAACAGATGTGCCCTTTGTGTCTCCCTCCTTCCTTCAAGAAACCAAAAGCACTCCCACTCTCTCCAAAACCTCTCTCTGGTCTGATCTGGTCATCAACAGCAGCATGGTTCTATCCAATCCAAGACTGTGCCAGAGACCGGCCGATGTCTCCATCAGCTCGACCTTCCCAGGTACGTACGTAATTAACAAATTAATTCTTCATTTTTCAATTCAATTAATTAGTTAAGTAGTAGTAGTAGTCAACAAGGATTGGATTGATCACTGGAAAATATATGTGCAGTGCAGGTTTAAGATGGGGGAAAATTCGATACCAAAAGAAGCGGCCGGCGGCATTCCGAGGCTGAACTAACTCGTGACCACATGGATGATAAACTAAGTCATCATGGTCGGCCCTCCATTAACAAAAACTACGATTGACACTGATGAGTACCCTGTCACCACCGATCGACCTACGTACAGGCAAGTCATATATCATTTGATCATCATTTCTAAGTAATTGTTTACTCATAATATAATCATCTCTTATTAAATAAAGCAACGAGTGAGTACATAATACGACACAAACAAAACACGATTAACTAGCTTTGGGTAATTTGATTATGACGATTTCACTATTCAATTTATCATGAGTCACTGGACCCGGTTAGACCGGTAAGTATGCGCTAATTTGTTTTTTCCTCACATAAAAAGGAGGAAAATATCTTAGAGATATTTTTTAATTTGAAGTTAATTATAATTATGAAAACAAATTAATCTTCACCAACCAACTTGAGTAGGGTAGAATAAATCTGGAGATAGACCAGATATATGGATTGTTGGAAACATTCCGGAAAAATAAAAGAGAATAATTATGGAATGATGGAGATAAGATAAGATAAGCTGTGGACAAATAAGGGTTACCTTCTGTTAGAGTGGTGTTTGCCACATGGGCCATGCACAAGTACACTGATTTTTTGAGCTTCTCCAAGCACTTTACTGGGTTAAATGCTTTTTCAGTAACTGTAGTATAGGTCGACAGCTGAATTTTTTTTTCTTACTGTCAACTCACTGTACTCGACTTTACTAATAAAAAATTAAAAAATCCGTTAAAAACTTTGACTTTCAACGGAACGGTACACGTAAGCGGCTGAATTATGCTCATTACAAAAACGACGTGTTTTACGTTTTGTGTGACGTGACAGTGATTATATGGATTTGTAGGGAAATTTTTATGAAAAAAATGAAAAGAATATTTTAAAGTATAATATAAATTATAAAATTATAAAATTAAAATATTTTAAAATTAAAATCTTTTCAAATTCGGACATTAAATTTATAATTGAGTCAATTTGGTGATAATTTTTTTTTCTTTTCTAACTAGGATAAATAAATTTGTACTTTCACATGCAAATAATTTTTGTCAAATAATTCTTAATTTTATCAAATAAGTTTTATTGTAATTTTAAATTTTTTTAATAAAAAAACGCATTTTTTAAAAAAATAAAAAAAGCAACTTTTTAAAATAAAATTTATTTTATTTTTATTCAAAAAACGTAGTTTTTTTATTAAAAAAAAAAAAAAACGCAGCCTTTTTAAATAAAAATAAAACGCCGTTTTTTTTAATAAAAAAAAGTGCAGTTTTTTTAATAATTTTTTTTTTACTTTTTATTAAAAAAAATGTAAAACGCAATTTTTTTTTAATAAAAATAAAAAAACTTATTTTTTTAATAAAACTTTTTTTTTATTATTAAACAAAAACAACGCAGTTTTTAAAAGTAAAATTAATAAACAAAAGCGCAGCTTTTATTTAAAAAACTGCATTTTTTTTAATAAAAAGCTGCGTTTTTTTTAATAAAAAAATTTAAAAAATGCAGTTTTTAATAAAAAAAAATGCTGTGTTTAGTAAAAAATGCATTTTTTATTAAAAAATTAATAAAAACTACATTTTTTTAATAAAAGCTGCGTTTTATTTTTATTTTAAAAGCTGCGTTTTATATTTTTTTAATAAAAAGCTGCGTTTTTTTATTCTTATAAAAAAAACTGCGTGTTTTAATAAAAATAAAATAAATTTTATTTTAAAAGTTGAGTTTTTTTTTTTTTTTAAAAAAATGCTTTTTTTTTATTTTATTAAAAAAAATTAAAATTACGATAAAACTTATTTGATAAAATTAAAATTATTTGACAAAATTATTTGCATGTGAAAGTACAAATTTATTTATCCTAGTTAGAAAAGAAAAAAATTATCACCAAATTGACTCAATTATAAATTTAATGTCCTAATTTGAAAAGATTTTAATTTTAAAATATTTTTAATTTTATAATTTTTATAATTTATACTCCATTATACTTTAAAATATATTTTTTTAATTTTTTTCATAAAAATTTCCCTACAAATCTACATAATCACTGTCACGTCACACAAATGCGCTTATCGTCACTTTTATATAACTTATTAACTCAAATTACGACGTGGCATTGCTCCGCTGAAAGTCAAAGTTTCTAACGGGTTTTTAACTTTTTGTTAGCAAAAGTCGAAAGACAAATGATTAATAAAAAAAAAATTCAGATTATTTATCTGTTAGTCGACCTATAGTACAGTTACTGAAAAAGCATTTAACCCGCACTTTACTTTGCCAAATCAATCAATTTTATTTATAATTTATTGCACTTATATAATATATTTATTTTTGGTAATAAATCAATACTTTTATGTTGAGACTAAAAAAGTTGCCAACAGATTGCCCATAAGACTATTATAATTATCCATAAGACTAATATAATTATTTTAACGACACTTATTACTTTAATAATAATATTTTTATTCTAACAATATTAACGGTTATAACTCATTGAGTGACAAGATAAGTTCCTTAGTATGATTATTAGACGATAAATCAACTAGGAAAAGGTTTATTCCAAAATAAAATTAAAATTAAAAATATGGATGAGGTTAGTCTAAATTGTACAGCAGAATAACCGCAAAATAATTCATGCATGTGTACCATATGGGAAAATAATAATTTTTGGCATCATTAGTAGGATATTTTAAAAGAATTGATATTTTTGCAGTAATTTTTCGCATGTGGGACTCACTTTTTAATCAAATCGATATTAATATTTGGTTAAAAAATAGATCTATATGCGAAAATATTAAAAAATATTGTGAAAATATTAATTTCATAGTATTGGTTTGGTTTAAAAGTGGGTTTTAAATATGAAAATATCAAAAAACGTTACGAAAATATCAATTCTAATATTTTAATTATCTATGCTATCTTTGTTATTTGGTAGCTAAAATTGAGCAATAATTCTAGGTTGACCGGCAATGAGGGATCAGTTTAATTATTTTTTTTTAATCTTTTTTCTATTGTCTCCCAAAAAATATATAGTATTTATTCTAATTAATTTTTTTATAAAATTTAAAGATTTAGATATAATTTAGTTAAATATATATTTTTTGGTAGGCAATGAAAAATAAAATTAAACCGATTAGGGGTGTGCAACCGGTTTTTAACGGCCCGAACCGAACCGGTAGATTTTTATCGAAAATTAATATAATTATTATTTTTATTATTTTTTTTTTATTATTATTATTATTAATATTTTTATTTTTATTATATATAATCATTATTTTTATTATTACTATTATTAATTATTTATTAATAAAAAAATTAGAAAATCGGTACATACCGGTCCGGTTCGGTAAAATCGAACTATAAATAGACCGTACTGAAATTGATATAAAAAAACCGATATATATCGGGTTTTTTGTACCGAAACGGCCGATTTAATCCGAAAAACCGAAAAAAAAAAACGAAACAATGCACAATCCTACCAATGGCTAGATCGATCGCTCATTGCCTTTCTTCGGAGAAGGACTCAAAATTGAGTAGTAAATTTAGGTACTAAATGACCAAAAAAGGAATAGTGTATTGCATTTCTTTTGCTTTTCTCCACTAATAAAAGGATCCAATGTTTTAAGCTAGCCTTGAATGTGGGGCATGTGATATATCAGTATATGGTCAGAAATGGTTTCCAATCATATCGTCTTTACCCCCTAAATTAAAGACATTTAATTCAAATATAACACAATAATTATGATCATATCAATTAATTATTTATCTTTGAACTACGAACAAAAGATATTTTACTGTAATATTAATGGTCATGATCATATCAATCAATTGTATATCTTTGCACTACGGGCCAAAGATGTTCAACTGTAAAATCAATAACCGTTAAACAATAGTTTATCTTTGTACTACGAGCCAAAGATATTCATTTGTATCATCAGTGGTCATGATCATGTCAAACATATGTCCATTTTTGCATTACGGACCAAAGATATCAATCAACAGTTCATCTTTACACTATGGGCCAAAGAGAAATTTCATCACAGTCTTTATCTGTAACATTAAAGGTCATGATTATATCAATACACAGTTCCTGGTCATAATCATATCAATCAACAGTTCATCTTTGCACTATGGGTCAAAAATATTCATCAATCAGTAGTTCATATTTGCACTACGGACCAAAGATAACTTTAACCATAATTTAAGTCTGAGGATTATGACAATGATATAAAGAATGAATCAAATGAGATCAAGGATAAATATTTTTGATTTATAATTCAGTTTATCCAGAGTTCAAGAATGTCTAAATGGTCAACATGATGATCAAAACGTAGATTCAAATTTAAGAATAAGATTCATATATCACAGATAATTTGGACAGAAAAAGAAACTAATTTTATCGTGAATAGTACCCCGACATGAATAGTACCCCGTCATGCAAAGTACCTCGAATGAATAGTACCCCGACATGAAAAGATTAGAATTATAGAATCAATACTTATCATAGTAAGTTTAGATTTTGAAATATGAAATGAAATAATATACGAAACTGCAAATAGATTTTCACTCGTCATGCGGTAATCCGCGTAGACAAATCATTTTCACAACTTAATAGAAAATGAATACGAAAAGTTATTTACCAGGCATGCGGTAATCTGCATAGACATGTTATTCTCATAGATTAATAAGGAATAGAATGACAACACGTACGAGTATTGAAAGAAAATAACATCATTTACGAATATGAAATAAATAATACCCTTTACTTTAATAGGAGATTGGATATTGTAATAGTGTAGTAGCAGAATACTCTTCTTTTTTCCATGGAGATGAACTCTTTTGTATGAGACCCTTCATAATTAGCAGAGAATCAATTTCTTTTTTACAATACTCAAGAGTTTGTCGATCCATTTAAAATAGTCTAGCTTTTGTAAGAATTTTATCCTATGAAAATTATATTTATATGGAAGTTTTACCATATGTTTTTTTCGATCCCAAAAAGTATTAGGAAACTCATAACAAATAGTATTATTTGTAATGTCCTCCATCTTTTGATTTTTTTTTTCAGTATTACTGGATTTATAAGTTTTTCCTCAATATTACAAGAAAAAACTTCTTGTTTTAAATAATTCAATTGTTTTTTTAAAAAATTAAATGAGTTTTTAACTCGTTTATATTTTTAGTTATAGGAGTAATTATAAACTTAAAAGTAATATCTTGACCATTCAAAGTTGTCTTGATTCTTTTGTTGGTTTTTATATTTTGTAATTTTAATGATGACAATATGCTAAAAAATATATGTTATTAAATGGACTAAATTGATTTTGAAATGGTTCGTTGAAAATAATTTATAACCAGTTTATTATATGATGATTCAATATGCTTATGCATGAAGGTTATTTAATGAACTATATTTTGGTTGATATGATATTAATCAAGTTGAATATGATTACGTGTGTACATAATCTAATGGTTAGGATTGAGTATATCTTGGGATGTTTTGATAAAAGATTATGGCAGACATAATTTGTGTTAAGAATCTTTTCTTATAATATATGTATGTGATATTTAATGGACTGATTGGATGGATTCTTTATATTGATGGAAATATTGCTTTACTATATTTAATGTTAAAACAGTTTTTGAATTAGAGTCATTTAAGGAATTTGGTTTTCATATTTCATCTGTTACAATCCTTTAAGGAAACTG
The DNA here is from genome assembly GCA_020205605.1 of Panax ginseng. Lineage (NCBI taxonomy): Eukaryota > Viridiplantae > Streptophyta > Magnoliopsida > Apiales > Araliaceae > Panax > Panax ginseng. Next base: position 34,255,502 of record CM035148.1, read on the forward strand.
AAATAGCTGGAGAATATTTTTTAATATATGTTTTGTTAGTTGTTATATCTAAATCTGATTGGCTATGAAACCAATTTGAATTTGAATTGGAGTGTTTTAAAGAGATTGACTAGTTGAGGAAACTGTTTCAAGTTGGTAGTGCAATCTTTTAAGGAAACAAGTATTATATTGGTATGGACTCTTTTATTTCTTCCTTAATATCTTTTTGATTTCTTTAATATAGCTTATCATATATTCATATCTTTTTCATGCTGAAGATATTATAGTCGTTAGCCAGTCCTTGGTTGAGCTTTTCATGCAGACAAATTGTTCCAGCCGTTACTCATCATTCTATATATATTCATTCTGCTGGGCAAAAGAAGTCACCAGACTGGAAGCTGAAAATCATCATTGTGTTCATCCCGAAAGCAATTTGAGTCTTATTCCAGTTATTATATTTCTCTTGAATTCTCATTTAACTGAAAAGTAATTGTACTTCAAAATCATATCTTTTGTAAACCAAACATAAGTCTAGGTTGGCTTGGGTGATCATTTAATATTCAGTCTGTACAACAGAAGCATCAAGGTATCAGATGTGAGAGAAGTTGCAGAGGTGCAAATGGGTGTTTAAGTCAGAATCGATCTTCGTTGTATAGGGAGTTTTCTGTAATCTTTTGAATATTAAGTTTTAATAAAAAAAAAAGTGTCTTCAATACTAGTTGGTATTGGACGTGGATGAGACCACTAGATTAGAGGATAGGGGCTGAACCACGTAAAAATCTTGACGTGTGATTTATTGTTATGTTCTTTTCTTTTATCTGTTTTAATATTCTGCATATTCAATTTTAGTTCATGCTTGAAGATATACTAAAATGTAATGTGGATTAGTCATCCAATTATAATGTATTTAAGAACATATACTAAAATAGATAGATTATTAGTCAGTCCGATTATAACGAGCATTTAAAATTATATACTAAAACAAACAGGGTTAACCTGTCCGATTATAAGTTGTAGCTAGGATATTTAAAAATTGACCATTGTAAATCAGATTTACACATATTCACTCCCTTTAAGTGTGCTTATTTACATGATTACATCTTTCAAAATCAATTCTATTAATGGGTTGAATCATATTTAAGAAAGGTGTTTCTAGAATGACAAATTGTGTTAAAAAATTTACTAAAATAAAAGTAGTTTTTAAACATATTCCTTCATTACATATATGAACATTATTCAATTTATATTTTATGTTCATTTTAGAACCATCAACCGTACTTAAATTTTTTTTAGTTTTTTCCAAATATTGAGTTGGCACGTACTAAACCTTCTTTTATACAATTCATGTCAGCATCACCGTCAATCAAGGCAATAACTTTGACAATATAGTCGTTATCAATGACTAATTAATGTGTTTTTATATACTATTTTTTAAATGTAATTTTCTTCTATCTTCTATATTAATTTCTTCTTTTGGAGGGGATTAAAGAATTTTATCTTTACCCTTAAAGAATTTGACTAGAGTAAGACTTTCAACAAATTCCAATTTATCCCTTAAATTATTAATGTCTTTTTTTTTCTGAATATTGACTTCTTCCTTTAAATCTTGTAAAGTTAATTCTTTTTTTGGTTCAAAAGATATTCTATTAAATATTTCTTATAATGGATAAGGAGTATATATTTTAAGTTTTTAAACCTCAATTCGATCTTTAGCTTGATTTAAGTATTTTTCTATAAGATTTCTTTTTTTAATAAGGTCTTTTATTTGATCTATAAGATCAAGAATAAAGCTTTCGTGTTTAAATAAAACATTTTACATTTATACTTAAAACCATTCATCTGAATTATAGATTTATAATAAAAATCTTTTTCTGTTTTACAATTACAAGTATCGATCCAAACTATCAAAATCAGAGAATGAATCAATATCAGAATCATGAATATCAAAAACATTAGTTGCAGAACTATAAGCAGATGAAGCAGACATATTATCATTAGAGATATCAGAATTTAATAACAAATTGGTAGTATAAATTTGTTGTTCTTTTTAGTTGTACATTTATTAGCATACTGTCCCATTTTCAGCATTTATGACATTTAATGCTTTCAATATTCTTCTTTTTTCCCTTTTTAAAAGGTTTTTTATAATTTCTTTTATATTTATTATAATTAAAATCGGGACGTTTTTTCATTTTAATGTTTTTTATGATAATTCTTTTAATTTTATTTCCTGTAGGTTTCCTATGAGGTGTAGGAAGCAAATGATAACTAAACTAGTGACAAAATTCACCAATTTCTTACTTTTTAAGCTGAGGTTTTAAATTTAAATCATTAAAAAGGGCTAGATCCTCTGCAATAGCTTCACTAATTATCTCTCCATAAGTGTAATTATCATAAGGTATATTTAAACCACCATTTTTATTTCGTAACCTAATGCGAAATTTTTCTGCAAATAAGGCGGGAATACTAGCTAGAGATAAATGAAAGTAGAATTTTATGTCAAACAGCATAAACAGCTTGTTCAGATAGACCATCAATATTTCATTTATAAATGCTATCAGCACAATAATTAGAGCTTTAAGTATTTATAAAAATTTTCTTTAAACAAAACATTCTGCATTCATATTTCATATATAGGAGTAGGTCTTGCATGGGTAATAATATATATCTCCCATAAGAAACTTTATTTTTAAAATACTTATCAACATTTATTTTATTCAGATCTGAAAGAGTTTTAAACTCATTATTTAATTGAGCAAAATGAGAAGATATTTTTTTAAGAATTAAAGAAGACTCAGATTCAGTATCAGAAATATCCTTATTAAGCACATGAATTTGTTGTGAAGATGAAAAATCTTTCATTTTCAAATTCTTTAATTGAGTGACTAATTTTTGCAAAAATTCATCATCCAAGAGGAGAGATTGAATGTTGTATCAACCAGATCAATTTCTTTTGAAGAAATAATTTGAGGTTTATGAAAAGTTGGAGTATCAATTTTAAAACTGATTTTACCAATTTTATCTTCCACTCTGATTTACTAACAGTTCGAAGACAAATACTAGTATAATTATTTTGTCGTATAACTTTATTAAAATAAAATTTATCACCTAAGGTAACAGAATCAGAAAAAGCATTAGCCTCTATATATTCTCCTGTTTTATTTTTTTAAATTAAAGGGAGGATGTACATAAGTAATTTCTTGGCCATTCTTGTTTTCCCAAGTTTTATAAAAATTATCCAACATACTAATTTCTTTTTCCTTTAGACTTTTATTCGTCAAAACCCAATCAATAAAAAGAATAATTACTTTATTAGTTTCTAAATGATTATAAAATTTTGTTTTAAACTTTGTCAAATCTTTATCAGAGTAATGTTTAAAGTACCAATTACGAAAAAAAAAAAATTATTTTTCTCTTGAAGAAATTCATCACTGATGACTTTTCTATTAATAAAAAAATTTAGTTTCAGTATTATCAACCAGTTCAATAACATTTATTGAAAATTTTAATTCTTTAGGAGTAAGCGATTCAGTTCAATAAATTGTTTGTTTGTTTTATATTTAGTTTAGATTTTTAGTTTATTTATTTATCGTTCATGTCCATCTTGGTATCAGAGCCATTAACTGATAATTTAAGCTAAGATAATTATATAATTTATTTGATTAATTTCTATCTAGTGGGTTCACACCCAAATTGCGCAGGTTAGTGGCATATCTTGTACCCAAGGTTTAGGGTTTTGGTGCCGATACCGATAGTAAGTCGTTGACAGTCGAGCTAGAAAAGAATTAATCTTATACATTATACGCACGGGCGAAGCTATGGTACAAATGTGAGGTCAATTGACCCCACTTAATTTTTAAAATTACATAAAAAAAAATTTTACTTCATTCAATTTTTGACTCCACTTAGATATTTTTTTAAAATTAGATATACTCAAGTGGCCAAGCCTCAGTCCTAAATCTCATACATCAATATATGTTCAGCACTTCAGCCACAAAATAGAGAGAGAAGGGACAAAGCCAAATCGCAAAAGACAAAAGCCAAACCGTGAACCATCAAAGCCTTTCATGAGTGGTGAGAGTGGAGTCTTGGTGGACCAAGCAAGTGCAAGATGAGTGTGAGACCTGGAGTGCGACTATATTCTCTCGTGACTCTCTTAATGACCTTGCTTCTTGCAGTAATATAACATAAATTACTCTCTTCAATTTCTCCAACCTCAGTTTTGTTTTCAGAAATTAATTGTAATTTCCCCCTTTTGTTAGTATTATTAAATTGGATATTTGGATGCATTATCTAACCCGAAAGTATAAAGTATTAAAAAAAATTAATACTTATTAATAATTTTGATCCCACTGCTAAAATTTTCTGACTTCACCACTAATTATACGAGAGTCTGATGCTTAGATCATTAGGCATTGGTCCTAGTACTAGACTACTAAGAAAGATAAAAAGAAAAAAGATAATGTTTAAAACCAAATTGAACTTGCTTATAGCTAGTAATCTTGACGAATATTTAAAAAATTAGTCTTTACCTAAAGTTAAACCTAATCATGTCTATAATATTGGTGCTTTTGATTTAAAATTCTCAACTATAATTAAGATTGTTGAAAGAACTATTCCAATATCTGATATGTATGAAACAATAAAATTGTTAAATAATGATATTAAATCTTATAAAGAAAATTATAATTTCTTGCATCTTGAATGAGTTCAAATTAGTATGTTATGCTTGCTCTACGTGAAAGGGACTTACAATAGTTTTAAATTAAAATAAATAATTCAATCACAAAAATATTTTTTTGCAAACAAATATGGCTTAAAAAGTATAATTTTCATAGAGCAGCAGGGTGTGACGGACTCCACTGGAAGAAGGCCCGCTGGTTGGTGTTAGGATCCACAAAATAAGGTACACTCTCAAAATGATAATACATCCTTTTATTTTCTTACTGCCTATGTTGAGCCTGTTCAGAATAAAGAGTTCTTTTTTTGTTTTTGTTGATTTTTCTTTAAAAATGTTTTTCTATTGAACATAATTTCTTTGGTGATATTAAAATTTAATAGTAGGTATATTACGTACAAGTTTGCCACTTTGCCCTATGCAAATGTAAGTGTATACTCGCAAGTATTCAATCTTTTTATTTTAAAATTAAAAATACATTTTTCATGTAAAAATTAAAATAGGGTTTCATTACACTAAGTGTAAAAATGTTTTTAAAATAAATAAATAAATAAAATAATACAAAAGTGTGTCATAGACTTTTAAATTTCCTTCAACAATTAAGAACAAAATTGTGGAATGTGTTTTGGTCACAAATGCTATAGTTACCAAAATCACTTGCTATATATTAAAACGAAAATCTCTAAATCTTTTGGATCAAGGTTTTATCAATAGTTAATAAAAATTGATTTTGGTAAATCTAATTCAACAATCAGATTTTGAAACAGAAATGATTTCTGAAACTTTGTAAATCTACGAATTTTGTAGATTTTGTTGTATTATGGAAGGACAGTTGTTGGTAATTTTATAAGACGCTCATCCAGAAGAAAAAATTATTATCATAGTTAGGAAAATATAGAAAGAAGGAAGAGAACAAGAAGCGTACATTACAATAAAGTATAAATTATTTTTTCATAGTATTCTCTATTTTGAAATCAAGTTATTACTCTATGATTGTAGGGTGACTTAACTCAACGATCGTAAGGTGACTTAACTCTGATCGTAAACTGTAAATTTGAAATTTACACAACTGCACACCTCTATTTATATATAGGGGTTCCATCCACAGCAACCCCTTTTTTGACTTGTGAAATTTTTTTTATTTATTTTTTTGCTCTAGCCGAAATTTCACAGACCAAAAAAGGATTGCTCCACAGCAACCGGTTACTGTTGCCAAGTTACAAAAACTATACAGTGTACATCTGTTGCTCTGTTGGTTTGCTAAATTATATATTAGATCAAAGTTTCCTTAAAAAGGGCTTTTGTGAAAAGTCAGATGGATGCTCATTATCTTTTGTCTCATCATTTAAAATTTATAATATCATATTTTCAATGTATGGGGCTTATCTGTCTATCCTATTTTTATGTTTCTTGTGAATTGTCCTAACTTCCAAGAATGGATACCCTAATCAATGCGCAGTCTTATTTCTCTCATTAGCGAGGTCTTTCTCCATTCAATAATTCTAGGCTGACTGGTTTCTACTGACCGGTTGATTTTTACCGACCGGTCTAGTGACTAGTCCAAAAAAAAGAGTCCTTCTACGCTGACTGGGGAATTGGACAGGGAAATGGGACCGGTGCATTTTTATTTTATTTTTATTTTTTTTTATTGTGACTCTCAAAAAATATATAGTATTTATTTTAACAAATTTTTTTATAAAATATAGTGTTTTAGCTGTAATTTGGATACATATACAAAACAGGGTTATACAGACTGTATAACTCTGTTTTTGTATATGTATCCAAATTACAACTAAAATATTATATTTTATAAAAATTCCTGTTGGAATAAATACTATACATTTTTTGAGTCACAAGCAAAAAAAAAAAAATTATTTGCACCGGTCCAATTTTTCGGTCTAATATACCTGTCTGTCTAGACTTATTCCAAAAAAAAAAGTTTTTTTTATTGTATTTTTTCTCAAAAAATGTATAGTATTTATTCCAACTATAATTTTTACAGAAAAAAATAATTTAAGTATAATTTGAATACGTGTACAAAACAGGGTTGTATAATCTGTATGTATATACACAATCTATATGTTCTCTCTATATTTTTATATAAAAACTAATATATGCAAATTTTATTTTATATTTATCCCTAAAATAATAAATTGTTAGTTTAACAATGAGAATATAATGAGATTACAATGACAAATTTGATGATATTAAAAATATTTTTCAGTGAAACAAAAAAGTTAGTAGCTGAAACTCTTTTTTGGAACAAAAGAAAAGTTTTGGTTTAGGATATAAATTACACATAATTTCCTGAGCATACTTGTTACGGTTGATACTTGTAATTAGGGCTGAGCAAGTAATTAAATTGGAATCAAAATCGCATCAAAAATCGTACGAATCGCACCAATTAAAATTGTACCATCGGTTTTGATGTATGTCGCGGTTTTAGGTGGGTTGAATAACCAAATTTACGGATCCGGTTTGGTTACTAGCCAAAACCGCACGCATAAAACCGAAATCGCACCATGTATGTGTATGTATTATCTTTAGTAAATAAAGTTACTTTTTACTTGAACACGCTCAGAGAAAATCTCAGTCTTGCATTGTCATTTTTTCACCAATTGAAAGAACATGGTTAGAGGTTATAGAGTCAAAAATTAAGCATTTGAGTTTTGAAATTTCAAATTTGTTTAATGCGTTACTGGAGAGACTTATGACTGAAGGGTCAAATTCGTTGCTTCGAACACTTGATGCATTAGTTAAGGTCTATGTTATAGTAATAATAGTCTAATAGATTTTTTTTTTAAATTAGGTACAATTAGGATTATATTCTATAAGTCCTCCATGCAATATATAAGATAGAATTTCACTCTATCTCCATTATATATTTTTAATTTTTGGGGAACTAGATAAATCTTCTTACTTGTTATCGAATATATATGGTCTCCGTTGTTTTATATAACATACATGTTTTAGTTTTAAAGGATTATTCTTTTATTATAAACTAAAACTATTTTATGTGTCTCACTGTTCTATGATTTGATGGTGAATTTGACATGTTTGGCAGAACGAGCTTTGGTTCTATGTATGGTATAATTCCCATTGCCGACTCTGTCACTAAGTTAATTGCTTGATGTGAGCTATGTGTTAAATTATATTGAAGGCTTAGATATTTTTGTTGTTTCAATTGGTTTTGGAATCGAAACCGCACCAATTGAAACTGCACCGCATAGTTTAAAACCGCTCCGCACCAATCACAAGCGGTTTCGTGTGCGGTTTTGGATTTGTCAAATCGCACCTAAACGGTTTTGAATGCGGTTTGGATTTCAAATCGCACCAAACCGCATCATGCTCACCCCTACTTGTAATGATATGTTTTGATATACTACAATAAAAAAGCATTTCAGACCCAAAAACATACTTGAATTACCTTTTTGATTCAGAGATGGGGTGAGATAAAAATAAAAATTATGAGTTCTCAATTGAATTATAATTACGAAGTACAAGTATATATAGATAGTTATGAATTAAAAAGGGTTCTATTTTAATTTATTTTATTTTATCACATACATTTTTCTGTTAGTCGCAATCCAATTTTATTAAATATTTATCGATATGTATATTATTTTTCTAAAAATAATGATTCCTCCATCACACAAAATGAATATCATTTGAATTTGAATATGATCCTATTTACGTTTGAATATTCTAAACATGTGAATTATTCATTTTTTTTTAAATTGTATCTTTTTTTGAAAAGAAAAAAAATTGTATTTGATAATATTTTTCTTAAATAGTTTAACACGTACCTCCAGTTCGAGTCCTAACTGAGCAAAAAAATAAGAGAGTAAAATTGAATTGCCGGATCAAATCGTAATTTTTTAATCGAATTATTTTTTTTATTCGGGTATTCAATTATAATTGTTTAAATTTTCGGTATTCATTTACAACTTAAGTTTTGAAAATTCCATAATTCGGGAATTTGAATAACTGAATTAGGAATTTTTTTTAAAAATATTAAATATTTTGAATTATGGGTTATGTATTGTTAAATGTAAATTATTAAACTAGACATCTAGACTTTGTTAAGCTTATGAATTATTATGGTTGTGGGAAATGGTAGATGATTGCCTGAAAACTTGAAATGAAATTTTTGGTTTGATGAATATGTTGGAATATGGAGCAGAATTAACAAGACGAATAATATAATAAATTAGAACAACTTAGCTGGAAACCGAGGCGTAGCAACGATATTGTCCTAAAAAGTGATTTCGCCCCCACTAATAGCAATCACATGTACAAATGGGTTGTCAACGGTCACTACGACGAAGCCTCCGATCGTGTGTACTCACAGAAGGAGACTTTAGACTTGTCTATGTGAATTGCTCAAAGTTTATATATATATAGAAGAAAGAACTGATTACCGTCGTGTCCTTCTCTGCAGAACAAAATTGGTATTTTATATAAGAGAAGAACGTTAGACTTTGAATCCCCCCCTACGCAGGCGTATCACGCACACACACGCTGACTAAAAGTCCAAGAACCAACCAAAGCTTGGCATAGTAGCCACTCTCATGTGCGCGAACCAATACCTTTTTCCCAACTAAGTTACTAAGCTCATAACAACAATTACTAATACACACCATGAGTATTTTCAAAATAGCCAATGTGGAACTTTGATAAAACCATAAGTTTGAAGCATAACCACCAAAATATGGGTCCTATTTTCGATTATATACCAAAATAATTGAATAGCAGTTTTTGGTAATTAGATTATTTTATAATTCTTTTTTTTATTCGAATATCAAAAATATGATAATTTTGATATTTAATTAGAACTAAATAGACAATTTTAGTTTGATTATAACTGAATACTCAGTACTCTCTTCTTACCATAACCTCGATCATATACGTATATTTTGTTGGAAATGAGTTTGATAGTTTGATAAAAATATATATTTATGTGTTCAAATCTATTAAGAATTGAATTGAATAAAAAAATTGACGGGCCAAGCCGGGTCGGATTTGGGTCAAAACAGTTTGTGTGCGGGTCGGGTCAAAACGCCAACGGTAATAAACCGTAAATTCTTCTATAAATTAAAGAAGATGGGCGCGCATGAAGGAGAACAGTTTCTTTTTCTTCCCGCCGTTCCTGTTCTTATTTTCCTAGTAATATACATTGTTTTTCCTACAAATTTTGACAAGCAAAATAACATAGTGTAGAGTGCAACAACATACTGCAGTGTGCTTGACAAGACAACAAAGTGGCAGAGTGCTGTGTGTATTAAAAGTAGTAAGGATTTTCTTCTTTTTCCAAATATACTTTATTCATGCGTCATCATCATTATTCATGTAGTTTTAGTAAATAACATAAAGATTGGTTCAAAATATTCTTAATTTTAAAATGCTTCTAATTAAGAATTGAAAATTCGTTTTATCTTGAGAAATAATTATTCATTAATCCTTAGCATATGTGAGGGAATAAATTTACTTTAAAGATACTTTGTGAATTCAAAAGACTCGAATTTATTATATATTTTTTTTGTGGTATATATATATAAAATCATATTCTGTTTTTGTCATATTTATATATATATATATATATGCAAATATATATATATTTATTATAATTTTAGAGAGAGCATAAGAAGATTATATATAAGAAGTGAGATTTTCTAATATTCTTCAAGTACCCCAATACATGGATAGTGAGCCTCTATTTATAGGCTACACAAATACATGAACAAAGATGAAATAAATATAAACTTAAATAGGGAGAATGAATAGCTCATCAATGTACTAATATATAGGTTATGTAGGTTATAGAAAATGAATGGACATCCATATTAAAACTATTCATAACACTCCCCCTTGGATGTCCATTACTGAAGAATATGTCTCATTAAAACCTTACTAGGAAAAATCCTGTGGGATAAAAACCTAGTGAAGGAAAAAGAGTATATAATTATTCAAAAACTTATGAGATATTGCTTTATGAAAAACTTTAATTATTCCCCCTCATGATTATATCACTTGAGATCTCTGAGTCGACGCAATCCAACGCTGTGGACTAACTTCTCAAATGTAGAAGTAAGAAGCGCCTTTGTTAATAAATCTGCCAAATTTTCACTTGAACGGATTTGCTGAACATTTATATCACCATTCTTCTGAAGGTCATGAGTGAAAAAGAACTTTGGTGAAATATGTTTTGTTCTATCACCTTTGATATATCCTTCCTTGAGTTGGACAATGATGTCATGTATTATCCTCATATAAGACCGCTTGGTGTTTCTTCTCCCGAAGATAAACCACAAGCTCCTCGTATGTGTTGAATTACGTACCTTAACCATACATACACATTCACGACTAGCCTCATGTATTGCCAAAATTTCAGCATGGTTAGAAGATGTAGCTACTATAGTTTGTTTCATCGAACGCCAAGAAATGGTGATTCCACCACAAGTGAATACATATCCAGTTTGTGATCGAGCATTATGAGGATCGGATAGGTACCTGATCTCGCAAAACCCCCAAATCTGCTTTTGGGTTGGTTAGAAAATACAAACTCATATCCTTTGTACCTTGTAGGTAACGAAGTATATGTTTAACCCCATTCCAATGCCTTCTTCGTTGGACAAGAGCTATATCTTGCTAATAAGTTGACGTAAAATGATATATCGTGTCGTATGACTAGCTAGAAGATACATTAGTGCTCAATTGCACTCAAGTATGGTACTTCAGACCAAGAATCTCCTCATCATTTTCTCGAGGCTCTGAAAAGGGTCTTTATTTACATCAAGTGACCTCACAACCATTGGGGTGCTCAACGGATGTGCTTTGTCCATATAAAATCGTTTTAGCACCTTCTCTATATAAGATGTTTGATGCACAAGAATATCGTCCTTTAAATGCTCTATATGTAACCCAAGACAAAATTTTATTTTTCTAAGATCTTTCATTTCAAATTCTCTTTTCAAGTACTCTACTACCTTTGAAATCTCTTCAGGAGTTCCAATGATATTTAGATCATCAACATATACTGCAATAATAACAAACTCAAATCTAGATCTCTTTATAAAAATGCATGGGCTAACAGGATCATTCTTATATCCCTCATTTAACAAATATTCACTAAGGCATTTTATATATACCACATGCGAATAGGATTGTTTTAATCCATATAGAGATCTATTTAATTTGATCGAGTACTGTTCTCGAGAACCGAATTTACATGCTTCTGGCAATTTAAATCCTTATGGGAGTTTCATATAAATTTCATTATTAAGTGGGCCATACAAATATGCTATAACGACATCCATTAGACGTAAGTGAAGTCCTTCTTTTATTGCCAGACTGATTAGGAATCGAAAAGTAGTCACATTCATCATAGGAGAGTATGTCTCTTCATAATCAATACCGGGTCTTTGTGAAAATCCTTGCGCAATAAGTCGTGCTTTATGTCGCACAATTTCACCCTTTTCATTTCGTTTTCGAACAAAAACCCATTTGTACCTTAATCGGTTTTACACCATCGTGTGTGCGGACTCTTCGTCCAAAAATATTTCTCTTTTCAAGATATTTCAATTCTGCCTCAATTGCATCTTTTCATTTTGGCCAATCAATTCTATGCATGCATTCCTCAATAGACCTTGGTTCAAGATCCTCGTCATCTTTTATAACATCTAGCGCTTATATTGTATGAAAAAACATTATCGACGCCAATTTCATTTCGGTTCCCATATTTTTCTCGGACATGACATAATTTATCGAGATCTCTTCATTTTCAATGATTTCGTTACACCGATTGTCTTTTGGAACTGTAATATTAGTCATGTCTAGTGGTTTTTCTGTAGACTCTTCTGGAGTTACCATTTCCTCGTCATGACCATCTTGAATCTTTGTTCCTTTTCTCATACGAGGATTCTTATCTTTGGAACCGACTGGTCTACCACGCTTCAAGCGTGCTTTAGATTCATTGGCAACAAGAGGTTGTCTTGATGGGACATCAATTTTAATTGGAGTATTAACAGCTGGTATATGTGACTTTGTTACACTCTTTGGGTCAGAAAATGCGTCTGGCAATTGATTTGCTAAACTTTGTAAATGAATTATCTTCTGAACTTCTAGTTCACATTGTTTTGTACGAGGATCAAAATAAGACAATGATAATTCATTCCAGCTTATCTCTTTTTCCAGCTGCCTATTTTCTCCCCTAATGTTGGGAAGACCGATTCATCAAATGACAATCGTGAATCTAGTCATAAATAAATCCCACATTGATGGTTCTAAATATTTAATTATAGATGGGGATTCATATCCAACATATATTCCTAACCTCCTTTGAGGTCTCATCTTAGTACATTGTGGTGGAGGAATTGGAACATATACAGCACAACCAAAAATTTTCAGATGAGAAATATTTGGTTCCTGACCAAAAACCAATTGTAAAGGGGAGTACTTATGATAACTTGTTAGTCTGATGTGAATTAGTGTTGTCGCATGTAAAATAGCATGACCCCAAGCAGAAATTAGAAGTTTTGATCTCATTAATAATGGTCTTGCAATCAATTGAAGACGCTTTTAATCAATGATTACTGTAAGGCCATTTTGTGTGTGAACATGTGCTTATGATGTTCAACACTTATCCCAATAGACATACAATAATCATTGAAAGTTTGGGAAGTAAATTCACCAAAGATTGTCAATACGAATTTTCTTAATGGGATAATCTGGAAAATGTGCTCAATGAATCGATTAATTGAGCAAGTAACCTCGCAAACGCCAGTTGCGAGTTGATAATAGAGATACATGTGACCACCTTGTTGATGCATCAATTAAAACTATAAAATATCTAAAAGGTCCACATGGTGGATGAATTGGTCCACATATATCACCTTGTATTCGTTCCAGAAAAGTAAGGGATTCAGTCCCTATCTTAGTCGGCGATGGCCGAACAATTAACTTGCGTTGAAAACAAGCAGCACATGGGAAATCATTCGATTGAAGAATCTGCTGGTTCTCCAATGGATGTCCACATGAATTCTCAATTATTCTTCGCATCATTATCGATTCAGGATGGCCTAACCGTTCATGCCAAACAACAAAGTTATTGTGATTCGTTAGCTTTTTATTAACAACCACATTTGTTTCAATTGTTCTAATTCTCGTATAGTACAAACCAGAGGAAAAAGCTGGTAATTTTTCTAATACACTTTTATAACCCGAGATTATACTCGTAATGTGAAGATACTCAATATTTCCTTCACATGTTGTCTCAATATGATACCCATTTCGGTGGATATCCTTAAAACTCAATAAATTTCTTTGAGACCTGGGAGAGTATAATGCTTCATCAATTTTAAGTTTTGTTCCTCCAGGCAAGAAAATATTAGCTCTTCCGGAGCCTTCTATCAATTTTGCACTACCCGATATAGTACTAACATTTGCCTTTTGCATTATGAAAGAAGAAAAATATTTCTTATTCTGTAATATAGTGTGCGTAGTGGCGCTGTCTGCGAGACATATATCTCCACCATTCATTGCAAATCGAATCAAGAGAGTATCTTCTTCTGCTACAAACAAAATATGATTATCTTCAAGATAAAAATAAGGAGCAATTCATGCTGATAACGTATTATAATTTTAGAGAGAGCATAAAAAGATTATATATAAGAAGTGAGATTTTCTAATATTCTTCAAGTACCACAATACATGGATAGTGAGCCTCTATTTATAGGCTACACAAATACATGAACAGAGATGAAATAAATATAAACTTAAATAGGGAGAATGAATAACTCATCAATGTACTAATATGTAAGTTATGTAGGTTATAGAAAATGAATGGACATCCATATTAAAACTATTCATAACAATATTCTGTTTATGCATGAATAGACATTAATAATTACTTATAATGATGTTTTTGGTGTAATATAGATTACATGCATGCTTTTGGTGTAATATAGAAGTCATCATTTAAGACTGCAGTACTGCATCATGCATATATAAAAGTCATCCGTGTACATTTTTCTTGCAAACTAAAATTTATTTCTGTTATTATATATATATATATATATATATATATATATATATATATATATATATATATATATATATTTATTTCAGTAATTAATATGAGTGCAGTAATTGTGTTCGGATGAAAGAGCAGTAAGTTTTGCATCTCAGTTTTAATTTCAAACAATAAATGCAGTAAATTTAATATTGCATGTTCTGATTTCCTGCAATAAAGTGCAGTAAGTTTAATTGCATGTTCTGTTCTTTTGCATGCTAATTGCATATTAATTGCATGATAATATGTATTCGTTAATTGAAAAAAAAAATTCGTTCATATTCTGTTTTGATAATTGATATGTACTTATATAATAACAATAAGTTATAATTATATAATGTACTTGTATATCACTGTTCGTTAAATAATATGTACTTGCATATTAAATTAAGTTAAATAATATGTACTTGTATATATATTTGCATATTACTGTTCGTTTGAATGCAGTCAAATTTTCTGTATATATTTTCTCAAGTTCCCTTTGTAGTTTGATTTCAAATCCTTAGAAAATTTGACTTTTAAAGCTTATCTTTTTCTCCTGCAAGAATATCAAGTAGACACTTAATGCCTTTATTTTCGTATGCATGGCTGGTTTGTATATAACATGTTTTGCATGACTGTTATAATTTTGTATGTTATAAACATATTCTATAACATTATTGGAAGCCTATAAACTAATAGTAAGTTATTATATATAAATTACATGTTAAAAATTGCATGTTTATATTCTGTTATTTCTAATATTACATGTGTAGGATATATAATATTTTGTTTATATATATTCTGTAATTGTAGTAGTGTTTTATGTAAACAGAAAATTATTTGCATATTAATAGATACTATTCTGTTATTGTTTTCAAATTCAAATAACAGTTTATTTTGATTGCTAAAATATAGTATTATGTTAATATATAAATATTCTGCAAAAACAAATTTATAAGCAAAATTTGTTACATCTTGTACAAACAGAAATTTGTTTCTGTTTATTGACAATTGTCATCTTTGTATAACATAAATGGCAACTACACGCACCATTCATGCCGTGAGTATGTCTCATGGAGAAAAGCCTGAAAGGTTCAATGGAACTGATTTCAAGCGTTGGCAACAAAAAATGCTATTCTATCTCACAACATTGAATTTGGCTCGGTTTCTACAAGAGGATCCATCTCTACTCTTGTTGAAGGGGAAACTGACAAAGAGAAAGTGGCTGCTGTTGATGCATGGAAACATGCAGATTTTCTTTGCAGGAACTATGTGATGAATGGATTAGATAATACTTTGTATAATGTGTATTGTACAATCCTAACTGCAAAAGAATTGTGGGAATCTTTAGACAAGAAATATAAAACTGAAGATGCTGGCATGAAAAAATTCATAGTCGGTAGATTTCTAGATTATAAAATGATAGATTCTAAAGCAGTGATCACTCAGGTTCAAGAATTACAAGTAATTCTGCATGACATTCATTATAAAGGAATGTCATTAAGTGATTCATTCCAAGTTGCAGCAATGATTGAGAAGCTTCCACCATCATGGAAAGACTTCAAGAATTATCTGAAGCATAAACGCAAAGAGATGAATCTTGAAGAACTGATTGTTCGACTTAGGATTGAAGAGGACAATCGAGAATTTGAGAAGAAAAGTGGGAAGAATTTCATTGAAGCTAAGGCAAATGTTGTAGAACAAAGGCCAAACAACAACAAAAGGAAGCGTGAAGGCAAAGAAGCCTTCAAGGCCAAGAAGAAATTCAAGGGCAAATGCTTCAACTGTGGCATTCCAGGACATAAATCTAATGAATGTCGAAAGCCAAAGAAGTTGAAGAAAGAACAAAAGCCTCAAGCAAATTTGACAGAACTAGAAAAGCTCTCTGAAGATGTTTCAGACATAAATCTTTGTGCAGTTATATCTGAATGTAACTTGGTAGGAAATCCTAAAGAATGGTATGTGGACACTGGGGCTACTCGCTACATCTGTTCCAACAAATGGATGTTTTCTACTTACAAACCAGTAGAAAATGATGATCAACTCTTTATGGGAAACTCCTCAAGTTCAAAGGTTCAAGGACGTGGAAAAATTGTATTGAAAATGACATCTGGCAAAGAACTGACTTTGAATGAAGTTCTTCATGTGCCAGATATTCGCAAGAATCTAGTTTCTGGGTCACTACTTAGCAAGAATGGCTTTAAGTTGGTGTTTGTGTCTGATAAGTTTGTACTTACTAAGAATGATATGTTTGTAGGAAAGGGCTACATGAATGATGAGCTCTTTAAGATGAATGTTATGACTGTTGTACCAAAGTCTATTAATAATAATAAAGTTAATTCTTCTGCTTACTTGTTGGAATCTTCAAACATATGGCATGCTAGATTAGGACATGTTAATTATGATACATTGCGTAGATTAATTAATTTAGAGTTCTTGCCTAGATTTGATATTAATCTGAAACATAAATGTGAAATTTGTGTGGAATCAAAAATGACAAGATTGCCCTTTCATTCTGTTGAAAGAAATTCTGAACCTCTAGATTTAATTCACACTGATATATGTGACTTAAAGTTTGTGCAAACTAGAGGTGGGAAAAAATATTTCATAACCTTTATTGATGATTGCACAAGATATTGTTATGTATATTTGCTAAGAAGTAAAGATGAGGCTGTAGAAAAGTTTCAACTTTATAAAAATGAAGTTGAAAATCAACTTAGCAAAAAGATTAAAGCAATAAGAAGCGATAGAGGTGGTGAATATGAATCACCATTTGAAGAGATATGCTCTACTCATGGTACGTATTATTCACCAAACTACAACTCCTTATTCACCTCAATCTAACGGTATTGCTGAACGCAAGAACCGAACATTGAAAGAAATGTTGAATGCTATTTTAAAAGCAGCCTCGAGCACCCCGCATTTGTGGGGGAAGCTTTGCTTTCTGCCAATTATATTCTTAATAAAGTGCCTTATAAGAAAACTCATAAAACACCTTATGAATTATGGAAAGGTCATAGGCCTTGCTATAAATACTTAAGAGTGTGGGGGTGTCTAGCAAAAGTGATGGTTCCTAAACCTAAAAAGTTTAAGATAGGACCAAAACAATTGACTGTGTTTTCATTGGTTATGCAAATAACAGCAGTGCTTATCGCTTTCTTGTTCATAAATTTGAAATTAATGATATTCATGTTAATACATTTATTGAATCAAGAGATGCATCATTCTTTGAGAATATTTTCCATATAATGGAAATAAAGATTCAAATTCAAACAAAAGACCTTTGGATGCTACTAGTAATAATCCCGAAAATATGTATAAAGAGTCCGATTGGATGAACCTAGACGTAGTAAAAGGGCAAGGACTTCAACGTCTTTTGGTCCGGATTTTCTAACATTTTGTTAGAAAACGATCCTCGAACGCATCTGAAAGCGATATCCTCTCCGGATGCTTCTCATTAGAAAGAAGCAATAAATAGCAAAATTGAGTCCATTATGCAAAATTATACATGGGAATTGGTGGACCTTCCACCTGGTTCCAAACCCTTAGGGTATAAATGGATCTTCAAAAGAAGATGAAAGTGATGGCTCAATTGATAAATATAAAGCAAGGCTTGTTGTTAAAGGCTATGTACAAAAGGAAGGATTGGATTATTTCGACACTTATTCACTGTTACAAGAATTACATCTATTCAATCTTTGATAGCAATAAGATCTTTAAATAGACTTGAAATACATCAAATGGATGTAAAGACTGCATTCTTAAATGGTGAATTAGATGAAGAAATATATATGGAACAACATAAAGGTTTTATTGCTCCTGGACAAGAGAGGAAAGTATGTAAACTTGTTAAATCCTTGTATGGATTAAAACAATCACCAAAACAATGGCATGAGAAATTTAATAATGTTATGTTATCAAATGGATTTAAAATTAATGAGTGTGACAAATGTGTTTATGTCAAAAGCACTCAAAAGGAATATGTCATTGTTTGTCTTTATGTGGATGATATGTTAATCGTGGGTAGCAACAATAAAGTTATCAACTCTACTAAACGTATGTTGTCAAATAGGTTTGACATGAAAGACTTGGGGGTTGCTGATATAATTTTAGGAATCAAGATTTCTAGAACCTCTGATGGAATTATATTATCTCAATATCATTACATTGAGAAAATACTTGAAAATTTTAACAAGTATAATATAATTCTAAATAAGACCCCAGTTGATATAAATCTTCATCTAGCTAAAAATGAAGGTGATAGCATATCTCAACTAGAATATTCTCGTATAATAGGCGCTTTAATGTATGTCATGAATCAGATTTAGACCTGGATATAGCTTATTCAGTAAGTAAGCTAAGTAGGTATACGAGTAATCCAGGTAAAGATCACTGGAAAGCTATTTTGAGAGTTTTGGGATATTTAAAACATACTCAAAACTATGGACTGCACTATACAAGATATCCAGCAGTATTGGAAGGATATATTTGATGCTAATTGGATATCCGATACTAAAGATTCAAAATCCACAAGTGGATATGTATTTACACTTGGTAGTCTGCAAAGATCTTGGAAATCCTCAAAACAACGTGTATTGCTAGAGTCTACAATGGAATCTAATTCATTCGTTAAACTAGAAAAGTTTGAGAAGAAGTCGAGTGGCTTTGTAATTTCTTAGAGGATATTCCAAATTGGTCAAGACCGTGCCAATTATATGTATATATCTTGTGATAGCCAATCAAATATTGGAAGAAACACAGAAGTCATTTATATAACGATGAAATCACGCCATATACGACGAAGACATAATATTGCGCTGATTAGACAATTGCTCTCAAATGAAATTATCTCAATTGACTATGTAAAGTCAAAAGATAATATTGCGGATCCGCTTACGAAAGGTTTAACAAGAGAGCAAGTGGAAAAATCATCGAGGAGAATGGGTTTAAAGCCTACTGTTTAAATAAGAGTCGTCATAGTGGCAACCCAACCTAGCTGACTGGAGATCCCAAGATCTAGGTTCAATGGGCAAACCGAACAATGTAGTACTCAGTAAAGCACTAAGGAGATATTTATTCCTAACCATTCCTGAAATGAGACGGTGCACATCTGCCGCGAGAATTAGGATAAGTTACGCTTTTAATGACTTTTATATCTTGAAATACTTTCAAGTGGGGTATTGCAGGATACTCTTAATAGAAGTCACCTACGTGAGTAAGAAGGGAGGCCACTTCTGTGAGAATTTTGAAGGCTAAATTCTCTGATATACTCATAGAACCAAGAGGTGTTTCAAGGCCAAAATGAACACAAACGTGAAAACCAATTATGTCTGAAGAGATATTTTATGAATTTTATTGTCTTGGTTTACACAAAAAGCTGACAGTTCAAAGACATCAAGTCTACTGATTAGCCAAGTAAATCCGATAGATTTTACTAGGGTAAGTTCAAAGCCACTAGGCTACTTAACCTGATGAAATATCTTTTCTCATGTACTCAAACTAGTGTCTGCATATTTATAACATATTTTGCATATTGTAAAGTCAATTTTACATTCATGTGGGGGATTGTTGGAAATGGGTTTGATAGTTTGATAAAATATATATTTATGTGTTCAAATCCATTAAAAATTGAATGAGAAAATTGATGGGCCGAATCAGGTTGAATTTGGGTTAAAACAGTTTGTGTGCGGATCGGGTCAAAACGCCAACAGTAATAAACCGTAAATTCTTCTATAAATTAAAGAAGATGGGCGCGCATGAAGGAGAACAGTTTCTTTTTCTTCCCGCCGTTCCTGTTCTTATTTTCCTAGTAATATACATTGTTTTTCCTACAAATTTTGACAAGCAAAATAACAGTGTAGAGTGCAACAACATACTGCAGTGTGCTTGACAAGACAACAAAGTGGCAGAGTGCTGTGTGTATTAAAAGTAGTAAGGATTTTCTTCTTTTTCCAAATTTACTTTATTCATGCGTCATCATCATTATTCATGTAGTTTTAGTACATAACATAAAGATTGGTTCAAAATATTCTTAATTTTAAAATGCTTCTAATTAAGAACTGGAAATTCGTTTTATCTTGGGAAATAATTATTCATTAATTCTTAGCACATGTGAGAGAATAAATTTGCTTTAAGGATACTTTGTGAATTCAAAAGACTCGAATTTATTATTATTTTTTTCTGTGGTATATATATATAAAATCATATTCTGTTTTGTCATATTTATATATATATATTAAATAATATTATATATTACAGATAAAATATTTAACTCCGAATCGAATTAGTTTTTAAAAAATATGAAATTATCTACACCTCAGCATTACATAACAAATAATAACCATATGTAAAAGCCCCACCTCAACGATCTCTCTTATTTCCATTCATACAATGATGCAAACAAACCAAAGGATATAAGACATTTTAGAGGGATTTTTTTTTTTTCGATAATATAAGACATTTTCTATATATTTAAGAAAATTAATGAGGAGATTAATATGCAAAAAAAAAATGAGAGAGAAAATAAAAAATTACATGAACAGATCTGAAGTCATTGTGAGAGAGAGAGAGAGAGAGAGAGAGAGAGAGAGAGAGAGGAGGAATACTATTGGGTAAAATTGAAATTCTACGGCAAAATTAATTACCTAACATTGTTATTAATAAAAAAAATTTAATATGTGAGATTATGTCTGAGACGACCTACATAATCAGTTTATGATGGCCGCGGCATACAATTTGTGATTGCCTTGAAAATCAAGATAATTTTTATAAGTAAATTTGATATTGATATAGACACTATATATTATTGTAAAATTGTATTATACTATCATCTTATAATACATATATAAATTTGCAATTATAATTGTAGATTATGCATACATATTTTTGTCTGTGAATTATAAATAATGTTAATCAAAGGGTCTTGGCCTAATGGTTATCCCCAGCTCATTCCTTATGTACCAAGAGGGTAGGGTTTCAATCCTTAACCCTAAGAAATGTTGGATATGTGTTTAAATTGGAAGTGGTTAGTATGAAGTTTATTTTGGGATAAGTTGGTCAATTGACCAATAAAATACTGACACGCAGACGATGTTGTATGTGTGTCAATATTCTATTGGCCAATTGACCAACTTATCAAAAAAATAACTTCACACTAACCGGATCTGTTTAAATTATATCTCAAACTAACAAAAATAAATAAATAGTGTGGCTCCCCACTTCCAAAGTAATCAATGCTAACTTTTCATGAGCTAAAGTCTAAAGAATTAATTAGTGTATGGTAAGAAGCTAAACAAAATACATAACCAATGAGCAATCAATTCATATGGTGTACAATCATGGCTCCAAAGAAGTTTTTTCCCGTAAAGGAATAAGATTTCTACACACGAACAATTACGTATATGATATATTATCAACATTTATATATTCCTCCCTCGTTTTAAAATTATTATAAATTAACATTTATAATGTTAATTTTTTTCAAAATTTTCAAATATTTTTAATTTTATACAATACAATTGCAAAAAAATTGTAAACTATTTATAGTGCACTAATAATTATACAAAAAAATATATTCTTAAAAATTATATTAATCACACCAATATATATTTAAAAATATTTTAGATCAATTATATGTTCACTAATTTTAGAAGTGCACCACTAATATAGGAGCATTTGGCAGCTAGCTCAACTGGGAAAATGATAATAATAAATCTACAGCGACAGGCGGGTTCTGACCGGGGTAGCGACTGACCAGATTTTTATTTTTATTTTTTTTGCTTTTTGACTACTAAATAATTAATGTCATTTATTAGAACTGAAATTTTAATAAAAATGCAGTGATTTAGGTGTCATTTGGATATATGTAAAAAATAGGGTTGCATAGACTGTACAATCTTGTTTTTTACATGTATCCAAATGACATCTAAATCACTACATTTTATAAAAATTTTAATTCCAATAAATGATATTAATTATTTGGGAGTCAAAAGCAAAAAAAAATAAAAAATAAAAAATAAATTTCCGGCCGGTTGCCACCCCGATCGAAATTCCCCATGTCGCCCGTAGAAGGATTCAAATGATAAAGAGTGATTGAATGTGGTCATTATAGGGCATCAATCAATCTGTTACGTACTCTGGTTTGCTTGTTTACACAAGGATATAATGAAAGAATTAATCATCACTTATGTAAATGAATTGTGTCGAACTGAGTATTGAATTGCATATATTTAATTTATAAAATTTATAGTCTAACATAAAGTTTGAGACTACCGAATTGAGCACAATGTCAAATCGAATTCGGGCAATTTGAATATTTTAAATTAATATATTCCGAATAATAATAAAAAATTACAATTTGAACTTTATAAGTTAATATATTCCGAGTATCAAGTGAGGTAAGTCTACAATAACATTATTACTTTTAAAAAATCATTCATCACTTTTAGTAGTCATTTTTTTGGCGGCTGAAAATGACTAAAAATAATTATGTTATTAGAGTAAATATGTATTTAATTGTAAAACTCCGAATTTTATAAAATAAAAGTATTTAATTTTTTTATTTTGGTAAATAGTTAAATTGATAAAAGTTTAAAAGTTGAGGATGATGTTTGAATTTTTTTCAAAATAAATAAGTTGTTATAAAATATTCGTTGGTCGGAGAATATTCTTTTTGTCGGGGAATATCTGTACGACGACACAATCATTGGTGGACCCCATAACAGAATAACTGTAAGACCCCAACTTTTATAAATAAAGATGAATTTTCTATAAATATCATTTTTGAATTTTATGGAGTAAATTTGATATAGTGTTATAGTTGTGGGTAATATTTATAAATTTTGCAAAGTACGCAACTTGTTATATAATATTCTATTGGTCGGGGAATATTCGTACGATGATACAATCATTGGTGGACCCCGCAACGGAATTATTGTCGGATTGAGAAAATGACAAAAATACTTTATGAAAATAACGGCAAAAGTTTTACTGAATTAATCATTGAAACACCCGGTGTTAAAAGTACAATGAATGGCGTAATTAGCTTGCGAAAGACACCAGTATTGATTATTGATGCTTACGTGAGAAGTCACTCAATTTTGTTCTATTATTGTTATAAATTTTACTTA
The DNA here is from genome assembly GCA_020205605.1 of Panax ginseng. NCBI lineage: Eukaryota > Viridiplantae > Streptophyta > Magnoliopsida > Apiales > Araliaceae > Panax > Panax ginseng. Next base: position 34,279,338 of record CM035148.1, read on the forward strand.
TTATTTGGACCCCCACTTACCCATTTTTTAAAAACAATTAGGAGAAAGTTATCTCGGTTTCGTTTATTTCTTATATATATATATATATATATATATATATATATATATATATATATATATAAAGTGATGATGGGAATGGTGGGTGGGGGAGTGTGTGTGTGTGTGGGAGGGAGTATTATTGTTAGTATATTATATATATAATAAGTGTGTGGATGTGTGTTTGAAAAGGATGTTAATGGAGGATTTTGGTGGTAGAATTGGTAAGCCTTTGATGAAAGGCAAAGGTTATAAATATATTTATATTTTATAAGTTTTGTTTTATTAGATTTTAAATAGAATATATTATATTTTATTATTCATAAGTGTTTTGCGTAGTGTTTGCATAGTAAAATCTTTTTATAAAGTTATTCATTTTATTAGATTATAAATAGAATATATTATATTTTATTTAAAAGATTTTGCTTTAATTATGTAATCACGATTAAAGTAAATCAATCTAGATCGCTTCATGAATTAGTTACTATCGCACCATTTTTCTATAAATAAAGCTCATTCTTTTATTATTTCTTACTTAATTCACCAAACTCTAGAGAGAGAAATTATAGAAAGTATAGAAAAGTATTCTCGCTCCTTCCTCTTTCTTATATTCAGGTTTATTTTACGATATAGGGATATTATTTATTGTACTCGTTAGAGGTATTCCTTCTTTCTTATTAGTGAAATTCTTTTGTTATTCCATTCTTTATTATTCATTTGAATAACTCAGATATCATGGATACCCTATACTTGGTGAAATTCTTCTGTTATTCCATTATTTATTATCCTGTTGGAACATCCTGTCTGTGCATTTTACGCTGGACCTGGTTCCGCCTTTATTATTATTCTCATTGGAATATCCATGTACGTGCGTTTACGCCGGACCAATTCCATCTTTATTATTATTCATTGGAATATCCATGTCATGCATTTACGCAGGACTCCGGTTCCATCTTTATTATTCTGTTGGAACATCATGCTTGCGCGTAATTTCACACGACTTGGTTTCGTTACTTATTAATCTGTTGAATAACTTTTATCTGTGCGAAGTACCGCATGCATGGTGATTTCTTTTGTTATTCCATTCGTTATTATACTCAGGTTGGTTAAAGTTTTGACTTATATACCATGAAATTAGTGGAATATCCTTGATATTTGCGCTTCATCCAAAGATCTTTTCGTGAAAATATTCTTACGAGCATTCTTGAATTTTACTCTACAAAGCGGTATCATGTTGACAATTTGGGCGTTATTGGTTCATGGATAAATTAATTCTTGAACTTGTTTTATTGAATTCTTATATCGTTGTCATCATCCTCATGTTTATATTATGTTGAAAGTCATCTGTGGTCTGTAGTGCATAGATGGACTTGGTATGATTATGACCAGGAATTATTCGGTGTAATCATGACCATTAATGAATACACAAATATTCTTGGCCCGTAGTGCATGGATAATTGTGGTTGTGATACTAAAGAATATCCTTGGCAGTAGTGCAAGGGGTGATTCGGTGATATGGATTATTTATTGTTTGAGTCCCAAATGATAAAAGTGATGAAAAACCTTTTAAATCATAAAAGATAGTAGATTTTATTCTCTACTTGACTCTTTTAATGGATTTCTTGTTCCGCTGCAGTTAAACTTGATGTTTGTTATATTATATCAGTTTAACATTGTTTAAGGCTAATGATAATTTATTCTGCATTATCTTAGTCATAATATTTCTTACTGGGCTAGTTGAGCTCACCCTTTCTTTCAATGTTCTCTTCAGAAAATGAGAATATAGCTGGGACGAGTCGGGGAACAGAGTGATGGTCCTAGATGGTGCATTAGTAGTCCTCACTATTCTGTGATATAGTGTGATAATAATTGTAATGAGGACTCCTTTTGAGTTTGTATACTCTCTAGTAGACAATATTTGTATTCAAATTCACAGTTTATGTTTTGTCGTATTGTACACAACAATTGTATTATTAAGTTGTATTTGAATTACGCACCATGTATCCGCGACGACTCGAGATGGGTGATGTATACCTAATTTTGGGGCGTCACAAAGTTGGTATCAAAGCTTAGGATATGATCCTGCTAAAGATGTGAGAATAATACTAGGAGGGGAGAGACGGGGAATTCCTTCACTAGTATGACCTACCTATGTTTATGTGTTATTTAATTGGTCGGTCAAAATTTAGGAATAATATGTTACATGTCAATTAACATTTTGTTTTGTGGCAGTATCTGAAAATGACATTCGAGAATGTTGAGAATAGCAATGGAGCACAGGCGACCGTTGATACACCACATATCAATAATCAGGATAATGTGCATCAGAAAGGCGACAATCCTCATGCAAACAACAACACTGATCAAATGATGAATGATGGAATGTTCAGAGGCTTTATGCAATTCATACAACAAAGAAAGTGAGCGGGCTCTATCCAAAATCTAGGTGGAAACATCTGAAACTCTCTGACGGTCACCGCTAAATAGTTCAAGGAGCTTGGGACCACCGGACTTTATTGGAGAGCCAAAACCACTTAAGGCGGAAGCATGGATAAAGCGATCACCAAGATATTTGATGTCTTGGGATGCTCAAGAGCAAAAGTTCCTTTACGCCTTTATGTTGCGAGGAGAAAGGATTACTAGTGGAAATCAATGGCGTACTCAACCTCGCAACAATCGAAATGTCTTGGGAGAAGTTCCAAGAGTTGCTTCAACGACAAATACTTTCCCGGAAAGTATTCGCTACATGAAGGAGGTGGAGTTTATCAAGTTGAACAAAACAATATGGCCCGTGTCGCAATACGAGGCTAAATTTGCGGAGTTATCCCTGTTTGCATCCCACTTGGTGGATAATGAAGAGAGAATGACACGGATGTTTTAAGAGGTTTAAAAGCGGGAATACGCCAACATCTTATTTCTCATAAACCGTGTTTGTATTCGATGTTATAAATAGGGCTCGATTAGTAGAGCGCGATAACGAGTCAACGTTAACGAAAAAGAAAGCAAATAAAGAAAATGATAATACCAATGATAGCGATCCATCGAAGCGATGATAACAAGCGTGGAGGGAATCAACAGGCCAGAAGTGGTAACCACTTCGGTGGTAATCAGGGCCAAAACAATAAGAATGGACATTTCAAGAAGAGGAGATTCAACAATGATGGAAAGACGTCAGCACCAACACCCATTGTTAAGGAAGGAGAACGACTACCTATCATATGCTTCAAATGCGGAGGGGAGGGACACATCAGTCCAAACTGCGCGATCTTGCCGTCCAAAGCATGTTATAATTGTGGAAGAGAAGGTCACTTAGCCCGATTTTGTCGTTCTCACCAAGACAAGTTCGGTAGGATGAAGGCACCAAAGTCATCCCGTAAAAGTCAAAGCCTAGAAGAGTAAGAGGAGAGGCGTTTGTTGTGACCTCTCGAAAAGCAAGGAACCCGAATGAGGTCATCACGGGTAAGCTTATCATAAACTCTAATGTAAGTCTATACTTTATTTGATACCGGTTCTACCCATTCTTTATTTCTCCTACTTGCGCTCAACGATTAAATTTGACTCGAGAAATTAGACTTTGACTTATCTCGTGAAAACTCATTTGGGAGAAACCTTCATTGTATCCACTGTTTATAAGTCTTGTTTGGTTCAAATTGGTACCCTCACATTATCTATCGATCTTATTTCATTGAAAATACTTGCATTTGACGTGATTCTAGGGATTGATTGGTTAACTACTCATCATGCAAAAATTGATTGTTTTCGTAAGGTTGTTAGCTTTCATATTCCTAACCAACCTATTATGCGAATTCAAGCGACCAAACCATTAAAATCAATCACGGTCATTTCAAGCCATAAAGTTATTCGTTTATTGAAAAACAGATGTCAAGCTTTCTTAGCTCATGTCACAGATTTAAACAAAAATACGTCAGTTTTGAACGATATTTCTATTGTTAATAAATTTCCTGACGTATTCCCTGAAGAACTTCCCGGTCTACCCCCAGAGCGTGAAATTGAATTTTGTATCGACCTTGAACCTGGTACCAAACCCATTTCCAAAGCTCCATATCGGATGACTCCTATTGAACTTCAGGAGTTAAAGACCCAACTGCAGGAATTATTAGACATTGGCTTTATTCGGTCCTAAGACGTCTCCTTGGGGTGCTCTGTTACGCATTCGTGAAGAAGAAAGATGGGAGTATGCGACTTTGTATTGATTATCGGGAGTTGAATCATGTCACCATCAAAAATAGGTACCCATTACCACGTATTGATGACATGTTTGACCAGTTGCAAGGAGCCAAATTCTTTTCAAAGATTGATCTTTGTTCCGGATATCACCAATTGAGGATTAGAACCGATTACATTCCAAAGACGGCTTTCAGAATTTGGTACGGGCATTATGAATTCCTAGTCATGTCCTTTGGATTGACTAATGCTCCTGCTGCCTTCATGGATATGATGAACCGAATATTCAAGAAATATTTGGATCACTTTGTGGTCGTCTTTATTGATGACATCCTTATTTATTACAAAAGCCGTGAAGATCATGAGCAACACTTGAGGCTGACACTCCAAAAGCTTCGTGAATACAAACTTTATGCCAAGTTGAAGAAATGTGAGTTCTGGCTTGAGGAAGTAGCATTCCTTGGGCACGTAGTATCAAGTCATAGAATATATGTTGACCCGGAAAAGATTGAAGCTATTCAAAGCTGGGAGCAACCTAAATCAGTGATCGAAGTACGTAGCTTTGTCGGTTTAGCTGGTTATTATCAGAGATTCGTGGAAAGATTTTCTCGAATCGCTACACCATTAACTCAGCTAACTCGGAAAGATACAAAGTTCGGTTAGAGCGAAGAATGTGAGAAGAGTTTTCAAGAACTCAAGAGGAGACTCATTTCAAAGACCTGCTCGACAATACCATCCGCTCGGAGGATTTGTCGCCTACAAAGATGCTTCGGCAAAGGGTTGGGATGTGTTCTCTTGCAACATGGGAAAGTCATAGCCTATGCCTCAAGACAACTCAAAGAATATGAGAGGAATTATCCTACTCATGATCTAGAGTTGGCAGCTGTTGTCTTCGCACTTAAAATTTGGAAGCATTACTTGTATTAGGAGAAAGTGGAGATCTTTACTGATCATAAAAGCCTCAAATATTTCTTCACTCAAAAGGAACTCAACATGCGACAACGACGTTGGCTTGAACTGTTGAAAGATTATGATCATACCCTCCAATACCATCCTGGAAAAGCGAACGTGGTAGCTGACGCATTGAGTAGAAGATCATATGCAAGTGCGAATGTGATATTGTCAACGCAAAGGCCCATTTTATGTGACTTGCAAAGGATGGAGATAGAGTTAAAGACTCCAGGGACCCATGTGATGATGGCGAATATAAGAGTAGAACCGACTTTAATTGATAAAGTTAAAGCTGCTCAAGCTACAGACCTGGAGCTGATGCGTATGAGGAAGAAAGTGCAAGAAGGTGCTATACCAGAAGCAAGAATCGATGAAGAAGGAATACTTCGAGTCAACTCCAGACTTTGTGTTCCTAAAGACCCTGATTTAAAGTATAAAATCATGATGGAGGCGCATAACACACCGTTTGCAATCCATCCTGGGAGTACCAAAATGTATCATGATATTCGTCATACATTTTGGTGGAGCAATATGAAGAGAGAGATAGCGCTGTTTATCTCAAGGTGTCTAACATGTCATCAAGTTAAAGCGGAGCATCAAGTACCAAAAGGTCCATTACGACCACTTGAAATTCCAGAGTGGAAGTGGGAGCACATTACCATGGATTTCGTTACTAGTCTTCCTAAGATTTCTCAAGGTATAGATGCGATTTGGGTAATTGTTGATAGATTGATCAAGTCTGCTCATTTCTTACCAATACGAGAAACTTATACACTTGAACGTCTTGCTCGTATGTACATAAACGAGATTGTAAGACTGCATGGTATGCCGATATCCATTGTTTCTGATCGAGACCCAAGATTCACTTCATGATTTTGGGTTAGTTTGCAAAAAGCTATGGGCACAGACTTCACGATTTAGCTCGGCGATATCATCCTCGCATCTGGACGGACAATGGAGAGGACTATTCAAACTCTTGAAGATTTATTAAGACTCGTGTCCTTGATTTCAAGGAAGTTGAGACAAGTTCTTACCATTGGTGGAGTTTTCCTATAACAACAGCTTATCAAGCAAGTATTGGCATGGCTCCATTCAAGCATTGTATGGAAGAAAGTGTCGCTTCCAAAGATTATCTTTGGGATGAGGTGGGTGAAACAACGTTGTTGGGACTGGAGTTGGTACGTATGACTACGAAAAAGATTCAAAAGATCCGATAATGTATAAAAACCTCACAAGATCGACAAAAGAGTTATGCTGATCTACATCGAAAGGACGTGGAATTCGATATAGGAGATCATGTGTTGTTACGTGTTGCTCCATGGAAAGGAGTTACGAGATTTGGAAAGAGAGGAAAGCTCAATTCTCGATTCATCGACCCATTTTTAATCCTCGATCGAGTAGGAACTGTGGCCTATAGACTCGCTTTACTGCCAAGTATGTCTCGTGTTCATAACATTTTTCACATATCCATGTTACGTAAATATGTGAAAGACCCGAACCACATTATTGAGTTAGAATCAGACGAAATAGCGGAAGATTTGACGTATGAAGAGGTTCCCTGTTCAAATCTTGGATAAGAATGAACATATTCTACGCCCAAGAGGTTATACCTCAAGTCAAAGTTTTGTGGAGAAACCACGATGTTGAGGAAATGACTTGGGAGTTAGAATCAAATAAAATCAAGGTATCCTTACCTCTTCGACATACCGTAACGCACTCTAATTTGAGGGCAAAATTTCATAAGAAAAGGAGGTTGTAAGACCCCAACTTTTATAAATAAAGATGAATTTTCTATAAATATCATTTTTGAATTTTATGGAGTAAATTTGATATAATGTTATAGTTGTGGGTAATATTTATAAATTTTGCAAAGTACGCAACTTGTTATATAATATTCGATTGGTCGGGGAATATTCTTTTTGTCGGAGAATATTCGTACGATGGTACAATCATTGGTGGATCCCGCAACGGAATTATTATCGGATTGAGAAAACGATAAAAATACTTTATGAAAATAACGGCGGAAGTTTTACCGTTAATCTGTTGAAACACCGGTGTTAAAAATACAAGTCTACGCGTAGTTATTACAAAGAGCACATGGTATTGATTATTGATGCTTACGTGAGAAGTCACTCAGTTTTATTCTATTATTGTTATAAATTTTGCTTATTATTTGGACCCCCACTTACCCATTTTTTAAAACAATTGAGAGAAAGTTATCTCAGGTTTAGTTTTTATTTCTTATATATATGTGTTATATATATATATATATATATATATATATATATATATATATATATATATATATATATATATATATATATATATATATATATATATAGAAAAGTGATGATGGGAATGGTGGGTGGGTGAGTGTGTGGGTGTGTGGGAGGGAGTATTATTGTTAGTATATTATATATATATAATAAGTGTGTGGATGTGTGTTTGAAAAGGATGTTAGTGGAGGATTTTGGTGGTAGAATTGGTAAGCCTTTGACGAAAGGCAAAGGTTATAAATATATTTATATTTTATAAATTTTATTTTATTAGATTTTAAATAGAATATATTATATTTTATTATGCGTAGTGTTTTGCATAATTATGCATAGTATTTTCATAGTAAAATCTTTTTATAAAGTTATTCGTTTTATTAGATTATAAATAGAATATATTATATTTTATTTAAAAGATTTTGCTTTAATTATAGACCGTCAGATTAAAGTAAATCAATCTAGATCTTTCATGAATTAGTTACTATGCAGACCATTTTCTACAAATGTAAGCTAATTCCTTCATTATTTCTTACGAATTCAATTGAAACTCTAGAGAGAAAATTATAGAAAGCTATAGAAAAGTATTCTGCTCCTTCCTACTCTTATATTCGGTTTATTTTACTGGTAAGGGATATTATTTGTTGTACTCGTTAGGGTATTCCTTCTTTCTTATTGGTGAAATTCTTTTATTATTTCATTCTTTATTATTCTCATTGAATAACTTTTGATCACGCTGGATACCCTATACTTGGTGAAATTCTTCCATTATTCCATTATTTATTATCCTGTTGGAACATCCCGTCTGCATGCGTTTTTACGTCAACTCCGGTTTAATCTTTATTATTATTCTGCTGGAATATCCTATTTGTGCGTTCTGTGGGACCGGTTCCATCTTTATTATTATTCTGTTGGAATATCCTCATGCAATAACGTTCGCCGGACTGGGTTCCGCTTTTTTATTATTCTGTTGGAACATCCGCTTGGCATAAATTTCTTTGACACGGATCCGTTATTATTAATCTTTTGGAATAACTTTTGCCATGAGAAGTACCGCATGCATGGTGATTTCTTTTGTTATTCCATTCGTTATTATACTCAAATTGGTTAAAGTTTTGACTTCATACTCCATGAAATTAGTGGAATATCCTTGATATTTCAAGCTTCATCCAAAGATCTTTTAAATGAAAATATTCTTCCGAGCATTCTTGAATTTTACTCTACAAAAGCGGTATCATGTTGACAATTTGGACGTTATTGGTTCATGGATAAATTAATTCTTGAACTTGTTTTATTGAATTCTTATATCGTTGTCATCATCCTCATGTTTATATTATGTTGAAAGTCATCTGTGGTCTGTAGTGCATAGATGGACTTGGTATGATTATGACCAGGAATTATTCGGTGTAATCATGACCATTAATGAATACACAAATATTCTTGGCCCGTAGTGCATGGATAATTGTGGTTGTGATACTAAAGAATATCCTTGGCCGTAGTGCAGGGGTGATTCGGTGATATGGATTATTTATTAAAATTTGAGTCCCAAATGATAAAAGTGATGAAAAACCTTTTAAATCATAAAAGATAGTAGATTTTATTCTCTACTTGACTCTTTTAATGGATTTCTTGTTCATCAAGATTAAACTTGATGTGTGTTATATTGTATCGGTTTAACACTTTGTTTAAGGTTAATGATAATTTATTACGCATTATCTTAGTCATAATATTTCTTCTTGGGCTAGTTGAGCTCACCCTTTCTTTCAATTATTCTCTTGAAATGAGAATATAGTTGGGATGAGTCGGGAACCGGAGTGATGGTCCTAGATATAGTGCATTAGTAGTCCTCACTATTCTCGTGATATAGTGATATAATAATTGTAATGAGGACTCCTTTTGAGTTTGTATACTCTCTAGTAGACAATATTTATATTCAAACTCACAGTTTATGTTTTGTCGTATTATACACGATAATTGTATTATTAAGTTGTATTTGAATTCTGTACCATGTATCTGGCGACTCAAGTTGGGTGATGTATACCTAATTTTGGGGGCGTCACAATAACTGTCGGATGAAGAAAATGACAAGTTTGAGTTTTTATAAATAACGGCGTAGTTGTTATCGTTAACACCTTTGTTGGAATACCCTATTGTTAAAATACGATGTCTGGCGTCGTTTACTGCGATGATTACCAGATACACAAAGATTTTTGAATTATTGATTCTTACGTAAGAAGACACTTACTCAATAATTTTTACAGTAATTACTGTTCAATTTTTTATTTTATTGGTTCAATAATTATTGTGTTGATATTTTATATTATTATTGTTTCAATAATTGTCATTGCACAATATTTTTCATTATCATATCAATAATTCATATTATTTGAATAATATTATTAGATAACATTATTGGCAATGTCTAGAAAGTTACATCGATAAGAGGTTTGGTCTCCTAATTGCGGCGCTGAAGGAGAAATCCTTATCGAAAAGTCCCCTCTTTCCACGGGAACTACCGGTTGTCATTATTGTGATTCTGTAATATTATTTGTGAATAATTATTTATTGATTTATATGATAAGGAAATATTTATTTGATGTGGATATAAATGATGGATTTATTTATGTGGTTATAAATGAAGGAATTAATATTGAAGTGTTTTAGCAGTATCTTATCGGAATGGGGGTATTAAAAATTAAATCAGTGTTCTTAAAGCTCTATTGCGTGAGTTATAATTTTGATCCGACCGTTGGATCATTGTGATTTTTAGATATGTTATACATATGTAAGTTGAATATATGCCCACAAATTTTGAACTGTTAAAAATTAACGCATGATTTGTTATGAATTTTAAAAGGTGTTAAAAATCGTCCGTTTATGGATTTCGGATATTTTCTGTCTAGAATTTGAAAAAACTTAAAGCTACAAAGTTGTAGAGAATTCGATTTCGTGTGGAATGGATATAAAATTCGTATTTTTCTGATAAACAGACTATTTTTTATGAATTATTGAAGTTTCGAAAAATAAAATGATTTTTATTAAAATTAGGTGGGACCCACTTTTGGTTGGTGTTGATCACATGTACTGATTTTGGGTGGGCCCCACTGTGGTGGATGTTGAATTTTCAGGAGTGGCTGCATAGGAGAAAAAATAAAGTATATTATTATTTTATTAATTTAGTCTATTTTTGCATTCTAGCATTTTCCTATAAATAGGCGATTAAGTTAGAATTGAAAATCACACCAGAAACATAAGTTTTCTCTCTCTATATTATCGAGTGTATTTTTGTAAGTATTTTGATACTTTGAGAGTTACTATTCCGTGCAAATTTCCGTCGGCTTTACATCCGATATTCCGATCAGAAATACTGCTCTTTTGAGGTAAGGGATTGTAAGGGTTATTATATTTTTTAGTTTCGTAATATTTCTGACCCTCAAAAAATTTGGAAAAATTGGAAATGATAATTTGATGAGTTTTCTAGATTGTGTCCAAAAATGGCGATTTTTAGATGTATAGATTAGGAGTTATGAATTTTATGGGAAAAAGACTATTTTAAAAGTAAACCCTTATAACTCCTTGTGGTTAACTCTAAAATTGGTGAAATTTTTATTGGAAGTACATGTATATAACAGCTGTATAGTCTGTAAATTTTGGAATATTTGGACAAAAGTATAATTTATGATAAATGTCTAAATATTCGGCAGTTTTGGCCATATGAAAAATAGTAAATGAATTTTAAAAATTCTGAGAAAAATATATGTTTAATATAGGGATATATTCTGCTAAATTCCAGAAAGAAAATTTTCTGGGACTGATTTGGTATTTTTCATGAAAATGGACTAGTTATTAGTAAATAAATTAAACATGTTATGTGAAGTAAGAAAATTGAAAAATAGGATTTTATGACTTGAGAATCCTATATAAGGTATATGCAGATTTTTGATGAGAGTTTTGGTTATTGGTGATAAAATCTTATGAGTTTGGCATTTTAGGATGATTAAATGCATTAATTAGTAAAGTGTAAACAATTAAAATAAATTATTTATAAGTTTAAGAAATGATTAAAATATTGTTGTAATATTAATAATATTAGATTATGAGATTATTAAGTGATTTATAACATTTGGATTAAGGTGTTATAAATATTGATAAGGATATTATTTTGAAACTTTATATTTTCGTGTCGGGGTTACTATTCATGAGTTACTATTCACGAGTTACTATTCATGAGTTACTATTCACGAGTTACTATTCAACGACAAAATTAGTTTTTTTCTGAACAAATTATCGTTGATTTATGAATCTTACTCTTGAGATTAAATTTATATGTTGATTATATTGTTTTTATTATCATATATAACATTTTTATAACCCTAATGATGATATTTCTCTTTGACTTGAGTGTAAAGATGGGTAGATTATTGATATGATCGTGACTATGGGTTCTCTTTGGCCAGTGAATTGATCAACATGGTTATAATTATTGTTTATATAAATTCTGAAATGCTTATATTGTGTTGAAAGTCATCTATGGCTAGTAGAGCATAGATGGACTTGGTATGATTATGACCAAGGATTATTCGGTATAATCATGACCGTAATGTTACAAATGATGTGGTAAAAGTCATCTTTGGCCCGTAGTACATAGATGGACTTGGTATGATTATGATCAGGGATTATTCGGTATAATCATGACCGTAATTGAAAACGCGAATATCCTGGGCTCGTAGTGCATGGATAATTCGTGGTCGTGATACTTATTAAGTCGAGTCTCAAAGATTATTGGTTTTACAGCCAGTATATCTTTGGCCCGTAGTGCAAAAGATGGACCGCTGGTTATTAGTTTTACAGCTTGTATATCTTTGGCATGTAATGCAAAGTTGGACTGTTGATTTACTTGATTATAAATATGAATTGTGATTTAATTATAATCTGTGGTGGTTCAGGTGAAGACAGGTGATGAGAGTTCTCTTTGTCTTGGGTATAACCAAGAACTGTTGATGAGTATTACATGAATGAAATATTAATGATGGACTTTTAATCTAGAAGAGATAATAGACATTATGTTCTATTTGACTCATCTAATGGATTGCTTATTCTGCTGCAACTATGGTTGAAAAGTTTTATCATCTACCATATGTTCTAAATCTCTGATTTATTACTGATGAAGACTATTGATAATTTAATTATCTTTAGTCATGATATTCCTTATTGGGCTATTTGTGCTCACCATTTTGCTTCACAATTCCTTTCAGGTAATAAGAGTGTAGCTGGGTCGATCGAGGCTAACAGGGAAATAGAACGGTGGTCTCTAGCTGTGGAGGTTCTCCCTAAGCAGTATAGAAAAGTGTGTTATATTTTATACATCATTTAGTAGTTATATTTTGTGAATCAAATAGGGTGAGGCGAACCTAACACTGGAAGGGTATTTTGCCACTATCATACAAGATGTCTAATGACATGCGACTTCGTGTTATCAGAAAACAGGGTTGTGCACATTCACTTACTGAGTATATCTACGAGCACTACCTATATAATCTTGGTGTTTGGTTGAATTATAATTCTCGATTAGAGACAGTGGAGATAATGATATGTCAAGAAAAGACTCATCATTGAAAAGAATATGATAGTAATCTTTTCGTTTTTCTTTGGGATCTATTGGGACAACCAAGGATAATTCTGTGGACATATGATATCTATCATAACCTTGACGCATGGCCTCCTATGTACGAAGGTTTCCTTGAGCACTTCCCAAAGATTTTATTTTCTAAAACAGTTATCGACTGTACCTTTATGTAAGGTGCCATTGTGACGTGCTATTCAAGGTTGGGACATTAGTCACAGTTGGTATATATTTGTATCAAAACTCACAACATATGTGTTGTTGTATTTTGAACGACAATTGTAGTAATAAAGTTGTAGTTATTTTCTGTACCATGTATTTGGCGACTCAAAATAGGTTGGATGAATTTGACCTATTTTAGTGGTGTCACATTAGTGATATTTGATATTTAGCAATGACACTTTAAATTTTATTTGCATACTTATTTAATAATATTTATTATTTTGTCAACCTAATTATTAGATTGACATTATTAATTTTGTTTTGTTTAGATGTCAGTAATATGTTTTGTATTTTCTTATCTTTTCGTTTTACTCATTTTATTATGATCGTTGTAAATGAGATGACCATACTTATCTCTAGACCTGACAAACGGGCGGGTCAAGTCTAAACGGACCGGTCGAGTAGCGGATCGGGTCAAAAATGGTCCGGTTAAAAAAATTCGGATTTTGCTAGGTTAAAATTCTACAATCCAAAGTCTGGTCGGTGGCGAGTGGGCCAGCCTGCGGGACAAGACTAATTCGTGTTTATTTTATGCTATTTTTTTATTTGTTCCAAACGGGCCGAACGGATGAAGAGTCGGGCAAAAAACGAACAGATAAATTTTATTTGGCTAAAATTTTGCAGCACAAAATTCGACCGATCCGCATACTTGGCCATGTTTTGCCAGATCTACTTATCTCATATAAAATTACAAGTACAAAGTCATATAGACCACAACTTCATGTCTTCATCTAGAATAAGACAAAAAATAGGGTGTATTGGCAAAACTTGTTGAGTTTTATGTTTTGTTTAGTATTTTTATCGTTTCAAATATAGATATATATAATTTAATTTATAAAATTAAACGATAATATATTAAATTTTAAAATTAATATGATTCATAAAATTTAAAATAAAATAAATTTTATGATTAATAGTTTTTGTTATATATTATACAATTATAATAATTATATCAACTAAAATTAAATAAATTTACATTAATTTGAAATTTAATATATCGTTATTTGACTTCAAAAGTCAAATTATATCTTTAATTCAAATTAAATATAAGTTTTTGGATAGAATATGTTCGTTCTAGTATTTTCTTCTTTTTATTGTAAAGAATAATGAGGCTCAATATAATTTTTGACTATGTTGAGACTGTTTCAACCAAAAAGAAAAGAAAAAGATTTAAATTAAAGGGGGATAAAATCAGTTCAAAGCAAGGCGTACGTACTATTGTAAGTATTGTTGGTTGTTTATATTATACGACATAAAAAAAAATATCTTGTTGTCGTTTTGCTTATATATAATATAATATTATGTGTTAAATTAAAAAAACCAACAATAGCATCCCTTCCCATTAATATAAATCTTCATTTTTATTTTTTTTTAAACAGTCTCAAAGAGATCAAGGGTTTGTTTGATTAATACTGAATGACTGATCGATTCAGTCTTTCATTGCGTTTGTTTCAAAAAAAAATTTGTTTGAATGGCTGAATCGGTCAATCACTCATACGATTTGAACTAAATGACTAAGTCTCATTTTTTTATTAACTATTATATTAAGTAATATTAAATAAATTTATAACAATTTTAAATTTTTTCAGATGAGTAAAATAATAAAAATTTATTATTCAGATATTTTAAATAGGTCAATTATTAAATAATTTTTTCATTCAAATTAAAATTTATTTAATTTTTTATCAAACACCCCTAATAATTATATTAAGTCTCATTTTCCTTTACGACAAAAAGAAGAATATTAGAATGAACATATCCAAAAAATAGTACAACACGAAACGTCAAACTCAACAAGTCTCGCCAATCCATCTTATTTTTTTGTTTTATTCTTGATGAAGTCATCAAGTTATGCGGTCTTTATGATATGACTTTGGAGTTGTAATTTTATATTTCATTTGTTCTAGAATTATAGATACTCGTCGTCGCACACATATTACATGTATAAATTATGTGAGATAAAATAAAAAAATAAAAAATATAAAAAATAAATAAAAATTATAAAAATTAATATTAAAAATGACAAAATAGTAATATATTTAAAGTTATAAGGGCAAAAGAATAAAACACAAAAAAGGAAAAAAAAAGTGTCGCACAGATACACCATGCTTGTATAAAAAATCAAGTGTCGCATAAATAATTTAATTTTTTGAAGTCAGACAATGGTATATTAAAATTGAAAATTGAAATGACTCATAAAAGTTTAAAATAAAATAAATTTTGTAATTAATAGTTTATGTTATATACTATACAATTAGAAGAATTGTATCAATTAAAATTAAATAAATTTGTATTAATTTAAAATTTAATATGTCATCGTTTGATCTAAGGAAGATGGACAAACTCGCCCTTCGATATATTTGAAACAATCAATCCTTGGTACGTTTAAAACTTCAAGTAGAAGAAAAGAAAGAAAAAGAAAATATTGTTAAAAATTAATTAATTAGAAGATAATCACCACAATAAATGGTGGAACCTTAAAAAGTTTTAAATTGCTTTAATGCAACTTAAAGTTATTTTAATGAAAGTGTTAGCTTGTGATATACATATATATATTTTATATAGAGAGAGATATGGAGATAAGTTTCAGAAATACATCACATTTGAGAACTTTATTTGATATTAAAAGAATTGTGGATGACCACTTGAATGCAAGAGATTATTAATATATATATTTTTTGTTCTCTTCTTAATTTATTTAATCTATCATTTTACGACACGTTATCAGCATGAGTTTCTACAGAATTTTAGAATGGAAATTCTCTCAACTCACTGTAAGTATTATTTTATTAAAATTAAATTTAATCATGTATATATAGTATTATTTTAGTAAAATTGTATATGATAAAACATAGCAAATATATATATATATATATATATATATATATATATATATATATATACAGAGAGGATCGGTGAGGACTCCCGTATTTTCTTAAAATGCGGATTTTTATATTTTTTTTTTACTTTTTTTTAAAACAACTAAAAAAAAGTTTAATATTTTATGAAACTGGAATTTTTCCATACTACAGTATTTTTGGTGTGATTTGGATACATATAACAAAACATGTCTATACTGACCTGTATTGGTATATGTGACGCCCCCAAAATTAGGTATACATCACCCATCTTGGGTCGTCAGATACATTGTGAAGCCCCAGATTTTATGAATAAAGAATTAATTTTCTCGAAATAATTTTTTATATTATGGTGTGAATTTGAGATAATGTTATAGTTGTGGGTAATATTTATAAATTTTGCAAAAGTATGCAAGTTGTCATATTATATTCGATTGGTGGGGAATATTCGCTTTAAAGCGAAATATTAAATGCGATGACACAATCGTTAATTGGACCTCACAACGGAATTATTGTTTGATTGAGAAAATGACAAAAATATTTTATTGAAAATAATCAGCGGAAGTTTTACTGTTGATCTTGTTGAACTACTCATTAGTAAAAGTACAAATTACTACAGCGTTGTTGCGTAGTAGCACCTTACGATATTGATTATTGATATTTATGTGAGAAGTCACTCGGTTTTGTTCAATTATTGCTACAATAGTTCTTTGCGTAGTATCTCACATTATTTGATTTAATTATTGTTGATTTAGAAGTTTTGTTTTATTCGTATTATTAACGTAATAAAATAGAAACATCTTTTTATATAAAATGAATACTTTATTAAAGTTATTCTATAAATAGAATATATTATATTCTATTATGCATAGTAAAATCTTTTTATATAAAACATAATACTTTATTAAAGTTATTCTATAAATAGAATATATTATATTTTATTATGCATAGTGTTTGCATAGTGCCCATAAGTGTTTGCGTAGTAAAAATCTTTTTATATAAATAGAATATATTATATTTTATTTAAAAGATTTTTCTTTAAATATGGATAAATCGATTAAAGTAAATCAATGCGGACCGTTCACGGATTAGTTACTTATGCATTCCATTTTCCTATAAATAGAAGCTCATTCCTTCATTATTTTCTTTACAATTCACTTTGAACTCTGAGAGAAACTACTATAGAGAGATATATAGAGATAGTAGAAAAGTTTTCTGCTACTTCACTACTTTTATATCAAGTATTATTTTACTGGTAAGGGATATTATTCTTTTGTATTCAAGAAGAGAACTTACATTATTCCATTTTTATTGTTACATTGGAATAACTTTGTACGCTGCTACCCTATACTTGGTGACATTTTTTATTATCCTGTCTTTATTATTACTCGGAATATCCATGCATCTTTATCTGGCAGGACTGGTTCCATTTTTTTTTTTTGTCTTTATTATTCTGGCCGGAATATCTTGTCTGTATCTATATCATGGGACCTCGGTTCCATCATTTATTATTCCGCATTTATTATTACATTGGAACATCCTCAGCTAATTGTGAATTTCACGACTTTTCTTCGTTATTATTATTCTGTTGAAATAACCGCTCTATGGCAATCTGCATGCACGGTGATATCTTTTGTTATTCCATTCGGTATTATACTCAGTTGATTAAAATTTTGACTTCTATACTCCATGAAATTAGTGAAATATCCTTGATATTTGCGCTTCATCCAGTATCTTTTCATGAAAATATTCTTCTGATCATTCTTGAATTTTATTCTACAAAGAAGTATCATGTTGACAATTTGGACGTTATTGGTTCCTGGACAAATTAATTCTTGAACTTGTTTAATTGAATTCTTATATCATTGTCATCATCCTCATGTTTATGTTATGTTGAAAGTCATATGTGGCCTGTAGTACATAGATGGACTTGGTATGATTATGACCAGGGATTATTCGGTATAATCATGACCGTAATGTTACAAATGATGTGAAAATTAAAAGTCCTCATTGGCCCGTAGTACATTGATGGACAGTTTTTGGTATGATTATGACTATGGATTCTCTTCAGCCAAGGGAGCAAAGATGAATTATTTTATGGCATGATCAGGACCGTTGATGAAAACACGATTATCTTTGGCCCGTAGTGCATGGATAATTCGTGATCGTGATACTAAAGAATATCCTTGACACATGAGTGCGAGGATGATTTAATGATGTGGATTATTTATTGAAATTTGAGTCTCAAATGATAAAAGTGATGAAAAACTTTTTAAATCATAAAAGATAGTAGATTCTATTCTCTACTTGACTCTTTTAATGGATTGCTTGTTCACCGCAGCTTAAACTTGATGTCTATTGTATTTTATCGGTTTAACATTGTTGGAGGCTAATGATAATTTATTCGCATTATCTTAGTCATAATATTTTTCTTTGGCTAGTTGAGCTCACCCCCTTTCTTTATTCTCTTCTCTTGAAATGAGAATATAGCCGGGACGAGCTCGGGAACGGAGTAATGGTCCAGAGGATAGCATTAGTAGTCCTCACTATTCTGTGAAATAGTATGATAATAATTGTAATGAGGACTCCTTTTGAGTTTGTATAATCTCTAGTAGATAATATTTGTATTCAAACTCACAGTTTATGTTTTATCGTATTGTACACGATAATTGTATTAGTAAGTTGTATTTGAATTCTGTACCATGTATCTGGAGACCCAAGATGGGTGATGTATACCTTATTTTGGGGGAGTCACAGTTGGTATCAGAGCTTAGGGATATGATCCCTGGCTGAGGTGTGAGACAAGAACTAGGAGGGGAGAGACGGGGAATTCCTTCTCTAGTATGACCTACCTAAGTTTATTTGATATTTAATTGGTCGGTCAGGGTATAGGGATAATATGTGATATGTTAATTTGTTAATTAACCGTTGTTTTATGGCAGTATTTAAGAATGGCAGCGGGAAATATTAATGATGGAGTGAATGAGACAGTGGAGACACCTTTAATTAATACCCAGGATAAGGTGCAACAGTAAGACAATAATCCTCAGGTAAACAATAACACCGATGAAATGGTGAACGATGGGATGTTCAGAGGCTTTATGCAATTCATACAACATCAGACGAAAGCGGTTCCTATTCAAAATGTAGGTGGAAACAATGGAAACCCACGGTTGGTCACCGCTAAGCAGTTCAAGGAGCTGGGACCACCAAAGTTTTTGGAAAAGCCAGAACCACTTTCGGCAGAGACGTGGATAAATCAGATCTCCAAGATATTTGATGTCTTGGGATGTTCTGAGGAGCAAAAGGTTCTCTTTGCCACCTTTATGTTGCGAGGAGTGGTAGATTACTGGTGGAAATCGGTAAAACGTACTCAACATGCCGCACTGAAGATGTCTTGAGAGAAGTTCCAAGAATTGTTCAACGACAAGTACTTTCTCGAAAGTATTCGTCACATGAAGGAGGTTGAGTTCATCAAGCTGGAGCAAAACAATATGAATGTGTCGTAGTACAAAGCTAAGTTTGCGGAGTTATCCCGATTTGCATCTCATTTGGTTGATAATGAGGAACGAATGACACGAATGTTTCTGCGAGGTTTGAAACCCGAAATACGTCAATACCTCATTTCTCACAAACTTTGTTTATATTCAGATGTTGTGAATAGGGCTCAGTTAGTGGAGCGCGATAATGAGCCAGCCCAACCGAAGGATAACGAGCAACAACACGATAATAATCGTCTTGAGTGGCACCGGTCATCGAACAATGATAACCATCGTGGAGGAAATTATCATGCCAAAAATGGTAACCACTTCGGTGGTAATCATGGCCAAGATAATA
The DNA here is from genome assembly GCA_020205605.1 of Panax ginseng. Taxonomy (NCBI): domain Eukaryota; kingdom Viridiplantae; phylum Streptophyta; class Magnoliopsida; order Apiales; family Araliaceae; genus Panax; species Panax ginseng. The sequence goes on from CM035148.1 coordinate 34,299,320, forward strand.
GAAGAAATGATTCAAGTGGAAATTTCAAGAAGAGAAGATTTAACGATGACGGGAAGACGTCGAAACGAAGACCAAAGAATAAAGAACAAATTCTAGGGGAGGAGAACGACCGCCAATTAGATGTTACAGATGCGGAGAGGAGGGACATATAAGTCCAAACTATTCACAGCTTTCCAAGATATGTTTTATTTGGGGAAAAGATGGTCACATAGCTCGATTTTGTCCTGTAGCAAAATCAAGTCCAGTTGAAACGGTGGCACCAAAGGTGTATCAGACACAAAACAAAGTCGGTGGTTTTTGTGAAGAAGCGTTTTTGTGATTTCTCAAGAGAGACGACGAAGTTATTTAGCACTCGTTAGTTAATTATAAATTCTTGTGAAGTCTATACCTTATTAGATACCGGTTCTACCCATTATTTTATCTCTCTTGCTTGCGCTCAATGTTTAAATTTAAATCTAGAGAAGTTAGACTTTGACTTATCGATTGAAACTTCGTTAGTAGAAACCTTCATTTCATGTGTTATCCAAGTCTTGGATGAGAGTCACAGTTTTTAAATGATATTTCTATTGTTAATAAATCTCGTGACGTATTCTCGAAGGACTTCTTAGCCTACCCCTAGAGCGTGAAATCGAATTTTGTATTGACCCCAGTACAAAACTCATTTCTAAAACCCTTAAATATTTCTTCAACCAAAACGAACGTATAATGAGCCAAAGACGTTGGCTCGAGCTGTTGAAGATTACGATCGTACCATTCAATACCATCGTGGGAAAACGAAAGTGGTAGCTGACGCGTTGAGTAGAAGATCGTATGCGTTTACAAGTGCGATATTGTTAACATAAAGACTCATTTTGTATAACTTGCAAATGATAAAGATAGAGTTAAAGACTCTAGGGACCCACGTGAAGATAACGAATATACGAGTAAAATCGACTTTAATCGATAAAGTTAAAGATGCTCAAGCTACATACCCGAATCTGATGAATGTGAAGAAGAAGGTTCAAGAGGCGTTATTCTAGAAGCAAGAGTCTTTGAAGAGGAAATCTCAACCCTCGATTTAATTGGCCCATTTGAAATCCTCGATTGAGTAGGAACTGTGGCTTATAGACTCGTTTTACTGCCAAGTATGTCGCGTGCTCATAACGTTTTTAACGTATCAATGTTACGTAAATATGTGGATGACCCGAACCATATTATTAATTTAGAATCGGACGAGATAGCGGATGATTTAATGTATGAGATCTCGTGTTAAAATCTTGGATAGGAAGAATCGTATCCAACACTCAAGGGTTATACCTCAAGAGTTAGAATCGAAATGAAGTCAAGGTATCCTCACCGCTCGCATACCAGTGTACGTCGTAAATTTCAAGGGCGAAATTCCATAAAGAGGGAGATTGTGAAACCCAGATTTTATGAATAAAGAATTAATTTTCTCGAAATAATTTTTATATTATGGTGTGAATTTGAGATAATGTTATAGTTGTGGGTAATATTTATAAATTTTGCAAAGTATGCAAGTTGTCATATTATATTCGATTGGTCTGGGGAATATTCGCTTTTAACAGAAATATTAAATGCACGACGACACAATCATTAGTGGACCCCATTAACGGAATTATTGTCGGATTGAGAAAACGACAAAAATATTTTATTGAAAATAACGGCGGAAGTTTTACTGTTGATCTTGTTGAACTACTCGGTAGTAAAAGTACGATGTCTACGCGTTGTTGTATAAGTAGCACACTGGTATTGATTATTGATATTTATGTGAGAAGTCACTCGGTTTTGTTCAATTATTGCTACAATAGTTCTTTCGTAGATATCTCACATTATTTGATTCAATTATTGTTAATTTAGAAGTTTTGTTTTATTAGTATTATTAACGTAATAAAATAGAAACATCTTTTATATAAAAATGTAATACTTTATTAAAGTTATTCTATAAATAAAATATATTATATTCTATTATGCATAGTGTTTTGCATAGTAAAATCTTTTTATATAAAAAGAAATACTTTATTAAAGTTATTCTATAAATAAAATATATTATATTCTATTATGCATAGTGTTTTTGCATAGTAAAATCTTTTTATATAAAATGAATACTTTATTAAAGTTATTCTATAAATAGAATATATTATATTTTATTATGTATAGTGTTTGCATAGTAAAAAATCTTTTTATATAAATAGAATATATTATATTTTATTTAAAAGATTTTTCTTTAAATATGGACCGTCAGATTAAAGTAAATCAATCTGGACCGTTCATGGATTAGTTACTATGCATTCCATTTTCCTATAAATAGAAGTTCATTCCTTCATTATTTTCTTACGAATTCACTGAACTCTAGAGAGAGAAACTATAGAGAGACTATAAAGAGATAGAAGAAAAATTTTCTGCTACTTCACTACTTTTATATCAAGTATTATTTTACGGTAAGTGATAAGTGGATTTTATATACACTTATCCGATATCTTTTACTTGAATTAGTTGCTTATATTTATGTGTCTTAGTTACTTTTCATGCATTTATTGTTCATTTTGTAGTTAATACGTTTGGGAGCGGTGTGAGCGACTATTGGTAAGGAAAAACAAAGAAAACGCAAAGAAAAGCAAACCGGACATCATTTGGGCTTTCATGTTTACTTCATGTTCTTGGTTTGGAACTTAGCATACATTGAAGAGCATCGTCCTAGATTTTCGGAACATTTTGAATCATTCCAATCGGAGTTTTGATGCAAGAGTTATGATCATTGTACCAACGGACGTCGAACGTCATGGTTTTGGGTGGTCATTTGCATAGCAGTTACTTCCAGCTCAATTTCGGCCTTTATCCGCCAAGAATTTCTCAATTCTCAAATAATAAAAGTTGTAGATCTCGTCGATATCTTCGATTTGATAGGTGGTAGGCCAATTAACTTCTCCCGGATCAAAAGTTATGGCTATTTTCCCAAATGACGTTGGAGCAGAAAATGTCAAAACTTGGGGCCAGCGCCGGGGCGCCCAAAATAAACCTATGCTGGCCGCGCAAGCACCTTTGAAGGCGATGTTTGAGCGTCGTGCTTGTATTTGGGTGACCGAGAAGGGCTTGGTGTGGCTCGACGCTGCGTTTTGGCGAATTTTGACACCTTTTTGACTCCAAATAGGATTGGGTTTGTTCCTAAGCTAAAAATTGGACTCATAACCTATAAATACATGATGTAAGGCATAAAATAAAGGGAGAATACATAGATTAGACTAGATTAAACACTCTATTAAATTAGAATCTAAACCCTAGTTCTTAATTAGCCATTGGAGATTGAAGCAAATTGAAGAACATCAAGATCAAGAAAGCGAAGAAAGCAAGAGGGAGCATCGATTTCTTGACAATGATTCTATTCTCTTCTCTTATCATACTTTTATCTTTTAATGTCTATTCAATTGTGGGTTCTTGGTTTTAATTCATTAATTATGAACTAACTCTTTTATTAAGATTTCAATTGAACCTTTTATGGCTATAAATTAGTTATTTAATTTATTCTAATTATTTGTGTCAAAGTGAGTTGTTTATCTTGCCTTATGCTTATTGATTAATTATCTGATCAGTAATTACCCTGTTACTCTAGAAGGAATTAGAAGAGGAATTCTAGGGTTAGAACTGGACATGATATCATGTGACTTAGTTATTTGCACTGTGAATAATTAGGTTTGTTAATAGAATGGAAATATTTGTTCGCCGCATGTAACACATAAGGAATTGGGATTGTAGTGAGTTTAATTCAATTGTTTTGTATAGGGATATAGCAAAATTAACTTGGATTAAATAGAAGGCAAAGGATCACTTGAGAAAGGGCTTTTGGCATTTGAGAATTCCTGTTAACAATTCAGTAGACATAATAATTAGAATAGGTGAATAATTGATTTATAATTCATAATTGGGGATATTAGAGTCTTAATTCTTATTTATCTGAATTCCATCAATTCTTAGTTGTTTATTTGCTTTATTTTAGAATAATCTCTTTTAATTATTTTAATTAGAAAAGTCACGATTTGAGATTGTTTAAATAAAATTAGTTTGGTTAAGAATTAGTACTTGGTAATTTTTATTAAATAATTCCTCGTGGGAACGATACTCTACTTTCACTTTATTACTTGTTGACCGTGTATACTTGCACGTATTCATTGATTGCGAAATCGATCAACAAGTTTTTGGCGCCATTGCCGGGGACTTAATTTAATATTTTTTTTTACCAATATTAATTTCAATCAAATTAGTCTTAATTTAAACATTTTTATTTTTATTTTTAATTCTCTTCTTATATTTCTCTCATTTTAGGTACCATGGATGACTTTGAGTATCAATGGTCATACACCTAACGACTAACTCAACGAGGGGATGGAGATTGATGACTCGCGACACTTTCCATGAATGTCAAGACAAATTAAAGAACTTTTCGAGGAAGTTGGACGTTATCGCATCCCAACAGAGTCGAAGGATGGCATTTATGTGTGACTATTGTGCTGGCAATCACCCGAGTAATCAAGCACCATCAATCTTGGTAGATGCAGGTACAGTATGGTGGTAACAACCTCAATCAGTATGCATATGATAATTATGAACAAGTTTGGGGTATCACCCAAATTTTCATGGAGCTACAACTATCAAGACCAATACTCTACTCCAAATCCAACATACACGCCTTGAATTCTCATATCAACCTCTATTAAAAGAAGAAAATTCAAGGTTGGAGGAATTGTGGTCCAAGTTCGAGGAGAGAGGATTAATCAAATCGAGGTCAATTCTAAATCTTGCGGATCGATAGAGCAAATGACCAAAGTCATAAACAACCTTCCTCCAAACACTTGGCTTTATGACATGGATGACGAAATTAATGAAGTGCACGAGCCAAATCTACAACCTGGATGAGACACGAGATGTTGAAAAGAGGAGACAAGTAGGGATAATGAAAATAAGGCTCGGTGAAGAACTAACTATGATTACCAACGAGGAGGAGCCGATGTTATTAGTGCCCCAAGTTCCTTCTCCGCCAAAGTTCAAGAATCCAATTAGATTTATAAAACCATGTTATTAGTAGTCATGTCGCTTAAATACTCCTTGTGACGTAAAAGCGAAGTACAACTTGAAGCCATGGTTCAATGAGTTGGAGAAGATAGAAGAAGAGATTGTTGTGTCTCGACAAGCCTCAATGCCGAATCTATTCGCAGACACAATGGAAAAAACACCTAGATGTTGGACGTTCTTTAATGTGATCTTATTTAAATAAAGCATGCTAGGTGACTTTAATACAATGGCTATCGTAAATGGGAACCTACCAAAAGCTATATTATTTCCGATGGATGGAGGGTTCTCAACTTTGAAGAGGAATTGGATAGCATTGACCGCATAAAAAGTCAGCCGAAAGACTATAAATCAAGCCCGAATCGGGAGGCAACCCCGAATTTTTATATTTATATGCTTTACTAGTTTATTTAGTAGATAGGAATTAATTTGCTTAGTAAGTTCTCTTATAATCTAATACATGTTGACTATCTTCATTACAGGTATTGGAGGTTCAATGGATAAGAAAATGATCGTCGCTACCATCGCCACCAGCACCTCATGCTTAGCTGATTACAGGGAAGTTCTCTTCTACTTATCGCTATATTCTTACAATGAGGACATTGTAATTGCTAAGTTTGGGGGAGTTTAGTTTAGTTCGTTATTGCATGTTTAGTTTCATGTTTATGTTATGTTATTTTGCATATGTTGTTAATATAGTTTAGGTTCATTATAAAAAAAAAATTCAAAAATAACAGCTTAATTACTATGTTCATTTTGCATAAGTCCAAATATTTGTTATAGTTAAGTTTATTTTGGCCAATGATGAGATTGGAATTGGGTAGACAAGTATAATCTTGACTATTAGAGCTTTGATGTGATTTCTTGTTATGAATTGAATCTTTTTCTGCTTTGAAACTAGTATAATAATGATAAAGACAAAGATAAAAACAACTTGTTGATTGATTGAGTTTAAATTGATACATAATGGGACTCTAAAGGATAATGCTAGTTTGAATGAAAGAATGACAAGAATAAGTAGTGATGACTAAAGTTAGACAAGAACCTAAGTTTGGGGAATATATGTAGGGTATATAAGCTTTAAAAAAAAACATGTTGAGTCTTGTGGTGGGTTGAGGAGAAACACTCCCCATAAACACAAGCGTGAGATGGAGCGTAAAACGCACTCACCAACCATCTATCAAAAGAAAAAGAAAAGGAAAAAAAAAAGGTATATGTGGTGACTAGTCTTGTTTGGGGCCTTTGTTACTTGAGCAAATGCCTGGGGATTGTCTTTACACCTAGCACCTAAGGTCTTTTATGGTCCAGGGAGTCGTTGGTCGAAAAGCTTCGTTAAGGGGTAACATCATTAGCCTAATGAGATGAGACATTGCATGATCATTTATGTATATATAAAAAAAATGAATAAATCACGGAAAAGAGCAAAAAGCCCCGTGTAAAAAAAAAAGAAGGAAGAAAGAAAAGAAAGTATAAGTATCCTGCATGTACCCTTGAATTTGGTTAAGTTTAATTTTAGTTGAATCGTGCTTATCTTTGAGATTTCTTGAGTTTACAATTGTATGATGCCTTCAAGAGACTTGTTATGTGTTAAATTTGATTTTATATCGCTTAGCATGGTTGTTGAGCACACACATGCACTATACCAAGAATAATGCTTAAGACTTAATGATTGACTAGGAAATTGTTGATTGGTTTTGATATGAAGTATTGTCGTGTTTGCTTGATTTCTCTAAGGCCGAGTGAATAGATTTGATTCTATCAAATACTGCTGGATTCGTAGGCATATAGATGAGTTGCATTTCATTGCATTGCATTGTGTTACTTGGGGACAAACAACAATTTAAGTTTGGGGGTATTTGATAAGTGGATTTTATATACACTTATCCGATATCTTTTACTTGAATTAGTTGCTTATATTTATGTGTCTTAGTTACTTTTCATGCATTTTGTGTTCATTTTATAGGTTATACGTTTGGGAGCGGTGTGAACGACTATTGGTAAGGAAAAACAAAGAAAACGCAAAGAAAAGCAAACCGGACATCCTTTGGGCTTTTATGTTTACTTAATGTTCTTGGTTTAGAACTTATCTTACATTGAAGATCATCGTCTTAGCTTTTCGGAACATTTTGAATCATTCCAATCGGAGTTTGGATGCAAAAGTTATGATTGTTGTACCAACGGACGTCGAACGTCATGGTTTTGGGTGGTCATTTGCATAACAGTTACTTCCAGCTCAATTTCAGCCTTTATCCGCCCATAATTTCTCAATTCTCAAAGAATAAAAGTTGTAGATCTCGTCGATATCTTCGATTTTATAGGTGGTAGGCCCCATAAATTCTCCCGGATCAAAAGTTATGGCTGTTTTCCCAAAGGACGTCGGAGCAGAAAATGTCAAAACTTGGGGACAATACGGGGGCCCAAAATAGGCCTATGCTCATCTTGAAAAGCGCTGAAGCGATGTTGGCGTGTCGTGCCCATGTTACAAGGCCTGGGAGAAGGGCTTGCGCGCCTGGGACGCGCTTTAGGGCGAATTTTGACACCTTTTGACTCCAAATAGGATTGGGTTTGTTCCTAAGCTAAAAATTGGACTCATAACCCATAAATACATGATGTAAGGCATAAAATAAAGGGAGAATACATAGATTAGACTAGATTAAACACTCTATTAAATTAGAATCTAAACCCTAGTTCTTAATTAGCCATTGGAGATTGAAGCAAATTGAAGAACATCAAGATCAAGAAGCGAGAAGAAAGAGCGAAGCGAGAGGGAGCATCGATTTCGCGACAACAAATTCTATTCTCTTCTCTTATCATACTTTTATCTTTTAATGTCTATTCAATTGTGGGTTCTTGGTTTTAATTCATTAATTATGAACTAACTCTTTTATTAAGATTTCAATTGAACCTTTTATGGCTATAAATTAGTTATTTAATTTATTCTAATTATTTGTGTAAAAGTGAGTTGTTTATTTTGCCTTATGCTTATTGATTAATTATCTGATCAGTAATTACCTTGTTACTCTAGAAGGAATTAGAAGAGGAATTCTAGGGTTAGAACTGGACATGATATCATGTGACTTAGTTATTTGCACTGTGAATAATTAGGTTTGTGAATAGAATGGAAATATCTGTTCGCCGCATGTAACACATAAGGAATTGGGATTGTAGTGAATTTAATTCAATTGTTTTGTATAGGGATATAGCAAAATTAACTTGGATTAAATAGAAGGCAAAGGATCACTTGAGAAAAGGCTTTTGGCATTTGAGAATTCCTGTTAACAATTCAGTAGACATAATAATTAGAATAGGTGAATAATTGATTTATAATTCATAATTGGGGATATTGGAGTCTTAATTCTTATTTATCTGAATTCCATCAATTCTTAGTTGTTTATTTGCTTTATTTTAGAATAATCTCTTTTAATTATTTTAATTTAGTTTTCTTAATTAGAAAAATCACGATTTGAGATTGTTTAAATAAAATTAGTTTGGTTAAGAATTAGTACTTGGTAATTTTTATTAAATAATTCCTCGTGGGAACGATACTTTCTACTTTCACTTTATTACTTGTTGAATCGTGTATACTTTGCACGATTCATTGATCATGAAATCGATCAACGATGAGGGATATTATTCTTTTGTATTCAAGAAGAGAACTTCATTATTCCATTTTTTATTGTTCATTGGAATAACTTTTGTATACGCTGGCTACCCTATATACTTAGTGACATTTTTTTATTATTCGTAGGAATATCCTCATACATGCTATCTGTGGGACTGGTTCCATTTTTTTTATTTAAATCTTTATTATTCTCGTCGGAATATCTTGTATGCATATATCTGTGGGACTGGTTCCATCATTTATTATTCCGCATTTATTATTCATTTGGAACATCCTGTCTTGTGTGAATTTCACCGACTTGGTTTACGTTATTATTATTCTCGTTGAAATAACCGCCTATCATCTTACCGCATGCATGGTGATATCTTTTGTTATTCCATTCGGTATTATACTCAGTTGATTAAAATTTTGACTTCTATACTCCATGAAATTAGTGAAATATCCTTGATATTTGCGCTTCATCCAGTATCTTTTCATGAAAATATTCTTCTGATCATTCTTGAATTTTATTCTACAAAGAAGTATCATGTTGACAATTTGGACGTTATTGGTTCCTGGACAAATTAATTCTTGAACTTGTTTAATTGAATTCTTATATCATTGTCATCATCCTCATGTTTATGTTATGTTGAAAGTCATATGTGGCCTGTAGTACATAGATGGACTTGGTATGATTATGACCAGGGATTATTCGGTATAATCATGACCGTAATGTTACAAATGATGTGAAAATTAAAAGTCCTCATTGGCCCGTAGTACATTGATGGGCGCTTTTTGTATGATTATGACTATGGATTCTCTTCACCCAAGGAGCAAAGATGAATTATTTTATGGCATGATCGGAATGAATTGATGAAAATCTGATTATCTTTGGCCCGTAGTGCATGGATAATTAAATGATCGTGATACTTAAAGAATATCCTTGACACAGAGTGCGGGATGATTTAATGATGTGGATTATTTATTGAAATGAGTCTCAAATGAAAAAGTGATGAAAAACTTTTTAAATCATAAAAGATAGTAGATTCTATTCTCTACTTGACTCTTTTAATGGATTGCTTGTTAATTCACTGCAGTTAAACTTGATGTCTATTGTATTTTATCAGTTTAACATTGTTGGAGGCTAATGATAATTTATTCTGCATTATCTTAGTCATAATATTTTTTACTGGGCTAGTTGAGCTCACCCCTTTCTTTCACTATTCTCTTCAGGAAATGAGAATATAGCTGAGACGAGTCGGGGAACGGAGTAATGGTCCAGAGGATAGCATTAGTAGTCCTCACTATTCTGTGAAATAGTATGATAATAATTGTAATGAGGACTCCTTTTGAGTTTGTATAATCTCTAGTAGATAATATTTGTATTCAAACTCACAGTTTATGTTTTATCGTATTGTACACGATAATTGTATTAGTAAGTTGTATTTGAATTCTGTACCATGTATCTGGAGACCCAAGATGGGTGATGTATACCTTATTTTGGGGGAGTCACAGTTGGTATCAGAGCTTAGGGATATGATCCCTGGCTGAGGTGTGAGACAAGAACTAGGAGGGGAGAGACGGGGAATTCCTTCTCTAGTATGACCTACCTAAGTTTATTTGATATTTAATTGGTCGGTCAGGGTATAGGGATAATATGTGATATGTTAATTTGTTAATTAACCGTTGTTTTATGGCAGTATTTAAGAATGGCAGCGGGAAATATTAACGATGGAGTGAATGAGACAGTGGAGACACCTTTAATTAATACCCAGGATAAGGTGCAACAGTAAGACAATAATCCTCAGGTAAACAATAACACCGATGAAATGGTGAACGATGGGATGTTCAGAGGCTTTATGCAATTCATACAACATCGAATGAAAGCGGTTCCTATTCAAAATGTAAGGGAAACAATGGAAACTCACGGTTGGTCACCGCTTAAGCGATTCAAGGAGCCGGGACCACCAAAGTTTTTGAAAAGCCGAACCACTTTCGGCAGAGACGTGGATAAATCAGATCTCCAAGATATTTGATGTCTTGGGATGTTCTGAGGAGCAAAAGGTTCTCTTTGCCACCTTTATGTTGCGAGGAGTGGTAGATTACTGGTGGAAATCGGTAAAACGTACTCAACATGCCGCACTGAAGATGTCTTGAGAGAAGTTCCAAGAATTGTTCAACGACAAGTACTTTCTCGAAAGTATTCGTCACATGAAGGAGGTTGAGTTCATCAAGCTGGAGCAAAACAATATGAATGTGTCGTAGTACAAAGCTAAGTTTGCGGAGTTATCCCGATTTGCATCTCATTTGGTTGATAATGAGGAACGAATGACACGAATGTTTCTGCGAGGTTTGAAACCCGAAATACGTCAATACCTCATTTCTCACAAACTTTGTTTATATTCAGATGTTGTGAATAGGGCTCAGTTAGTGGAGCGCGATAATGAGCCCCAATAACCGAAGGATAACGAGCAACAACACGATAATAATCGTCTGGGGTGGCAACGGTCATCGAACAATGATAACCATCGTGGAGGAAATTATCATGCGAAATGGTAACCACTTGGTGGTAATCATGGCAAGAATAATAGAAGAAATGATTCAAGTGGAAATTTCAAGAAGAGAAGATTTAACGATGACGGAAAGACGTTGGCAAAGACCAAAGAACGAAGAACAAATTCTAGGGAGGAGAACGACCGCCAATTAGATATTACGATGCGGAGAGGAGGGACATATAAGTCCAAACTATTCACAGCTTTCCAAGATATGTTTTATTTGGGAAAAGATTATTCACATAGCTCGATTTTATATAAAATGAATACTTTATTAAAGTTATTCTATAAATAGAATATATTATATTCTATTATGCATAGTAAAATCTTTTATATAAAACATAATACTTTATTAAAGTTATTCTATAAATAGAATATATTATATTTTATTATGCATAGTGTTTTTGCATAGTGCTCGCATAGTGTTTGCATAGTAAAAATCTTTTTATATAAATAGAATATATTATATTTTATTTAAAAGATTTTTCTTTAAATATGGACCGTCGATTAAAGTAAATCAATCTGGACCGCTCACGGATTAGTTCTTATGCATTCCATTTTCCTATAAATAGAAGCTCATTCCTTCATTATTTTCTTCTTAATTCAATTTGAACTCTAGAGAGAAACTATAGAGAGATTATAGAGATAGTAGAAAAAGTTTTCTTCTACTTCACTACTTTTATATCAAGTATTATTTTACTGGTAAGGGATATTATTCTTTTGTATTCAAGAAGAGAACTTACATTATTCCATTTTTATTGTTACATTGGAATAACTTTGTATCTGTGAGCTACCTATACTTGGTGACATTTTTTATTATCCTGTCTTTATTATTACTGTCGGAATATCACATGCATCTTATCTGTGGGACTGGTTCCATTTTTTATTTAAATCTTTATTATTCTATCGGAATATCTTATACGTGTTATCTGTGGGACTGTTTCCATCATTTATTATTCGCATTTATTATTACTGTTAGAACATCCTATCGGTTGTGAATTTCACGACTGGTTCCGTTATTATTATTACATTGAAATAACAATACATCTAGCAATCTGCATGCATGGTGATATCTTTTGTTATTCCATTGAGGTATTATACTCGGTTGATTAAAATTTTGACTTATATCTCCATGAAATTAGTGAAATATCCTTGATATTTGCGCTTCATCGATATCTTTTCATGAAAATATTCTTACGATCATTCTTAAATTTTATTCTACAAAGAAGTATCATGTTGACAATTTGGGCGTTATTGGTTCTGGACAAATTAATTCTTGAACTTGTTTAATTGAATTCTTATATCATTGTCATCATCCTCATGTTTTATGTTATGTTGAAAGTCATATGTGGCTTTTGTAGTGCATAGATGGACTTGGTATGATTATGACCGAGGATTATTCGGTATAATCATGGCCGTAATGTTACAAATGATGTGAAAATTAAAAGTCCTCATTGGCCCGTAGTGCATTGATGGGCGATTTTTGGTATGATTATGGCTATGGATTCTCTTGACGAGGAGCAAAGATGAATTGTTTTATGACATGATCGGGAATTTGTTGATGAAAACACGATTATCTTTGGCCCGTGGTGCATGGATAATTCATTGTCGTGATCTTAAAGAATATCCTTGGCACGTAGTGCGGGGATGATTTAATGATGTGGATTATTTATTGAAATGAGTCTCGTGATAAAAGTGATGAAAACTTTTTAAATCATAAAAGATAGTAGATTTTATTCTCTACTTGACTCTTTTAATGGATTTCTTGTTCATTGCGGATTAAACTTTATGTTGTTATATTTTATCGGTTTAACCTTTGTTGAAGGCTAACGATAATTTATTACGCATTATCTTAGTCATAATATTTCTTCTTGGGGCTAGTTGAGCTCACCTTTTCTTTCATTTATTCTCTTTAGGAAATGATAATATAGCGAGGGACTAGTCGAGGAGCGGAGTGATGGTCGAGAAGATAACATTAGTAGTCCTCACTATTACATGAAATAGTATGATAATAATTGTAATGAGGACTCCTTTTGAGTTTGTATAATCTCCGATGAGATAATATTTGTATTCAAACTCACGAGTTTATGTTTTGTAAATATTATACACTACTGATTGTATTAGTAAGTTGTATTTGAATTACATACCATGTATCTGGCGACCCAAGATGGGTGATGTATACCTAATTTTGGGGGCGTCACATACATGGTACAAAATTCAAATACAACTGCATGCAACTCGATGAAATTATAAAATACAGAATAAAAGAGACTATTTCTCGCATTGACACTCTGAATGATCATTACTTCATGTATTCATTAATGGTCATGATCATTAATGGTCAACAACAACGTCCATCAATGCACTACGTGCCAATGATAACTTTTACCATCATTTTGTAACATTACGGTCATGATTACAAAGAATAATCCTCAGTCATAATCATACCAAGTCCATCATACCTACAGTGCCACGATAGCTTTCAACATATAATATAAATATGAGAATGATGACAATGATATTAGAATTCAATAAAACAAGTTCAAGAATTAATTTATCCAGAACTAATAATGTCCAAATTGTCAACACGAATCTTTGCTTTTTAGAGTTAAATTCAAGAATGATCGAAGAATATTTCCATGAAAAGATCTTGGATGAAGCATGAATATCAAGGATATTCTACTAATTTCATGGAGTATAGAAGTCAAAACTTTAACCAACCGAGTATAATAAAGAATGGAATAACAAAAGAAATCACCATGCATGCGGTACTTGTGATGTATAGCAGTTATTCCGATGAATAATAAATACAAGTAATAAAAAAGCGGAACCCGGATCCGATGTAAAACACACGCGGATATTCCAAATGAATAATAAAACGCAGAATAATAATAGCGGATCCGAATCGTAGTTAAACACGACGATGATGTTCCAACGGAATAATAATAAAAGACGAAACAGAATGCGGTGTAAAACACACAGACATGATGTTCCAACGAGAAATAATAAAGACGAGATAATAGAAGAATGTCACCAAGTATAGGGTAGCCAGCGTATCTGAGTTATTCCAACGAACAATAAAGAAATAGAATAACGTAAGTTCTCTTCTTGAATACAAAAAGAAATAACACCCTTTACCGTAAAGAAAAAGTATTCCAATTTGGTAGATGCGAGGATATTTTTAAGAAAACTTGCACTACGCTCAAAAGATTCTTAAAACTCTAAAGAAAATACGCGCTCAAGATTATAGAGAAATTTCTCCGAATTTACGGTGTGGTTTTCAATTCTAACTAAGCATCCTATTTATAGGAGAATGTAGAAGAAGTCTTGTTTTTGAAAATAATACGGACGCAACAATTTTATAACTTACGGATGCTTGGTGATGCATTAATTCACGGATGAAAAAATATTGCTAACTCATGGATGCAAAAAAGTCCATCCTTGAACCAATAAGAATTAAGCAACAATATAATATATATATATATATATAAACCACACATGTTTTTAATTTATATATAACCATATTATATAACCACCACTTGATTTTTATCCCCAAAACCAACATCAATCCCCACACCCTCAAAATTACTTTCCTTTACACTCTTTTTACCTTTCACTATCACACACCCACTCACATCTTACACCCATCACTATTATACTAACTTACCCACCATTTCCCACTTACACATATATTATACATATGCACACATCATATATATATATATATATATATATATATATATATTCCCTCCCCTATACGTAACTCCATCCCACCCCCATTTCAAAATCAGTTTTTCAACATATATGGGCCCCACCTCTAAATAATTTTCTACCGATTATTTTGAAAAATGGGTAAATGGGGTTCATAAAATAAGTAAAACTTCATAAAAATTACCTTAATAATTTTAACAACATTTATCATATTTATTACAATTCACAATATTAATCGACCAATTCGTTTCCGAGAAAGAGGGGCTTTCGATAAGGATTTCTCCTCATTGGTAGCGGCATGATTAGGTGACCAAACCTCTCATTGACAAAACTTCTAGAACATCGTTAATATTGAAAATAATAATATTAATAACTTTATCGTCTCAATTATTGATTTTAACAATATATAAAATATCAACAATAATTAAATCCAATAACGTGAGATATTATGCAACAATTACTATAGCAATAATTGAACAAAACTGAATGACTTTTCACGTAAGCATCAATAATCAATACCGTGTGCTCTCTTATGCAACCTACAGCATATTCTGATTACTTTACTACCGAGTAGTTCAACAGTATCAACGGTAAAACTTCCGCCTTTATTTTCATAAAAATATTTTTGTCGTTTTCTCAATCCGGCAATAATTCTGTTGTGGGGTCCACCAATGATTGCACCTTTGTACGAATATTCCCTGCTAAAACGAATATTTTCCGACCATTCGAATATAATATAACAACTTGCATACTTTACAGAATTTATAAATACTACCCACAACTATAACGTTATATCAAATTTATTCCATAATATTCAAAAATAATAATTATAGAAAATTCATCTTTATTCAAAAAGTTGAGGTCTTACAACCTCCCTTCTTAAGAAATTTTGCCCTCAAAATTAGAATGCGTGCACCGGTATGTCGAAGAGGTAAGGATACCTTGATTTCATTTGATTCTAACTCCCAGTCATTTCCTCAACATCGTGGTTTCTCCACAAAACTTTGACTTGAGGTATAACCTTAATGCGTAGAATATGTTCCTTCTTATCCAAGATTTGAACATGAACCTCTTCATATGTCAAATCTTCCGCTATTTTCGTCCGTTCTAACTTCAATAACGTGGTTCGGGTCTTCCACATATTTACGTAACATGGATATGTGAAAAGCGTTATGAACACGAGACATACTTGGCGGTAAAGCGAGTCTATAGGCCACAGTTCCTACTCGATCAAGGATTAAAAATGGGCCGATGAATCGAGGATTGAGCTTTCCTCTCTTTCTAAATCTCGTAACTCCTTTCCATGGAGCAACACGTAATAACACATGATCTCTATATATCGAATTCCACGTCCTTTCGATGAAGATCGGCATAACTCTTTTGTCGATCTTGTGAGATTTTTATATGTTCTTGGATCGTTTGAATCTTTTCCATAGTCATACGTACCAACTCGGTCCCAACAACGTTGCTTCACCCACCTCATCCCAAAGATACTAGAAACGACATTTTCTTCCATACTGGCGCTTTGAATGGAGCCATGCGATACTTGCGATGATAAGCTGTTGTTGTGAAAAACTCCACCAATGGTAAGAACTTGTCCCAACTTCCCTTGAAGTCAAGGACACGAGTCTTAATAGATCTTCAAGAGTTTGAATCGTCTCTCCATTTGCCCGTCCGTCGAGGATGATATCTTAGAACTAAATCGTAAATCCGTGCCCATAGCTTTTGTAAACTAACCCAAAATCGTGAAATGAATCTTGGGTCTCGATCGAAACTATGGATCTTGGCATACCATGCGATCTTACAATCTCGTTTATGTACATCTGAGTAAGGCGTTCAAGTGTATAAGTTTCTCGTATTGGTAAGAAATGGCGATTTGGTCAATCTATCAACAATGACCCAATTTGCATCAATGCCTTGAGAAACCTTGGGAAGGCGAAATAACTTGAAATCCATGGTAATGTGCTCCCACTTCCATTCTAGAATTTCAAGTGGTTGCAATGGACCTTTTGGTACTTGATGCTCCACCTTAACTTCGTTGACATGTTAGACACCTTGAGATAAGCGGTATCTCTCTCTCTCTTATTGCCCACCAAAATGTATGTCGAAGATCATGATACATTTGGTACTCCTAAGATGGATTATGTAAGCGGTGTGTTATGCGCCTCATCATGATTTTATACTTTAAATCGGTCGTTAGGAACACAAAGTGCTGGAGTTGACTCAAAGTATTCCTTCTTCATCGATTCTTGCTTAGGCATCGCACCTTCTTGCACTTTCTTCCTCATACGCATCATTCCGGATCGTAACTTGGCGACTTTAATTTTATCAATTAAAGTCGGTTCTACTCATATATTTGCCATCATCACGTGGGTCCCGGTCTTTATCTCTATCTCCATCCTTTGCAAGTCATACAAAATGGGCCTTTCGTTGACAATATTACACTCGTAGACTTCGCGTATGATCTTACTACTCGATAAATCGGCTACCACGTTAAACTTTTCCGAGGATGGCTTTGGATGGTATGATCATAATCTTTCAGCAGTTTAAGCCAACGTCGTTGTCGCATGTTAAGTTCCTTTTGGTGAAGAAATATTTGAGGCTTTTATGATCCGTAAAGATCTCCACTTTCTCCACATATAAGTAATGTGGCGCCCCCAAAACAGTCCATTCCACCCAACCCATTACGAGTCGCCAAATACATGGTACGAAATAACTACAACTTCAATAATACAAATGTAGTGTGAAATACGACAATACATCTTGTAAGTTTAAATACGAGATATTGCCGTCTAGAACAATATCCACACATAAATAAATCCCCATCATAATTATTGATACATTATTTTACAAAATGGCGAGGACTACTAAAACAACTCTCTCTAGAACCTTCATTCCATACCCCAGGCTAGATCCTGCTATGTTCTCCTCCTCACGAGAAGAAAATGGAACAACAAGGAAAAGGGTGAGCTCAACTAGCCCGATAAAGAATATTATGACTAAGATAATATACAACAAATTATCGTTAGTCTTCAACGAGGGAAAAATATAATAGAATACAATAGACAACAAGTTTTAAATCAATATTAGCATGGCGGAAATAATAATTCATTAGAAGAGTTAAGTAGAGAATGCAAACTACTATCTTCTATGTATGAATTTTAAAGTTCATCGTCTATTTTTATCCTAAACATCAATCAATATATATCACGAGATCAAATATTCATCCTTGCACTACTGAGGCCGAGGACATTCACCAGTTAGTCATGTTCATCTAAACACACCTCATCTTTTTGCACTCTGGGCCAAAGATATTCATCGAAAATCATTCATCTTTGCTTTACGGGCCAAAGATATTCATCGAAAATCATTCATCTTTGCACTTCTAGGGCCAAAGATATTCATCATAAATCATTCATCTTTGCACTCACGGGCCAAAGATATTCAATAATATCATCATTTAAGGCGAGGATGATGAAAAATATTTTTTAAAGCGAATCCGATGAATAATGACAAGGATTAAGGATTAAGGATTACGTACTTTGTTTTATCCACGTCCAAAATACCTCAAAAATAATCATAGTGGTGTAAAATTCAGAATGATCAAAACATGGATACAATCAAAGCTAGTATCCACATAGATATTTTAGACGAAAAGAAGAAATTTCATTTTGATTGAATAGTGCCGTATCGTGAATAAGTAACTTTCAGACACCAAAAGATAGAAATTTCACAAAAAAAACATCTTCACGCTTACCGTGAATAGTACTAAATGAATAGTAACTTCGTGAATAGTAACTCATGAATAGTAACTCATGAATAGTAACTCATGAATAGTAACCCAGAACATGAAAAAGTTCCAAATTTGATAAAAGTTCAGACCAATATTTCAAATAATGATTTTGAAGAAATAATATCATTTGAGAAAAAAATAACATCCACTTACCTCGAAAGACAAGTACTTTTAGTTGAAACAGGATATAGGCTATGACTTGAACTTGCCGTATAGTAATACTCAAAGTATACTCAAAATACTCACAAGAATACGCTCGATAATATAGAGAGAAAACTTGATTTACGGTGTGATTTTCAATTCTAACCTAAGCACTTATTTATAGGAAATTGCTTAGAACACCAAAAGCGAAAAATTTAATATAATATTAATATATATTAAAATATTATCGTATTCCTTGAAATCTTAATCTCAATGAATTCACACATGCCAACCTTACAGACAAAAAAAAAAAAACGTTTTTCTAATTTAAAATAATTTAAACTTCCAAAAATCAATTATTTGAGCTTGAACTTCAATAATTCATGATAAATAGCCCTTTTATCGGAAATTGAATAATCTTGAGTTTTATAGGAAATTCAATTCTCTACAACTTTGCGAAGAAGAAAGTTTTTCCAAATTCCAAGCGAGAAATTGGTAGAAATCCACAAGCAAGCGATTTTACGGTATAATCAAATTTCGAGTCGATAAATGGGGTCCACCGACATGTTTAACATGTTTTAAACATTTTGGTAACAAAATACTCCTCCTCCACATATACTCATATATCCCACATTCATCGTAAAAATATCATCGTTAATATATTATTAAAATAATATATTTAAATGAATTATTTTATCGAGAAAAGATAAAATATTAATTTTCAACAATTGTCACATTAAAATTTTTCTCCATCTATATCCTCATAAAATCAATATTTTCCTCATCGTATGAATCAATAATTAATTATTCACAAATAATATTCTGAGAATCACAATATTGACAACGAGTGGGTTCCGGGAAAGAGGGCTTTCCAATAAAAATTCTCCTTCTGGTGGCATGATTAGGTGACCAAACCTCTCCTTAGATGCGAACTTTCTAGACATTTCCAATAATGTTATCTAATAATATTATTCAGATAATATGAATTATTGGTTCGATAATGAAAAATCTTGTGTAATGACAATTATTGAAACAACGACAATATAAAATATCAACGCAAATGACAATTATTGAATCAATAAAATAAAATCTTTGAGATTAATTCTTCGTAACCATTATTGAGTAGTGCCTTCTTACGTAAGAATCAATAATTGATGCAATCTGAGTGTCTTCTTGTGCGATAACGCGACATTCTTGTGTTTTAACCACCGGATTATTCCAACGATTGTATAGCGGTAACAACTACTGTGTTATTTTTAAACAACTTATTTTTGTCGTTTTCTTCCTCCAATCGCTTTTCATGGGGCCCACACATGGGCTTTGGTGAGTCGTTAAATATCCCAAAGCATCTGAATATTCCACGACCAAACGAATATTCTCAAACAATAATGAATATTATATCACCACTTGCTTATTTAAAATATTTAGCATTTTACCCATAACTAACCACATTAATCAAATCCACCTTACTATTTCAAAATAATAAATAAAGGAAATTCCTTTTTATTTAAAAAATTTGAGGTCTTACAAGTAATGCCTCCAAATTTTAAGTCTTGAAGACAACAATTTGCTAACTCTACAGGTCATGAGAGTAGGATAATTCCTCTCATATTCTTTGAGTTGTCGTGAGGCATAGGCTATGACTTTCCCATGTTGCATGAGAACACATCCTAACCCTTTTGCTCAAGCATCACTTTGTAGATGACAATTCCTCCGAACCGGATGGTATTGGCCGGACAGTCTTTGAAATGAGTCTCCTCTTGAGTTCTTGAAAACTCTTCTCGCGTTCCTCGCTCCAATAGAACTTTGTATCTTCCAAAGTTAGGTGAGTTAGTGGAGTAGCCATTCGAAAAACCCTTCTACGAATCTCCGATAATAACCACTAAGCCGAGAAAGCTACGTGCCGGATCATTTGATTTAGGTTGCTCCTAGACTTTGAATAAGCTTCAATCTTTGCTAGGTCAATGGATATTCCATGACTTGATACCACGTGCCCCAAGGAATGCTACTTCCTCGCCGCGAACTTCGCATTTCTTCAACTCGTCATAAAGCTTGTATTCACGAAGCTTTTGGAGTATCGACCTCAAGTGTTCCTCATGATCTTCACGGCTTTTGGAATATATAAGGATGTCATCAATAAAGACATCCAAAAAGTGATCTAAATATTCCTTAAATACTCGGTTCATCATATCAATGAAGGTAGCAGGGCATTAGTCGGTCAAAGGACATGACTAGAATTCATCATGCCGTCTGGGGAGTTACGAAACCCGCCTTTGGAATGTCATCCGGTTCTAATCTTCAATTGGTGATATCCTAACGCGAAGATCAATCTTTGAAAAGAATTTGGCTCCTTATGGCTGGTCAAGCAGGTCATCAATACGTGGCAATGGGTACCTATATTTTGATGGTGACATGATTCAACTCCCGATAATCAATACAAAGTCGCATACTCCCTCTTTCTTCTTCACGAATAGAAACAGGGAGCACCCCAAGGAGAAGTACTAGATGAATAAAGCCAATGTCTAATAATTCCTGCGGTTGAGTCTTTAACTCCACGAAGTTCAATAGGAGCCATTCGATATGGGGCTTTAGAAATGGGTTTTGTCTGGGTTTTAAGGTCGATACAAAATTTAATTTCACGCTCTGGGGTAGGCGGGAAGTTCTTGAGGGAATACGTCGGAAATTCATTAACAATAGAAATATTATTCAAAAGCGGCGTATTTTGTTTAGATCCGTGACGTGGGCTAAGAAAGCTTGGCATCCATTTTTTAATAAACGAATAACTTTATGGCTTGAGATGACAGTGATTGATTTTAATGGTTTGGGTGCTTGAATTCGCATAATAGGTTGATTAGGAATATGAAAGCTAATAACCTTACGAAAACAATTAATTTTTGCATGATGCGTAGTTAACTAATCAATCCCTAGAATCACATCAAATGCAAGTATTTTCAAAGAAATAAGATCGACGAATAACGTGAAGGTCCGATTTGAATCAAACAAGACTTATAAACTGGATGTAATGAAGGTTTCTCCCAACTGGTTTCAACAGATAAATCAAAATCCAATTTCTCCTGAGTCAAATTTAAACATTGGCGCAAGTAGGAGAAATGAAAGAGTGGGTAAACCGGGTATCAAATAAAGTATAAACTTCGCTAGAGTTATGATTAGCTTACATGATGACCTCGTTCGGGTTCCTTGCTTTACTGTTAGGTCGCGACAAATGCTCTCCTTGCTTGCACCACGGCTTTGACTTTTTAGAATGACCTTTGGTGCCTCCATCCTAGCTTTGAACTTGTCTTGATGAGCGACAAAATCGGGCTAGGTGACCTTCTCTTCCATAATTATAACACGCGTTTTGGATGGCATCGCATTAATTTGAATGATGTGTCCTCTCCCTCCGCATTTGAAGCATATGATAGGTGGTCTTTCTCCTTCCTTAACAACGGTCTTTGGTCTTGGCGTCTTTCCATCATTGTTGAATCTCCTCTTCTTGAAATGTCCATTGTTATTGTTTTGTACGATTACCACCAAAGTGGTTACCATTTACGCCTATTGATTCCCTCCACGCTTGTTGTCACCGCTTGAAGATCTCCTTTGGTATTATAATTTTGTCGGGTTTTGCTCTCTCTTTTGTTTAGTTGACTCGTTATCGCGCTCCACCAATCGAGCCCTATTTACAACATCTGAATACAAACACAGTTTATGAGAAATAAGATGTTAATGTATCTCCGGCTTCAAACCTCTTAAAAACATTCGCGCCATTCTCTCTTCATTATCCACCAAGTGGGACGCAAACCGGGATAACTCCACAAAATTTGCCTCATATTGCGACATGGTCATATTATTTTGCTCCAATTTGATAAACTCCACCTCCTTCATGTGACGAATACTTTCGAGAAAGTGTTTGTCGTTGAACAGCTCTTGGAACTTCTCCCAAGACATCTTTAGTACGGCAAGTTGAGTATGTTTCTGGAATTCCCACGAATGTCTGCCTCTCACTTTGACATAAAGGCGGCAAAAGGAACCTTTTGATCCTCGGAGCATCCTAAGACATCAAATATCTTGGTGATCTGCTTTATCCATGCTTCCGCCATAAGTGGGTTTGGCTCTCCCTTCAACTCCGGTGGTCCGAGCTCCTTGAACTGTTTAGCGGTGACCGCACGAGAGTTTCCAGTGTTTCCACCTACATTTTGGACAAGAGCCGCTCTCGCCTGCTGTTGCATGAATTGCATAAAGCCTCTAAACAATCCATCATTCATCATTTGGTCAGTGTTGTTGTTTGCATGAGGATTGTCGCCTTCCTGATGCACATTCTCCTGATTATTGATATGTGGAGACTCAACGGTCTCTTGTGCTCCATTCTTATTCTCAACATTTTCGGATGTCATTTTTGAGATCTTGCCACAAAACAAAGGTTAATTGACATGTAACATAATATCTCTAAACTCGACCAACCAATTTAAATACAAAATAAATTTAAGTAGGTCATACTAGCGAAAGGAATTCCCGTCTCTCCCTCCTAGTTCTAGTCTCACATCTTAGTCGGGGATCATATCCTAAGCTTTGATATCCAGCGGTGGCGCCCCAAAAATTAGGTATACATCACCCATCTTGGGTCGTCGGATACATGGTACAAAATTCAAATACAACTTACTAATACAACTATAATCGTGTACAATACGACAAAACATAACATAAATGTGAGTTTGAATATAATTATTGTCTACTAGAGATTATACAAACTCAAAAGAGTCCTCATTTCAATTATTAACACACTATTTCACGAATAGTGAGGACTACTAATGCTATCCTTCCGGACCGCTCACTCCGCTTCCCGATTAGTCCCCTCGCTATGTTCTCATTTCACGAAGAGAACAATGAAAGAAAGGGTGAGCTCAACTAGCCCAAGAAGAAATATTATGACTAAGATAATGCGAATAAATTATCGTTAGCCTTCAACAAAGATTAAACTAATAAAATATAACAACATCAAGTTTAATCTGCAGTGAACAAGCAATCCATTAAAAGAGTCAAATAGAGAATAAAATCTACTATCTTTTATGATTTAAAAGGTTTTTCATGACTTTTATCATTTGGGACTCACTTAATAAATAATCCACATCATCGAATCACCCCACTTTCTACTGACCAAGGATATTCTTTAGTATCACGACCATAAATTATCCATACACTACGACGAGGACATTCGTGTATTCATTAATGGTTATGATCATGCCAACAATCGTCCATCAATGCACTACGGGCCAATGATAACTTTTACCACATTATTTGTAATATTACGGTCATGATTACAATCGAATAATCCTCAGTCATAATCATACCAAGTCCATCTATGCACTACAGGCCACAGATGGCTTTCAACATAATATAAATATGAGAATGATGACAATGATATAAGAATTCAATAAAACAAGTTCAAGAATTAATTTATCCAGGAACTAACAATGTCCAAATTGTCAACATGGTACTGCTTTGTAGAGTAAAATTCAAGAATGATCGGAAGAATATTTCCATGAAAAGATCTTTGGATGAAGCCTTGAATATCAAGGATATTCTACTAATTTCATGGAGTATAGAAGTCAAAACTTTAACCAACCGAGTATAATAAAGAATGGAATAACAAAAGAAATCACCATGCATGCGGTACTTGATAGACGAAAGTTATTCCAATGTAATAATAAATACGAATAATAAAAAAAGAACCAGTCCAATGTAAAACACACAGACGGATATTCCAATAGAATAATAAAACATGAATAATAAAGATTTTAACCCAAGTCCCACAAAAAACACGCAACAAAGATGTTCCAACGGAATAATAATAAAGATTTTAACCAGTCCTGTAAAACACACAGACAGGATGTTCCAATGAATAATAAAGACAAAATAATAGAAGAATGTCACCAAGTATAGGGTAGCTGCATGATACTGAGTTATTCCAATGAACAATAAAGAAATGGAATAATGAAGTTCTCTTCTTGAATATAAAAGAAATAACACCCTTACCGTAGTAAAAAAAAGTATTCCATTTGGTAGAGGCGAGGATATTTTTAAGAAAACTTCAGACTACGCTTAAAGATTCTTAAAACTCTAAAGAAAATACGCTCAAGATTATAGAAGAGAATTTCTCCGAATTTCTGGTGTGGTTTTTAATTCTAACTAAGCATCTTATTTATAGGAGAATAGAAGGGGTACTGTTTAGAAAATAATACTGACGCAACAATTTTATAACTTACGGATGCTTGGTGATGCATTAATTCACGAATGAAAAATATTGCTAACTCATGGATGCAAAAAGTCCATCCTTCAACCAATAAGAATTAAGCAAATAATATATATATATATATATATATATATATATATATATATATATATATATATAAACCACACATGTTTTCAATTTATATATAACCATATTATATAACCACCACTTGATTTTTATCCCCCAAAATCAACATCAATCCCCCACACCCCCAAAATCACTTTCACTACACTCTTACACCTTTCACTATCACACACCCACTCACATCTTACACCCATCACTATCATACTAACTTTCCCACCATTTCCCACTTACACATATATTATACATATACACACATCATATATATATATATATATATATATATATATATATATATATATATTCCCTCCCCTATACGTAACTCCCTCCCACCCCCATTTCAAAATCAGTTTTTCAACATATATGGGCCCCACATGTGGGCCCCACCTCTAAATAATTTTCTATCGATTATTTTGAAAAATAGGTAAATGGGGTCCATAAAATAAGCAAAAGTTCATAAAAATCACCTTAATAATTTTAACAACATTTATCATCTTTATTACAATTCACAATATTAATCGTCGATTGTGTCGTTCCCAAAGAAAGAGGGGCTTTCAATAAGGATTTCTCCTGTTGGCGCATGATTAGGTGACCAAACCTCTCCTTGACAGAACTTCTAGACATCGTTAATATTGCAAATAAAAATATTAATAACTTTGTCGTCTCAATTATTGATTTTAACTATATATAAAATATCAACAATAATTAAATCAAATAATGTGAGATATTATGCAATAATTACTATAACAATAATTGAACAAAACTGAATGACTTCTCACGTAAGCATCAATAATCAATACTGGTAATACTACTTTATGCAATCACAGCGTAGACATCTTATACTTTACTACCTAGTAGTTCAACAGTATCAACGGTAAAACTTCCGCCGTTATTTTCATAAAAATATTTTTTGTCGTTTTCTCAATCCGACAATAATTCTGTTATGGGGTCCACCAATGATTGCGCAATTGTACGAATATTCCCTGCTAAAACCAATATTCCTCGACCAATTGTATATAATATAACAACTTGCATACTTTACATAATTTATAAATACTACCCACAACTATAACATTATATCAAATTTATTCTATAATATTTAAAAATAATAATTATAGAAAATTCATCTTTATTCAAAAAGTTGGGGTCTTACAGTATATGTATCCAAATCACACCCAAAACACTGTAGTATGAAAAAATTCCAGTTCCATAAAATGTTAAATTTTTTTTTTAGTTGTTTAAAAAAAAAAACAAAAAAGCCAAAAAAAAAAGTCCGCATTTTAGTAACGTGAGGGAGTCCTCACCTGATTCGGACCCTATATATATATATATATAACTTTGACAGGTTCATGACCAAGTATGTCTCATATCAATGCTTTTATCATTAATAAACATTAAAAATTACATGCATATATATATATATCATATATGTATATATATGTTACTATTATATATAATAGTATGTCTTTGATGAGACTACACATCACCCAGGCCAGATATTATTTATATATTTACTTTCATTTTTAAATATGTTTAATTATTAATTACTAAATAGTAGTATTTTCATATTATTGAATGTGTTTTTAATAGATGTCAAACCATACAAAACTTGAATTTGTTGCCTTTGACATCTCAGTCAAGAATTACCTGTCATGGACCTTTGATGCTGAGATTCACCTAGAGGCAAAGAATCTTGGAGATACAATTAAGGTTGGCAATCATGCATCCCTGAAGGATTATGCAAAATCAATGATTTTTATTCGCCACCATCTCCATGAAGAATTAAAATCTGAGTACCTTACTGTAAAAGATCCTCTTGTCTTATGGAATGATTTAAAAGAAAGATATGAAAATCAAAAATCTGTAATCCTCCCAAAAGCTCGCTATAATTGGTTGAACCTGAGGTTACAAGATTTTAAAAGTGTGAGTGAGTACAATTATGCACTTTTTAAAATAAATGTAAGACCCCAACTTATTATAAATAAAATCAAATTTCCTCTAATTATTATTGTGAATAATAAGGTATTAAATTGATATAATTATCTGGTTATGGGTGAAATATGCAAATTTTGCAAAATAAGCAAGTGGTTATAAAATAATCATTGTTGTCGGGGAATATTCGTTTGGTCATGGAATATTCTTGTTTGGGGAATATTAAATGCGACGGTAGCGATCCATTTATGGGCCCCATAATGAATAACTGCTTTGTCGATGAAGAAAATGACAAGTTTGAGTTTTTATAAATAACAACGTAGTTATTACTGATTAACAATCTTGTTGGAATACTTTTGGTTAAAATCTGATGTCTACGTGGATGCACGGTATTTTTTGAATTATTGATTCTTACATGAAGGCCTTACTCAATAATTGTTACAATAATTCTTAACTTCGATATTTTATTTTATTGATTCAATAATTGCTTTGCGTTGATATTTTATATTATTGTTGTTTCAATAATTATCACCGCATGATATTTCCCATTATCGGATCAATAATTCATATTATTTGAATAATATTATTAGATAGCATTATTGGCAATGTCTAGAAAGTTACATCGAGGAGAGGTTTGGTCACCTAATTGCTGGCCAATGAAGGAGAAATTCTTATTGGAAAGCCCTTCTTCCTGGGAACTACCGGTTGTCATAATTGTGATTATGTAATATTATTTGTGAATAATTAATTATTGATTTATATGGTAAGGAAATATTTATTTTATGTGGATATAAATGATGGATATATTTATTTTTATGTGGATAAAAATCAAGGAATGAATGTTGATGTGTTTAATCAGTATTTTGTCGGTGTGGAGGTATTAAAAATCATCCGTTTGTGGATTTTAGATACTTTCTGTTTGGAATTTGGAAAAACTTTCTTCTGCAAAGTTGTAGAGAATTCGATTTCAGGCAGAATGGATATAAAATTTGTATTGTTTTGATAAACGGACTATTTTCTATGAATTACTGAAGTTTCAAAAAATAAAAGATTTTTTATTAAATTATGGGTGGGACCCACTTTTTGGTTGGTGTTGAATGAACATGGGCTGCTAAAAATTTTTAGAATTGGTGGATTCAAGGATGGCATGCGTAGGAATAATAAGAAAGAAATAATATATTTTATTATTTTAGTCTTCTATGGCGTTCTAACATTTTTCTATAAATAGACGCTTATGTTAAAATTAAAAATCACACCAGAAACAAGTTTTCTTTCTCTCTAGATTATCGAGCGTATTTTTTTGAGTATTTTGATATTTGAGAGTTGCTATTCAAAGATAAGTTTACATCAAGACTATATCCAAAATTCATCAAAATACGGTTATTTTGAGGTAAGGGATGTTATTTCTTCTTAAATGATATTATTTTCTTCAATATCATTATGTCAAAATATTGGTTTGAACTTTTTATCAAATTTGGAACTTTTTGTATCGAGGTTACTATTCACGTATATCTGACTTTATTCACGATATCGACACTATTCACGAATCGACACTATTCAATTAGAAAAATGAAATTTTCTTATTTTTGTCCAAGATGTCTATTATGGTTACTATCTTTGATTGTATCCATGTTTTGGTCTTTATTTTTGAATTCTGCTTCAAAATTGGTTATTATGAAGTATTATTGATCTTGGATAAACTATTATACGAATCCTTAATATTTGTCCTTCTGTCTCACTGGATTCGTTTTCTTTAAAATATTTTTCATCATCCTCAGTCCTAAATGATGATATTCTTGAATATCTTTGGCACATAGTGCAAAAGATGAATGATTAATCGATGAATATCTTTGGCCGTAGTGCAAAGATGAGCAGTGTTGAGATGAACATGACCAACCCGGGTGATACAAATGAATATCTTTGGTCTCAGTGCAAAGATGAATATTGATTAAAGATGTATATTGATTGTTTTTACTGAGGATAAAATATTGATGATGGACTTTTAAATCTTAGAAGATAGTAGAACTCATTCTTTACTTGACTCTTGTAATGGATTCTTTGTTTCAAGCTGCGATTGTTGATCTAAAACTTGTTGTCTATTATATTTTATCGATTTTCCTGTTGAAAACTAATGATAATTTGTTGTATATTATCTTAGTCATAATATTCTTTCTTTGGGCTAGTTGAGCTCACCCTTTTCCTCTTTGTTCCATTTTTTCTTCTCGGGAGGTGAGAACATAGCGAGGATCTAGTCGGGGTATGGAGTGATGGTTCTAGAAAGATGTTTTAGCGATCCTCACTATTTCTGTAAAATAGTGTTTGAATAATTGTAATGAGGACTTATTTGAGTATGGATATTGTCTAGAAGACAATATTTGTATTTAAACTCATAGTATGTGTTGTCGTATTTTGCAGGACAATTGTATTATTGAAGTTGTAGTTTGCTTTATGTACCATGTATTTGGCGACTCGAATGGGTGTTGTATACCTATTTTGGGGCGTCACAGATTGGTATCAAAGCTTAGGGATATAATTGTCCAGGCGGAGATCGGGAATAGAACTAGGAGGGAGAGATGAGTAAATCCTTCATTAGTGTGTCCTATCTAAGATTATTTGTTAGTCAGTCATAATATAGGGATATTATGTGATATGCTAATTTGTTTAATTAACCCTTGTTTTATGGCAGTATTTAAGAATGGTTGCTGAGAACGTTAACAATGGGGTGTATGAGACTGTGGAACAACCTTTAGTTATAAACAAGGAGAACGTGCAACAGGAAGGCAATATTCCTCCTGTAAACAACACTACCGAGCAAACGATGAATAATGGAATGTTTAGAAGCTTTTTGCAGTTCATGCAAAATCAGACGAGGGAGACTCGTGTACAAAATATGGGTGGAAGTGATAGCAACGCGCGATCTATCACAGCCAAGCAGTTCAAGGAGTTGGGACCACCAGAATTTATTGGAAATCTGGATCCGATCAAGGCGAAAACATGGGTCAAGCAAATTACCAAGATATTTGATGTCTTAGGATGCACGGAGGAACAGAAGGTTCCATTCGCCACCTTTATGTTTCGCGGTGAGGCAGACTACTGGTGGGAGTATGTGAAGCGTACCCAGCCTGCTCCACTCAATATGTCGTGGGAAATATTTCAAAAACTATTCAATGACAAGTACTTTCCTGAAAGTATTCGTCATATGAAGGAGGTAGAGTTTATCGGTGAACAAAACAACACGATTGTCCCAAAGACGAGGCAAAGTTCATTTGAGTTATCCGGTGTTTGCACCTCATTTGGTAGAGAATGAGGAACGAATGACAAGGATGTTTCTGAGAGGTCTAAAACCCGAGATTCGTCAATACCTTATCTCTCATAAATTTTCTCTGTATTCAGATGTTGTCAACAGGGCTCAATTATTAGAGGGAGATAGTGAGTATGTTCAACCGAGGGGATCACAACCGGGTCATACCTATGGTGTGGAATCATCGAGCGATGATAACCAACGAGGAGGAAAAATACGAACAAAGTCGGTAACCAATCGGGTGGTCATCGTGGCCATGATAATAGGAGAGGTGAGTCAAGTGAAAATTTCAGAAAGAGGAGATTCAACAATGACGGGAAGACATCAGCAGCAGCACCAACACCAGTAACAAATTCTAGGGGAGGAGAACGACTACTAGTTAGATGTTACAAATGCGGGAAAGAGGGACATATCAGTCCAAACTATCCACAACAATCCAAGGTATGTTACAACTGTGGAAAGGAAGGCCACATAGCTCGGGATTGTCCTGTAGCAAAACCAAGTTCAACGGGAATGGTGACTCCAAGGGCTGTCCCGGATAAGTCAAAATCAGCGGTTCCTAGAAGAGCGTTTGTCGTGACTGGCCAAAACGTGAGGAACCCAAACGAGGTGATCACGGGTAAGCTAATCTTAAACTCTTACAAAGTTTATACCTTACTAGATACCGGTTCTACCCATTCTTTTATCTCTCCTGCTTGTGCTCAACGTTTAAACTTGACTCCAGAGAAATTAGACTTTGATTTATCTGTAGAAACTCTGTTGGGTGAAACCTTCGTTACATCTACAGTTTATAAATCTTGCATGATCCAATTTGGCACTATCACATTACATGTTGATCTTATCTCTTTAAAGATACTTGCTTTTGATGTGATTTTAGGAATTTATTGGTTAACCACTCATCATGCCAAAATTGATTGTTTTCGTAAGGTTGTTAGTTTTTATATTCCTAACCAACCTGTCATATGAATTCAAACTACTAAACCACTAAATCAGTCATTGTCATATCAAGCCACAAAGCTATTCGTTTATTGAAAAATTGATGTCAAGCTTTCTTAGCCCATGTTATGGATTTGAACAAAGACAAGTCAAATTTGAATAATATTTCTGTTGTTAGAGAATTTCCTGATGTATTTCCTGAAGAACTTCCCCGCCTACCCCGGAACGTGATGTTGAATTCTTTATTGATCTTGAACCGCATAAAAGCCCATTTCTAAAACCCCATATCGAATGGCTCTATTGAACTTCGAGGAGTTAAAACTCCAACTACGGAGTTATTAGACATCCGGTTTCATTCGTCCTAGTACATCTCCTTGGGGTGCTCCTATTTTATTCATAAAGAAGAAAGACGGGAGTATGCGACTTTGTTTGACTACCGAGAATTGAACCATGTCACCATCAAGAATAGGTATCCGTTACCTCGCATTGATGACCTGTTCGACCAGTTGCAAGGAGCACAATTTTTTTCAAAGATCGACCTTCGTTCTGGATATCATCAGCTGAAGTTTAAAACTGAGGATATTCCAAAGACTGCCTTCAGAACTTGGTACGACCATTATGAATTCTTAGTCATGTCTTTTGGATTGACTAATGCTCTAGCTGCTTTCATGGATATGATGAACCGAGTATTCAAGGAATATTTGGATCAGTTCGTTGTTGTCTTTATTGATGACATCCTCATCTATTCCAAAAGCCGTGAAGATCATGAGCACCATTTGAAGCTGATACTTGAAAGGCTTCGTGAAAACAAGCTTTATGCCAAGCTGAAGAAATGCGAGTTCTGGCTTGAGGAAGTAGCATTCCTTGGGCACGTGGTGTCAAAACATGGAGTATCTATTGACCCCCCTTGTTTGTATAAATTTTAAATCACATACATCACTATGTATCAGATCAAGTGGTTCTGTATTTCTTTTAACTGTATGAAATGAAGATCTTGTTAATTTTGATTCAACACAAATTTCACATTTATGTTTATGATCAATTTGGAATGTTAGAATATGTTGTAAATTAATTAACCTACGTAGGGTATTATAATTTACATGTCCAAGTCTACCATGCCATAAATTAAGTGACTCAATGATATAAGCAGAAGAAGTATTATTCTTATTATTAATCATTGCATTGGACTTATTAGAGATGGTATTAATTTTCCACATGCCATTACAAACATACCCCTTTCCCACATACATTCCCCCTTTTGACAAAACAAACTTGTCCGATTCAAATACCATCCTAAAACCATGAGTGCTTAGGAGGCTACCAGATACAAGATTCTTCCTAATTTTAGGAACATACAGAACATTCTTCAGAGTCACTTCTTTTCCCAAAGTCATCTTCAGAATTACAGTACCACTTCCCTTAATCTTGGAAGTTGTAGCATTGCCCATGTAGAGCTTCTCCCCATTCTTGCTGGGAACCAGTTCAGCAAAAGAATCTTTGTCACAGCAGACATGACGTGTGGCACCGGTATCCAGCCACCATTCCCTTGGATTTGAGTCAACGAGGTTGACTTCAGAAATCACAGTACATAAGTTGATGTCAGACACATCTCTAGCAATTTCTTCCACAACATGTACTTTATTAGGCTTCAACTTTCTAGGCAGCCTACATTCAGAGGACTTGTGCCCCTCCTAGTTGCAATTGTAGCATTTTCCATTAAATTTTGGTTTCTTGGAAATACCACCCTTAGGACCCAGTTTGGACCCAGATTGAGGTTTTTTTTCCTTTCTTGGAGTCTTTATTGACCTCCACCACATTCACCCTAGCCTCAGACTGGAGGGCAACGTTGGAGAATTTCTTCTCCGAGCCTTTGTTGTCTTCCTCAATACGAAGTCTAACAATTAGCTCTTCAACTGTCATCTCCTTTCGCTTATGCTTAAGGTAATTTTTGAAGTCTTTCCAACCAGGTGGTAACTTTTCAATAATACAAGCCACTTGGAAAGATTCATTAATTACCATACGTTCAGCATGAATCCCATGGATAATCAGTTGGAGTTCTTGAACTTGATTCACAACAGTTTTTTAATCAACCATTTGGAAATTCAGGAATTGGCTCACTAAAAATTTCTTAGCGCTAGCATCCTCTGATCTGTATTTTTGGTCAAAGGATTCCCAAAGTTCCTTTGCCGTTTTCTTAATACTGTATACACTATAAAGTGCATCAGTTAGACCGTTCAAAATGTAATTACGGCAAAGGAAATCAGATTGTTTCCATGCCTCAATTGCATTGTAGGCGGTGACATTATCCACCTCATCATCTCTGATAACAGGAGGATCATCCTTCAAGCAATTAGCCAAATTCAGCATAGTAAGGTAAAATAGCATCTTCTGTTGCCAAGTTTTAAAATTCACACCAGTGAATTTTTTTGGTTTTTCATTGTGATTGACAGGTATGATTTGGCGGGGAGCTGCAATCTGGAAACTAGACAGGTATATAGGACCGTAACCAATGTTACGTGAACCGATACGCTTACGTCCATCGGTGCCATTCTCGTGAACTAGAACCTAGATTGTTACGTGGACCATTGGAACAATTTCATTCTCGTGAATAATATTCATTACGAAAATACAAATGATTCTAAGTTAGTCTAAAAAAACAACAAACAACAACTGTTTTGAATAGGAAATATATTATTATTTAATTATTCCAGAACGGTCCAAGTGAGTATTAACCAAGAACAGTCCAAGTAAGAAAACCAAGTAAAGGTATTCCAAAGCAAAGGTATAATCTGCAACTTAATAAAAGATTAACCAAAACAAGAATATTGTCTTAAGATTGTTAGCCACGTTAGTAATAATCTTTTTGCAGAAGCAGAAATACAATAAAATTCGGAAAAAAAAATTCTATATTGATATTAAAGTAAAACCCAAAATAAAACAAAACAAATTTAACCTTAATACAATGGACGTTGAACAGACTAGAAAATTGTAGCTTTGAGGATTGTGTAAACGGCTTTCCTTAAGACAATATTTGGTAGTGGCGGAACAAATTGTCTCCCGAGATACAACAAAGCTCGAAGCAAACTCTACGTGTGTAGAAAAATTATCACCGAAAGCGAAGGAAGAACAAAGAAGAGGGCCTAAACTATTTTTTCCCACTATTTTTTTCCCCACTATTTTCCCCAAAATCCACACTTTTTACATCCTGGGAGAATAATCTTATAACAAGAGTTGAGTTAAAGAATCGCCAAATATCCAATTAATTCCATCATTGATGTCCATTAAGCCTTCTTAAAGTAGGCCATCAATTTCTCATTCATACCATCCGCTTTCTCAACATATCTATTATCTATTATCTATATATACTAAATCACGATACATAACACAATATTGTGACATTTGTCATTCTACAAATTCAACACTTGTCCATCTTAAATACTTTTAATTATGTCCCAATTATCTTAATTATAACCTATCATTTTTTAAATTATGGAAAAATAATAACAAACCAATTATCTTAATTATATCCTATCCTTTTTTAAATTATGGAAAAATAATAACAAACCAAGTAGAATTTAATCTCTTCAACAACCAATGAGCAAAATTTTATATGGATAAAACTTCCTAACTTAATTAGAGTTTGAAATAATGTTAATGATTACTTGACCTAATCCTCCATGCATATATATATATATATATATATATATATATATATATATATATATATATATATATATATATATATATATATATATTAATCAAAGCTAATTATTTATTCTCATGGTGAATGGCAACCATGGCTTCTTCTTCTTCTTCACAAAATTTTCTCCTCTTTCTTTCCGTTTTGTCTCTCTGTCTTTCTTCTACTTATGTCATTCACGTTTCGCACGATGGAAGAGCCATCACCATTGATGGTGAACGAAAAACTAATATTGTCTGGTTAAATTCATTACCCGAGAACTAATAAAATGAGAACTATTATATACACACATTATTACATACAGGTTACAGCTATATGCAGGAGTGTGAAACATAACCCAGAAGCGGGTGGAATTATTTCATTGGTTTGCCCATTTTCTAAATTTTTAGATATTATGTGCTAAATTTGAGATTATTGCATTTGCATTTAGTTTCTGATATGCAGAATAATGTTTGCAATTGATTTGATTGATCTGATATTTGTGTTGTCAATCGTGTTTAATTAAAAATTTTGATGGGTTTTCGATCGGAGAGTTTGTGTTTAGAGCTATTCACATTTCTTATATCAACAGTGGGTTTATTTCTTAATTTGATTTTACTGCCCTTTTAATTCAATGACGATCTCTCTTCCTCTGCCTTTTGTCGAAGGTTAATGGGCGTTCATTCAATTTCATCATTTTTTATTTCAGGCGTTTAATGAGTGATGTTTTTTTGGGAATTTGTGTCAATGTGGTGAAGAGATATTGATTTCTTAGGAGTTTTGAGTTTTGGGTATAGCGCATTTTGATAATTTTTATGCATTTATTATGTTGGATGTAAACACATTGTTGAATTGGAAAGAATAAAGGAGTTTAATTTTGATTTAATTTGATTTTTTTTTTTTATGATTTTAATGCTTGAATTTCTTTTTCTTTATATTCTTAATTTGAGATCTAGAAGAAGTCAGATGGGCATGTGAATCTTTATTTTCTCTGTGTTTCTACAAAATAAAAATTTTAAAAATATTCACAGTCTTAAAAATGGATGAACGGATGCAAATGTTTTACAGCTTACTTTTTATTCTCTTTATTTTTTTCATCGAACTTTAGCGAATTAGTTCATTTTTGTAACTCAATTAATTCAATTATTTTCTCCGTATATATCAATTATTCATCTTTATGCTCTCAAATTTAATAATATTTCTCAACTCCAATTTTGTTTGTGTTTTTTTTCTCTTCAAAAGAAATTAAATATGTAATATTTATTTAAATATAATGCTACGTGTATCAAGAAAGAAAGATAAAAAACTATCTTTTTAAAAAAAATTATTCAAGTCGAGAAAATGACGTTCTTTTTCATCTTATTTTCAGTTTAGCAACCAAACAAGGGAAACAATGCATTTTCATTAAAAATAATTTCATCAGAAATCATTTTTTCACAAAGGTTTTCCGTGAAACAAACGGAGCTCTGTTGGGTTACATGGTTTTTTTTTCCTTTAAATTTATGAATATGATTTTTGGAGGATTTTTATGTTACTTATCAAAAAAAAATACAAACAACTTTGGTTTATGTTTTTTCTAGGTTAGTGGCGAGGCAAAGGAAAAAAACCACAGCTTGGTTTTGACACTCGAGCGATATGACTTCGTAGTAGTATATTTGCCTTCTTTTTACTATTTTCTTTTCTTTTTCCTGAATAATATTTTATTGGATTGTATATATTAGGGTGTTGAGAGACCTGTCTGATCTTGATTATTAGAAGTCTTGGCTTAGTTAAGGTATTTTTTGATCTGATCTGAATCCTATTTGGTTCCATTTAATTTCATGTTTTTCAAGAAGGGGAAATATTAGATTAAAAAAATAATGTAACATGATAATTATAGGACTAATCCCATCCAAAATCAAATCATAGTCATTTTCATTACATATTTTTTAATTTTATTTATTTGTATATTGACAACATGATATATGAAGTATGAAAGAAGATTCTTTAATATAGTTGCATTTCTTTCTGTTTTTGGTTAATGGTAGGTGTTGATATATATTTTGTTAATCAAATAGTAAAGCCAGAGACAGTTTGAGGAGTATGTGTTTCAGGGTTCTGTGATGACAAAAGGAGGAAAAATTTATTTTCGACCTTGAACTTTCTATCTTCCTTGCATATGATATAAAAAGAAATTTTTTACAAAATTATATATTATAAATTTATAATAATAGAATAAATTTCCTTCGACTTGTATTTATGATGTGAGACCCCGAATTTTATGAAATAAAAGTATTCAATTTTTCTATTTTGGTGAATGGTTAAATTGATAAAAGGTTAAAGTTAAGGGTGATATGTGAAAAATTTTTAAAGTAGACAAGTTGTCATAAAATACCCAGTTACTATTCACTCTAGTATTATTCACTCGGGTATTTGGGACATTTTTTGTGTCGGAGTACTATTCACAAGTTACTATTCATGAGTTACTATTCACGAACTACTATTCACGAGTTACTATTCACGAGTTACTATTCATGAGTTACTATTCACAAGATACTATTCACCTGAACAAAATATATTTCTTTTCGGTCCAAATCATTTTTGGGTACAATATTTTTCCATGAAGAGATGTACTAATTTTTCAGACCGTTGGTTGAAATTATAACAGAAAAGCTTTTTATATAAAACAGAATACTTTTATAAAGTTATTCTATAAATAGAATATATTATATTCTATTGTGCATAGTATTTTGCATAGTAAAATCTTTTTATATAAAACAGAATACTTTATTAAAGTTATTCTATAAATAGAATATATTACATTTTATTATGCATAGTATTTGCATAGTGCCTGCATAATGTTTGCATAGTAAAAATCTTTTTATATAAAATAGAATATATTATATTTTATTTAAAAGATTTTGCTTTAAATATGGACCGTTCGATTAAAATAAATCAATCTGGACCGTTCATGGGTTGGTTACTATTCATTCCATTCTTCTATAAATAGAAGCATTCTTTCATTATTTCTTACGAATTCACTGAAACTCTAGAGAGAGAAACTATAGAGAGAATTCTTCTTCTACAATCTTGAGCATATTTCTTTAGAGTTTATGAAAACTTTGAGAGTAGTGCAAGTTTTCTTCGAGTATATCCTCGCCCTACTAGTCGGAATACTCTTATTTGAAAGGTAAAGGGATATTATTATGGTAGGGGATATAATTGTCGTACTCGTAAAAGATATTATTATTATTTATTATTGTGTTGGAATAACCTGTATACGCGGGATACCCTATACTTTTGAAATTCTTCTGTTATTCCAATATTTATTATTATGTTAGAATAACCTGTCTATGCGAAGTACCGCATACATGGTGAAATTCTTCTATTATTCCATTCTTTATTATTATGTTGGAATAACCTGTTTATGCGAAATACTTCATACATGGTGAAATTCTTCTAGTATTCTATTCTTTATTATTATGTTGGAATAACATGTTTATGCGAAGTACCGCATACATGGTGAAATTCTTCTATTATTCCGTTCTTTATTATTTTGTCGTAATATCCTCGCTTGGCATAATTTACGCTGACACGGTTCCATTATTATTTATTATTCCGTTCTTTATTATTCTCGCCGAATATCCTATCTGTAATGTTTATGCCGGACACGGTTCCAATATTTATTATTCGTTTAATATCCTGCATGCATAAGTGATTACGCATGACTGGTTCCATTATTTATTATTCTGTTTGAATAACTTTGTGCATGCGGATTACGCGCGCATGGTGAAATTCTTCTCATTATTCCATTCTTTATTATTATGTTGGAATAATCATGCTATCTGAGAAATTGCATACATGGTGAAATTCTTTTATTATTCCATTCTTTATTATTATGTTGGAATAACTTTTCTCATGCTAAGTAATCTTTACATCGTGTGAAATTGTTTTATTATTTCATTCTTTATTATACTGTTGGTTATTGGTTTTACAATTGTTTGTCTTTGGCCCGTAGTGGTGCAAAGATGATATGTTGTTGAATATCTTTGGCCCGTAGTGCAAAAGATGATCTCGTTGTTTTGATATCTTTGACCAGTAGTGTGAAGATGGGCGGTGTATGACATGATCATGATCACTAGTGATACTAACGAATATCCTTGGCAGTAGTGCATGGATAATTCAATGATGTGATTAAGCGGATCATGACCATTAGTTAACAAATGAATGTCTTTGGCCGTAGTGCAATCGACGAGACAATTGATTGGTATGATCATGACCATTGGTTTTATAGTTGAATATCTTTTTCCCATAGTGCAAAGATAGACAACTGATTGGTATGATCATTATTATTACATGTGAATATCTTCAGCCTTTGGGGTAAGGATATTGAGTAAAAGTTCTATTAAGCCTTTGTGGCAAGAAGGAACTGTTAATTCACATTATTAAAAATATGAATTATGAATTTAACTGACATCTTTGGTGGTTCAGGTGAAGACTAGTGATGAAAGTTCTATTTATCTTGAGTATAACAAAGAACTGTTGATGAGTAGTACAAGAATAAAATATCAACGATGGACTTTTAATCTAGAAGAGATAGTAGATATTATGTTACTTGACTCTTCTAATGGATTGCTTGTTCCCACAGAGTTAAACTTGATGTACATTATATTTTATCGCTTAACATCGTTGAAGGCTAACGATAAATTATTACGCATTATCTTAGTCATAATATTTCTTCTTGGGCTAGTTGAGCTCATCCTTTTCTTTCATTTTTGTTCTCTTGAGGAAATGAGAGCGTAAATTTGGGACTAATCGAGGAGCGGTGGCCGGTCGAGATGATAGCATTAGTAGTCCTCACTATTACATTAAATAGTGTGACAATAAATGTAATGAGGACTCCATTGAGTGTGGATATTGTCTAGATGACAATATTTATATTAAAACTCACGAGTATATGTCTTGTCAGTATTCTTCTACGGCAATTTGTATAATTAAGTTGTGGCGCCCCAAAATTAGGTATACATCACCCATCTTGGGTCGCCAGATACATGGTACATAATTCAAATACAACTTACTAATACAACCATCAGTATACAATACGACACAAAACATAAACATGTGAGTTTGAATACAATTATTGTCTACTAGAGATTATACAAACTCAAAAGGAGTCTCATTACAATTATTATCACAATATTTCACAAAATAGTGAGGACTACAAATGCTATCCTCTGACCATCACCCGCTCCCCGACTCGTCTCAAAATATATTCTCATTTCCTCAAGAGAATAAAGAAAGAAAGGGAGAGCGAAACTAGCCCAAAGAAGAAATATTATGACTAAGATAATGCGTAATAAATTATCATTAGCCCCTCAACAATGTTAAACCGATAAAATATAATAGACATCACGCTTAACTCAGCGTGAACAAATAATCCATTAAAAGAGTCAAGTAGAGAATAAATCTACTATCTTTTATGATTTAAAAGTTTTCATCACTTTTATCACGAGACTCGACAATAAATATTCTACATCATCGAATCACCCCTCGCATTCACGACCAAGGATATTCTTTAGTATCACGACCACAATTATCCATGCACTACAAAGCCAAGAATATTTGTGTATTCATTAATGGTCATGATCATGCCATAAAATAATTCATCTTTGTTCCTTGGCAAGAGAATCCATAGCCATAATCATACCAAAAATCATCCCATCAATGCACTACGGGCCAATGAGGACTTTTAATTTTCACATCATTTGTAACATTACTTAAGGCTGATTATACCGAATAATCCCTCGGTCATAATCATACCAAGTCCATCTATGCACTACAGGCCACAGATGAATTTCAACATAACATAAACATGAGGATGATGACAATGATATAAGAATTCAATTAAACAAGTTCAAGAATTAATTTGTCCAGGAACCAATAACGTCCAAATTGTCAACATGATACTTCTTTGTAGAGTAAAATTCAAGAATGCTCAGAAGAATATTTTCACGAAAAGATCTTTGGATGAAGCGCAAATATCAAGGATATTCCACTAATTTCATGGAGTATAGAAGTCAAAATTTTAATCAATCTGAGTATAATACCGAATGGAATAACAAAAGATATCACCATGCACGCGGATTGCCGCATGTACGGTTATTTCAACAAAATAATAATAACGGAACCAGGTCAGGTGAAATTTACACCGACAGGATGTTCCAATAGAATAATAAATGCGAATAATAAATGACGGAACCAGTCCAAATAGATAACATGATAAAGTTATTCCGCGAGAATAATAAAGACGGAATAATAAAAATGGAACCCTATGCAGCGTATAAAGATGATGGATATTCCGAAAAGAATAATGAAGAATGTCACCAAGTATAGGGTAGCTCAGCATGATACAAAGTTATTCCAACAAAACAATAAAGAAATGGAATAATGTAAGTTCTCTTCTTGAATACAAAAGGATAATATCCCTTCTTAGTAAAATAATACTTGATATAAGAGTAGTGAAGTAAGCGAGAAAACTTTTTTCTATCTCTCATAGTCTCTCTCATAGTTTCTCTCTCTAGAGTTCAATGAATTCATAAGAAAATAATGAAGGAATAAGCTTCTATTTATAGGAAAATGGATGCATAAGTAATTAATCCATGAACGGTCCGTATTGATTTACTTTAATCTGACGGTCCATATTTAAAGAAAATCTTTTAAATAAAATATAATATATTTTATTTATATAAAAAGATTTTACTATGCAAACACTATCTGCGCACTATGCAAACACTATGTATAATAAAATATAATATATTCTATTTATAGAATAACTTTAATAAAGTATTCTATTTTATATAAAAATATGTTTCTATTTTATTACGTTAATAATACTGAATAAAACAAAACTTCTAAATTAACAATAATTGAATCAAATAATGTGAGATACTATGCAAAGAACTATTGTAGCAATAATTAAACAAAAGCGAGTGACTTCTCACATAAATATCAATAATCAATACGATGCTGTTACTATACAACAACGCCAGACATCGTGTTTTTTACTACCGAGTAGTTCAACAAAAGATCAACGGTAAAAATTCACCGTTATTTTCAATAAAATATTTTTGTCGTTTTCTCAATCCGACAATAATTTCGTTGTAGGGGTCCACTTAATGATTGTCTTGCCGCATCTAATATTTCTGTTTTAAACGAATATTCCCCAATTAATCGAATATAATATGACAACTTGCATACTTTGCAAAATTTATAAATATTACCCACAACTATAACATTATCTCAAATTCACACCATAATATAAAAAATTATTTCTAGAAAATTAATTCTTTATTCATAAAATCTGGGGTTTCACAATCTCCCCTCTTTATGGAATTTTGCCCTTGAAATTTACGTACGACGCACACGGTATGCCGTAATGGTGAGGATACCTTGACTTCATTTCATTTTAACTCTTGAGGTATAACCCTCGAGTGTTGGATACGATTCTTCTTATCCAAGATTTTAACACGAGATCTCATACGTTAAATCATCTCGCTATCTCAAATGCGATTCTAAATTAATAATGTGGTTCGGGTCATCCACATATTTACGTAACGTTGATACGTTAAAAATGTTATGAAACGCCGACATACTTGGCAAGAAAACTAGTCTATAATGTTGGGCTTCTACGCGAAGCACAAATGAAATTAAAATTTTAAAGCAATTTCCAAACCCTAAACCGGATCCATGCGAAAATCAATTAATTCGTAGGTTTAGAGATTATACCAGATATAAACAAAACGAGAATCAAAAGCGATCGTGTTTCGAATCTCCAACGCAATACAAACCGATTAAGGCCTTCTACTAGATCCACATCGAACGCCGCATTTAACCGGCAAATCAAACGATTCTCGCAATAAGAAGGACTTCATGTACTAGCCACCAAAAGGAATGGATTTTGAAACCGTTTCTCTCTAGTCTCTCTCTAAGAATGGCTAGGGTTTTTCAATTATGATATCTTACCCTAAGTAGTCGCTATATATCATATATATAGTAGTTAAAAGGAATTAATCAAATCAAAACCTAATTTTATAAAATCCGAATTTATATATATATATATCTCTTAATTAAGTCTTACTTAATTAATATACATATATACAAATTATCCTTTTAATTTAAATTGCGATTTAAATACTATTAATCATATTAATATATTTAAATCCTTAAAATTTAAATTAATTCCTTTAAATAACGTTCTATGTGTGTGTGACCTTATAGGTTATTATTACGTTGGCAATAATTTTAAAATC
Organism: Panax ginseng; assembly: GCA_020205605.1. Lineage (NCBI taxonomy): Eukaryota > Viridiplantae > Streptophyta > Magnoliopsida > Apiales > Araliaceae > Panax > Panax ginseng. The sequence goes on from CM035148.1 coordinate 34,342,682, forward strand.
ATATTATAAAATTATAAATGCTTAATGCATCTAGTAATGCATCATCGCTACCCAAGTAATAATAAGATCGATGATTCGATGCAACCTTTTCGTGACCAATGTTTCAATGTAATTTAATCCTTTTAACCTTAATATCCTAGATTAAACTCGAGTCATGGAATGTGTCATACTCTTCATAATTTAATCTGAGTTTTCTTGATCAATGAGTAGACTATATGAAACAAATCACTATTTGAGCATGGCCATGCATTTCATAGTCCTACTCAATCAAGAGGCCTATGGATATCACCCATAATATATAGGATGGTTAAATTCCATCTAGATCACTCATATTTCTCACACGATTAATGATGAACCCAATAATTACCTTTATAGTCCACCCTATTAAAGGTGACATTTGATGATATCAAAGTACATAAATTCTCGTGTAGTAATATAGCGATTTCAGGTCGGAGGACCATTACATCATTGTGACTATGAGAATTTCAAATGACACTTCGCATAATGCTCCATATAGAATTCTCATGGTGGGTCTGTCCAAGACATCGTTTTCATATATGTACCTATGCATCGACTTAATATCTCATATATTTATGACCAATGAGATTTGGTTATCAATAATCCATATACTAGTCTCAATGCATCATTGTTGTCCCATCAACAATGATACTCGACTAGGGACATTTAAACAACACCGATACTAATGGTAATATATAATCTCATGTTCAAGTCACATACTTGAAACTATATAATTTGTATCACTTATTCTAAGAAATTTTATTATGTTAACAATTATATTACGCAAAGAATAAAACCATAATAAAATCATATATTTATTCAATCAAATATAATATCAAAACGTTAAGCAATTATATCAAATAATTGGCCTCTAGGGCATAAACTCTAACATATAAGCCACAGTTCCTACTCAAACGAAGATTTCAAATGGGCCAATTAAATCGAGGGTTGAGATTTCCTCTCTCAAAGAACTCTTGCTTCTAGAATAACGCCTTCTCTTGAACCTTCTTCTTCACATTCATCATATTCGGTATGTAGCTTGCTTGGCGTCTTTAACTTTATCGATTAAAGTCGATTTTACTCAGATATTCGTTATCTTCACGTGGGTCCCTAGAGTCTTTAACTCTATCTTCATCATTTGCAAGTTATACGAAATGAGTCTTTGTGTTAACAACATCGCACTTGTAAACGCATACGATTTTCAACTCAACACATCAGCTACCACGTTCGCTCTTCCACGATGATATTGAATAGTATGATCGTAATCTTCAACAGGTCGAGTCAACGTCTTTGGCGCATGTTACGTTCGTTTTAGTTGAAGAAATATTTTAAGGGTTTAAGAAATGGGTTTTGTACTGGTGTCAATACAAAATTCGATTTCACGCTCTGGGGTAGGCTAAGAAGTTATCAGGAATACGTCAAGAGATTTATTAATGATAGAAATATCATTCAAAACTGTTACTCTCATCCAAGACTTGGAAAGTACGTCACATTGATACCAACTGTGACTTTTATCCCTTAACCTAGATAGCACCTCATAATGATACCTATCAACTTGTCATCGTCATTCACGACGCCGCCACTGTAAAGTCCGGCTTTGCAGTATTCCACACAAGGAAGTCATCAATAAAAGGATCGGGGTTCTTTACTTATGGCTTGATATGACAATGATTGAATTTAGTGGTTTGGTTGCTTGAATTCGCATAATAGGTTGGTTAGGAATATGAAAGGTAACAACCTTACGAAAAACATGATGAGTAGTTAACCAATCGTTTTAAAAAAAAACACATCAAAGGCAAGTATTTTCAAAGAGATAAGATCGACAGGTAACATGAAAGTGTCGATTTGAATCAAACAAGATTTATAAACAGTGGAGGTAACAAAGGTTTCTCCCAATGGAGTTTCAATAGATAAATCAGAGTTTAACTTCTCCGGAGTTAAGTACAAACATTGAACACAACTAGGTGAAATTAAAGAGTGAGTAGAACCGGTATCTAACACGGTATAGACTTCGTAAGAGCTTATGATTAACTTACTCGTGATAATTTTATTCAGGTTCCTCGTCACGAGAAAAAAAAATGCTCTCTCTTAAACTATCGGCTTTGGCTTGTCTGGGACATCCTTTGTCATCACTATCCCGGTTGGACTTGACTTCACCATACGACAAAATCGAGCTAGGTGACCTTCTCTTCCGCAATTAAAACACGCATTGGATTGTTGCGTACAGTTTGGATGGATGTGTCCCTCTTGTTCGCATTTGAAACATACGACCGGTGGGCGTTCTTCTTCCTTTGAAACGGGTCTTTGGTCAAAGCGACGCGTCTTCACGTCATTGTTGAACCTTCTCTTCAAAAATGTCCATTCTTATTATCTTGGCCATGATTAGACCTTTGAAATGGTTACCATTCTTGGCATGATAATATCCCCAACGATGGTTATCGTTGTTCACGATGACCGCTGCCACCCCAGATGATTATTATCGTGTTGTTGGTCGTTGCCTTTTGGTCAGGCCGACTCATTATCACGCTCCAATAATCGAGCCCTATTCACAACATCTGAATATAAACAAAGTTTGTGAGAAATGAGGTATTGACGTATATCGGGTTTCAAACCTATAAAAAACATTCGCGTCATTCGCCTCATTCATTATCGACCAAATGGGATGCAAACCGGGATAACTCCTCAAATTTAGCCTCGTCTTTGCGATTACGGCCATATTGTTTTGCTCTAGCTTGATGAATTCTACCTCCTTCATGTGACAAATACTTTCAGGAAAGTACTTATCGTTGAATAATTCTTGGAACTTCTCCCAAGACATCTTGAGTGGCCGGTAGCACGCTTTTACGATTCCCACCAATGATCTCCTTCTTCACGCAACTTAAAGGTGGCGAATGGAACCTTTACTCCTCCTCGAGCATTCTAAGACATCAAATATCTTGGTAATTTGCTTTATCCATGTCTCCGCCTTTAAGGGTTCTCGCTTTCCCAAAACTTTGGTGGTCCCAGCTCCTTGAATCGCTTAGCGGTGACCAAATCAGAGGTTACCATTGTTTCCACCTGCATTATGGATGGGCGCCACTCGCCGTTGTTGCATGAATTGATCCTTAAACCGCTTAATGCGGTGACCGTCCCCGAGAGTTATCGATTTCTACCGCATTTTTGGATGAGAGCGCCTTCTGTTGTTGCATGAATTGCATAAAGCCTCGACCATCCCATCATTCACCATTTCACCGGTGTTATTGTTTTCATGAGGAGTATTGTCCTCCGCGTTTGCACATTATCCTCGATTATTGATCCGTGGAGACTCAACAGTCTCCGTGCTCCATTGATAATCTCAACATTCTCGGATGCCATTTTCAAACACCGCCACAAAACAAGGGTTAATTAACATATCACATATTATCCCTATACTTTGACCGACCAATTAAATACCAAATAAACTTAGGTAGGTCATACTAGCGAAGGAATTCCCCTCTCTCCTCCTAGTTCTTATCTCACATCTTAGCGTGGATCATATCCTAAGCTTTGATACCAACCGTGGCGCCCCAAAATTAGGTATACATCACCCATCTTGGGTCGCCAGATACATGGTATGTAATTCAAATACAACTTACTAATACAACTGCTATGTATAATACGACAAAACATAAACTGTGAGTTTGAATACAATTATTGTCTCACTAGAGATTATACAAACTCAAAAGGAGTCCTCATTACAATTATTATCACACTATTTCACAAAATAGTGAGGACTACTAATGCTATCCTCCGGACCATCATTCCGCTCCCCGACTCATCCCAAATTATATTCTCATTTCAAGAGAATAAAGAAAGAAAGGCCGAGCTCAACTAGCCCAAAGAAGAAATATTATGACTAAGATAATGCAGAATAAATTATCATTAGCCCCCAACAATGTTAAACTGATAAAATATAATAGACATCACGTTTAACTGCAGCGGAACAAATAATCCATTAAAAGAGTCAAGTAGAGAATAGAATCTACTATCTTTTATGATTTAAAAAGTTTTTCATCACTTTTATCGCTGAGACTCAGCTTAATAAATATTCTACATCATCGAATCACCCCTGCACTACGACCAAGGATATTCTTTAGTATCACGACCACAATTATCCATGCACTACAGGCCAAGAATATTTGTGTATTCATTAATGGTCATGATCATGCCATAAAATAATTCATCTTTGTTCCCTTGGCCAAAGAGAATCCATAGCCATAATCATACCAAAAACTGTCCATCAATGCACTACGGGCCAATGAGGACTTTTAATTTTCACATCATTTGTAACATTACGGTCATGATTATACCGAATAATCCCTGGTCATAATCATACCAAGTCCATCTATGCACTACAGGCCACAGATGACTTTCAACATAACATAAACATGAGGATGATGACAATGATATAAGAATTCAATTAAACAAGTTCAAGAATTAATTTGTCCAGGAACCAATAACGTCCAAATTGTCAACATGATACTTCTTTGTAGAGTAAAATTCAAGAATGCTCGTAAGAATATTTCCACGAAAAAAGATATGGATGAAGCGCAGAGATATCAAGGATATTCCACTAATTTCATGGAGTATAGAAGTCAAAATTTTAATCAATCGAGTATAATACCGAATGGAATAACAAAAGATATCACCATGCATGCGGTATTGCGCATGATTTGCTTATTTCAACAAAATAATAATAATCGGAACACGTGTCGTGTGAAATTCACAATCGATGTAATGTTCCAATAGAATAATAAATGCGGAATAATAAATGACGGAACCCGAGTCCAAATAGATAAGCATGCATGTTGAGTTATTCCGATGTAATAATAAAGACGGAATAATAAAAAATGGAACCAATGTCCATGTATATAGAGACGCATGATATTCCGACGTAATAATAAAGATGTAATAATAGAAGAATGTCACCAAGTATAGGTAGCTCATGATATCAAAGTTATTCCAACAAAACAATAAAGAAATGGAATAATGTAAGTTCTCTTCTTGAATACAAAAGGATAATATCCCTTACCGTAAAATAATACTTGATATAAGAGTAGTGAAGTAGAAGAAAACTTTTCTTCTATCTCTCTATAGTCTCTCTCTATAGTTTCTCTCTCTAGAGTTCAAAGAATTAGTAAGAAAATAATGAAGGAATGAGCTTATTTATAGGAAAATGGAATGCATAGTACCTAATCCATGAACGGTCCAGATTGATTTACTTTAATCTGACGATCCATATTTAAAGAAAAATCTTTTAAATAAAATAAAATATATTCTATTTATATAAAAAGATTTTTACTATGCAAACACTATGCGGGCACTATGCAAACACTATGCATAATAAAATATAATATATTCTATTTATAGAATAACTTTAATAAAGTATTCTATTTTATATAAAAAGATGTTTCTATTTTATTACGTGAATAAAACAAAACTTCTAAATCAACAATAATTGAATCAAATAATGTGAGATACTATCGTGAACTATTGTAGCAATAATTAAACAAAACCGAGTGACTTCTCACATAAATATCAATAATCAATCTTTGTGCTTACTAGTAATAACGCTGTGACATCAGATTTTTTTTTACTACCGAATAGTTCAACAAGATCAACCAGTAAAACTTCCGCCATTATTTTCAATAAAATATTTTTGTCGTTTTCTCAATCCGAATAATAATTCCGTTATAGGGTCCACCAATGATTGTGCCGCCGTCTTTAATATTTCCTTCGCTTAAAACGAATATTCCCGACCAATCGAATATAATATGACAACTTGCATACTTTGCAAAATTTATAAATATTACCCTCAACTATAACATTATCTCAAATTCACACCATAGTATAAAAAAAAATATTTCGAGAAAATTAATTCTTTATTCATAAAATCTGGGGTTTCACATAAGTTGTATTTGAATTTTGTACCATGTATTTGGCGACTCAAGATGGGTGATGTATACCTAATTTTGGGGCGCCACAACAGTATCAAAGCTTAGGGATATGATCCCTGGCTAAGATGTGAAACAAGAACTTGGAGGGGAGAGACGGGGAATTCCTTCGCTAGTATTACCTACCTAAGTTTATTTGGTATTTAATTGGTCGGTCAGAGTATAGGGATAATATGTGGCATGTCAATTAACCATTATTTTGAAACTGTATTCTAGAATGATATTTGAAATACAGGAGATAAGCAATTGGAAAATTATGATACAGAGGAAATAACCGGGAAGGTACAATCTGAAAAGAAAGCAAGGTATTCTCATCTCTTCGAATACTCAGATCGTCACGTAAATTTCGAGGGCGAAATTTCATAAGGAGAGGAGATTGTGAGACCCCGAATTTTATGAAATAAAAGTATTCAATTTTCTATTTTGGTGAATGGTTAAATTGATAAAAGGTTAAAGTTAAGGGTGATATGTAAAAAATTTTCAAAGTAGACAAGTTGTCATAAAATACCCAGTTACTATTCACTCTAGTATTATTCACTCGGGTATTTGGGACACTTTTTGTGTCGGAGTACTATTCACAAGTTACTATTCATGAGTTACTATTTACGAGCTACTATTCACGAGTTACTATTCATGAGTTACTATTCACGAGTTACTATTGATGAGTTACTATTCACAGGATACTATTCACCCAAACAAAATATATTTCTTTTCGGTCCAAATCATTTTTGGGTACAATATTATTCCATGAAGAGATGTACTAATTTTTCAGACCGTTGGTTGAAATTATAACATAAATGCTTTTTATATAAAACAGAATACTTTTATAAAGTTATTCTATAAATAGAATATATTATATTCTATTGTGCATAGTGTTTTGCATAGTAAAATCTTTTTATATAAAACAAAATACTTTATTAAAGTTATTCTATAAATAGAATATATTATATTTTATTATGCATAGTGTTTGATATAGGCTGCACTGATAGTGTTTTGCATAATAAAAATCTTTTTATATAAAATAAAATATATTATATTTTATTTAAAAGATTTTGCTTTTAAATATGGACCGTCCGATTAAAGTAAATCAATCTGACCGCTCATGGGTTGGTTATTATTCATTCCATTCTTCTATAAATAGAAAGCTTATTCTTTCATTATTTCTTACGAATTCAATTTGAACTCTAGAGAGAGAAAACTATAGAGAATTCTTCTTCTATAATCTTGAAATGTATTTCTTTAGAGTTTAAGAAAACTTTGAGAGTAGTGCAAGTTTTCTTCGAGTATATCCTCGCCCTACTAGTCGGAATACTCTTATTTGAAAGGTAAAGGGATATTATTATGGTAGGGGATATAATTGTCATACTCGTAAAAGATATTATTATTATTATTTATTATTGTGTTGGAATAATCTGTATACGCGGGATACCCTATACTTGGTGAAATTCTTCTGTTATTACATTATTTATTATTATGTTGAATAACTTTGTCTGGCAAAGTACCGCATACATGGTGAAATTCTTCTATTATTCTATTCTTTATTATTATGTTGAATAACTTTGTTTATGCGAAATAACGCATACATGGTGAAATTCTTCTATTATTCCATTCTTTATTATTATGTTGAATAACTTTGTTTATGCTGAGTACCGCATACATGGTGAAATTCTTCTATTATTCCATTCTTTATTATTTTGTCTAATATCCTCAGAGGTGCGAATTTCACTTTGACACGGTTCCATTATTTATTATTTCGTTTCTTTATTATTCTCGTCGAAATATCCTCGTCTTCAGGCATTTACGCCTTTAACTCGGTTCCAATATTTATTATTCTATCTAATATCCATGCTGTATGCGATTACGCATGACCGGTTCCATTATTTATTATTCTGTTTGAATAACTTTTGTTAGTCATGGATTACGCACGCATGGTGAAATTCTTCTGTTATTCCATTATTTATTATTATGTTAGAATAACCTGTCTATGCGAAGTAGTGCATACATGGTGAAATTCTTTTATTATTCCATTCTTTATTATTATGTTGGAATAACCTGTCTATGCGAAGTACTGCATACATGGTGAAATTATTTTATTATTCCATTCTTTATTATTATGTTAGAATAACCTGTCTATGCGAAGTACTGCATACATGGTGAAATTCTTTTATTATTCCATTCTTTATAATCTTTGTTGGTTATTGGTTTTACAATTTGTATGTCTTTGGCTGTAGTAGTAAAAAGATGATATGTTGTTGAATATCTTTGGCCCATAGTGAAAAAAGATGATCTCATGTTTGATAGCTTTGACCAGTAGTGTGAAGATGGATGGTATATGACATGATCATGACCACTAGTGATACTAACGAATATCCTTGGCGGTAGTGCATGGTTAATTCAATGATGTGATTGGCGGATCATGACCATTAGTTAACAGTTGAATGTCTTTGGCCAGTAGTGCAATCGGACAGTAATTGATTGGTATGATCATGACCAATCGGTTTTATAGTTTAATATCTTTGGCCGTGAGAGGCAAAGATGAGACAAATCGATTGGTATGATCATTGTTATTACATTTGAATATCTTCAGCCTTTGGGGTAAGGATATTGAGTAAAAGTTCTATTAAGCCTTTGTGGCAAGAAGGAACTGTTAATTCACATTATTAAAAATATGAATTATGAATTTAACTGACATCTTTGGTGGTTCAGGTAAAGACAAGTGATAAAAGTTCTATTTGTCTTGAGTATAACAAAGAACTGTTGATGAGTACTACAGGAATAAAATATCAATGATGGACTTTTAATCTAGAAGAGATAGTAGATATTATGTTCTACTTGACTCTTCTAATGGATTACTTGTTCCGCTGTAGTTAAACTTGATATCTGTTATATTTTATCAGTTTAACACTGTTAAAGGCTAACGATAAATTATTCTGCATTATCTTAGTCATAATATTTCTTACTTGGCTAGTTGAGCTCATCCTTTTCTTTCACTGTTCTCTTCAGGAAATGAGAACGAAGCTGAGACTAGTCGGGGAACGGAGTGACGGTCCAGATGATAGCATTAGTAGTCCTCATTATTCTGTTAAATAGTGTGACAATAAATGTAATAAGGACTCCATTGAGTGTGGATATTGTCTAGATGACAATATTTGTATTAAAACTCATAGTTATGTCTTGTCGTATTCTACACGACAGCTGTATAATTAAGTTGTATTTAAATTTTGTACCATGTATTTGGCGATTCAAGATGGGTGATGTATACCTAATTTTGGGGGCGTCACAGTTGGTATCAAAGCATAGGGATATGATCCCTGGCTAAGATGTGAAACAAGAACTAGTAGGGGACAGATGGGAAATTCCTTCGCTAGTATGACCTACCTAAGTTTATTTGGTATTTAATTGGTCGTTCAGAGTATAGGGATAATATGTGGCATGTCAATTAACCCTTATTTTGAAACTGTATTCTAGAATGATATCTGAAATACAGGAGATAAGCAATGGGAAAATTATGATATAGAGGAAATAACCGGGAAGGTACAATCTGAAAAGAAAGCAAGGTATTCTCATCTCTTCGAATACCAGATACGTACGTAAATTTCGAGGGCGAAATTTCATAAGGAGAGGAGATTGTGAGACCCCGAATTTTATGAAATAAAAGTATTCAATTTTTCTATTTTGGTGAATGGTTAAATTGATAAAAGGTTAATAGTTAAGGGTGATATGTGAAAAATTTTCAAAGTAGACAAGTTGTCATAAAATACCCAGTTACTATTCACTCTAGTATTATTCACTCGGGTATTTGGGACACTTTTTGTGTCGGAGTTCTATTCACAAGTTACTATTCATGAGTTACTATTCACGAGCTATTATTCACGATTGACTATTCATGAGTTACTATTCACGAGTTACTATTGATGAGTTACTATTCACAGGATACTATTCACCTGAACAAAATATATTTCTTTTCGGTCCAAATTATTTTTGGGTACAATATTATTCTATGAAGAGATGTACTAATTTTTCAGACAGTTGGTTGAAATTATAACAGAAAAGCTTTTTATATAAAACAGAATACTTTTATAAAGTTATTCTATAAATAGAATATATTATATTCTATTGTGCATAGTGTTTTGCATAGTAAAATCTTTTTATATAAAACAGAATACTTTATTAATGTTATTCTATAAATAGAATATATTATATTTTATTATGCATAGTGTTTGCATAGTGCCTGCATAGTATTTGTATAGTAAAAATCTTTTTATATAAAATAGAATATATTATATTTTATTTAAAAGATTTTGCTTTAAATATGGACCGTCCGATTAAAGTAAATCAATCTGGACCGTTCATGGATTGGTTACTATTCATTCTATTCTTCTATAAATAGAAGCTCATTCTTTCATTATTTCTTACGAATTCACTGAAACTCTAGAGAGAGAAACTATAGAGAGAATTCTTCTTCTATAATCTTGAGCGTATTTCTTTAGAATTTAAGAAAACTTTGAGAGTAGTGCAAGTTTTCTTCGAGTATATTCTCGCCCTACTAGTCAGAATACTCTTATTTGAAAGGTAAAGGGATATTATTATGGTAGGGGATATAATTGTCGTATTTGTAAAAGATATTATTATTATTTATTATTCTCGTTGGAATAACTTTTATAATGTGGGATACCTATACTTGGTGAAATTCTTCCATTATTCCATTATTTATTATTATGTTGGAATAACTTGTCATGCCAATCACCGCATACATGGTGAAATTCTTCTCATTATTCCATTATTTATTATTATGTTGGAATAACTTTTGCCTACATCTGAAGATACCGCATACATGGTGAAATTCTTCTATTATTCCATTCTTTATTATTATATTGGAATAACCTGTTTATTCGAAGACCGCATACATGGTGAAATTCTTCTATTATTCCATTCTTTATTATTATGTTGGAATAACCTGTTTATGCGAAGTACCGCATACATGTTGAAATTCTTCTATTATTCCGTTCTTTATTATTTTGTCAGAATATCCTATCGGTGCGAATTTCGCCTAACCTGGTTCTATTATTTATTATTCCGTTCTTTATTATTCTGTCGAAATATCCTCGCGTAAGGCTTACGCCTTTACCTAGTTCCAATATTTATTATTACTCGTTTAATATCCATGTCTGCAAGCGATTCTGCATGACACTGCTTCCATTATTTATTATTTTGTTTGAATAACCTGTCTGTGCGAATTACGCACGCATGGTGAAATTATTCTGTTATTCCATTATTTATTATTATGTTGGAATAACCTGTCTATGCGAAGTACTGCATATATGGCTCACGACAACTCAAACAATATGAGAGGAATTATCCTACTCATGATCTAGAGTTGGCAGCAGTCGTTTTTTGCGTTGAAAATTTGGAGACACTACTTGTATGGGGAGAAAGTGGAGATTTATATGGACCATAAAAGCCTCAAATATTTCTTCACCCAAAAAGAACTCAACATACGCAAGAACGACGTTGGCTTAAACTATTGAAAGATTACGATCACACTATTCAATATCATCCTGAAAAGCGAACGTAATGGTAGACGCATTGAGTAGAAGATCATATGCGAATACGAGTGCGATATTGTCAATGCAAAGGCTCATTCTGTATGACTTGCAAAGGATGGAGGTAGAATTAAAGACTCCAGGGACTCATATGATGATGGCGAATATACGAGTAAAATCGACTTTAATCGATAGAGTTAAAAGTTTGCTTTCTACTACTTCAGAGCCGATCATGTATGAAGAAGAAAGTGCAAAAAGGAGCTATTCCGTAAGCAAGAATCGATGAAGAAGGAATACTTAGATTCAACTCCAGACTTTGTGTTCCTAACGACTCAGATTTGAAGCATAGAATCATGATGGAGGCACACAACACATCGTTTGCAATCCATCCTGGGAGTACCAAAATGTATCATGATATTCGACATACATTTTGGTGGAATAATATTAAGAAAGAGATCGCGGAGTTTATCTCAAGGTGTTTAACTTGTCAACGTGTAAAGGCGGAGCATCAAGTGCCAAAGGGTCCATTGCAACCACTTGAGATTTCGAAATGGAAGTGGGAACATATTACCATGGATTTCGTTACAGGTCTTCCCAAAGTTTCTCAAGGCATAGATGTTATTTGGGTTATTGTTGATAGATTAACCAAGTCTTCCCATTTCTTGTCGATACGAGAAACTTATTCCCTTGAACGTCTTGCTCGTATGTACGTGAATGAGATTGTGAGATTGCATGGCATGCCAGTATCCATAGTTTTGGATCGTAACCCAAGATTCACTTCAAGATTTTGGGTTAGCTTGCAGAAAGCTATGGGCACGGATTTACGATTCAGTTCAGCATACCATCCTCAAACGGACGAACAATCAAAGAGGACTATTCAAACCCTTGAAGATCTATTAAGACTTTGTTTCCTAGATTTCAAAGGAAGTTGGGATAAGTACTTGCCATTGGTGGAATTCTCCTACAACAACAGTTATCAAGCAAGTATAGGCATGGCTCCATTCGAGGCGTTGTATGGAAGAAAGTGTCGTTCTCTAGTATGCTGGGACGAGGTGGGAGAAGCAACGTTGTTGGGACCAGAATTAGTACGCATAACTACAGAAAATATCCAAATGATTCGACAACGTATTCAAACCTCATAAGATCGACAAAAGAGTTATGCTGATCTTCATCGAAAGGACGTGGAATTTAATATTGGGGATCATGTATTGTTACGTGTTGCTCCATGGAAGGGAGTTACAAGATTTGGAAAGAGAGAAAAGCTCAATCCACGATTTGTTGGTCCAATTAAGATTCTTGACCGAATAGGAAATGTGGCCTATAGACTCGCATTACCTCCAAACATGTCTCGTGTTCATAATGTTTTTCACGTATCTATGCTTCGTAAATATATGAAAGACCCGAACCATATTATTGAGTTAGAACCAGACGAGATAGCCGAAGATTTAACATACGAGGAGATACTTGTTAAGATCTTGGATAGGAAGGAGCATGTCCTACGCATCAAGGTTATACCACAAGTTAAGGTTTTGTGGAGAAACCATGCTATTGAGGAAATGACCTGGGAGTTGGAATCGGAAATGAAAGCAAGGTACCCTCACCTTTTCGAAATACCAGGTACGTATGTCAATTTCGAGGACGAAATTTCATAAGGAGGGGAGGTTGTAAGACCCCAACTTATTATAAATAAAATCGAATTTCCTCTAATTATTATCGTGAATAATAAGGTATTAAATTGATATAATTATCTGGTTATGGGTGAAATATGCAAATTTTGCAAAATAAGCAAGTGGTTATAAAATAATCATTGTTGTCGGGGAATATTCGTTTGGTCGTGGAATATTCTTGTTGTCAGGGAATATTCAGATAACCACAAGCGGCATTTATTTGTGGCCCCCATAATGAATAACCGTCGGATGAAGAAAATGACAAGTTTGAGTTTTTATAAATAACGACGTAGTTGTTACCGTTAACATTGTTGGAATACCCGCTGGTTAAAATACAGTAATACGCGTGGATGCACAGTATTTTTGAGTTATTGATTCTTACGTAAGAAGGCACTACTCAATAATTGTTACAGTAATTACTGTTCGATATTTTATTTTATTGATTCAATAATTGTTGCGTTGATATTTTATATTATTGTTGTTTCAATAATTATCACTGCACAGTATTTTCCAATATCAGATCAATAAATTATATTATTTGAATAATATTATTAGATAGCATTATTGGCAATGTCTAGAAAGTTATGTTAAGAAGAGGTTTGGTCACCTAATTGCGCGCCAGTAAGGAGAAATTCTTATTGGAAAGCCCCCTCTTTCCTAGGAACGGCCTGGTTGTCATAATTGTGATTCTGTAATATTATTTGTGAATAATTAATTATTGATTTATATGATAAGGAAATATTTATTTTATGTGGATATAAATGATGGATATATTTATTTTTATGTGGATAAAAATGAAAGAATTAATGCTGAGGTATTTTATCAAGATTTTTGTTGGTGTGGAGGTATTAAAATCATCCGTTTGTGGATTTCTTGATACTTTCTCTTTTGGAATTTGGAAAAACTTTCTTACGCAAAGTTGTAGAGAATTCGATTTCAGGCAGAATGGATATAAAATTCGTATTTTTCTGATAAACAAGCTATTTTCTATGAATTACTGAAGTTTCAGAAAATAAAATAATTTTTATTAAATTATGGGTAGGACCCACTTTTTGGTTGGTGTTGAATGCACATGGGCTGCTGAAAATTTTCAAAATTGGTGGATTCAAGGATGGTATGCGTAGGAATAATAAGAAAGAAATAATATATTTTATTATTTTAGTCTTCTATGGCGTTCTAACATTTTCCTATAAATAGACGCTTATGTTAGAATTGAAAATCACACCAGAAACAAATTTTCTTTCTCTCTAGATTATCAAGCGTTTTTTTGTGAGTATTTTAATACTTTGAGAGTTGTTATTCAGTGCAAGTTTCTGTCAGCACTATATCCAAAATTCAGTCAGAAGTACGGTTATTTTGAGGTAAGGAATGTTATTTCTTCTTAAATGATATTATTTTCTTCAATATCATTATGCCAAAATATTGGTTTGAACTTTTTATCAAATTTGGAACTTTTTGTGTCGGGGTTACTATTCACGTATACGACACTATTCACGAATCTGACTATTCAATAGAAAAAATGAAATTTTTTTCTTTTTGTCCAAGATGTCTATTATGGTTACTATCTTTGATTGTATCCATGTTTTGGTCTTTATTTTTGAATTCTGCTTCAAAATTGGTTATTATGGAGTATTATTGATCTTGGATAAACTGTTATACAAATCCTTAATATTTGTCCTTCTGTCTCACTGGATTCGTTTTTTTTAAAATATTTTTCATCATCCTCGGTCCTAAATGATGATATTACTGAATATCTTTGGCCTGTAGTGCAAAGATGAATGATTAACTGATGAATATCTTTGGCCCGTAGTGCAAAGATGAACAAGTGTTGAGATGAACATGACCAACTGGTGATACAAATGAATATCTTTGGCCTGTAGCAAAAGCAAAGATGAATATTGATTAAAGATGTATATTGATTGTTGTTACGTGATAAAATATTGATGATGGACTTTTAAATCTTAGAAGATAGTAGAAATCATTCTCTACTTGACTATTCTAATGGATTGTTGTTTCACCGCAGCTTGTTGATCTAAAACTTGTTGTCATTATATTTTATCGATTTTTCCTGTTGAAAACTAATGATAATTTTTTGTATATTATCTTAGTCATAATATTCTTTACTGGGCTAGTTGAGCTCACCCTTTTCCTTTTTGTTCCATTTTTCTTCTCAGGAGGTGAGAACATAGCAGGATCTAGTCGGGGTATGGAGTGATGGTTCTAGAAAGATGTTTTAGCAGCCCTTACTATTTACGAAAATAATGTTTGAATAATTATAATGAGGACTTATTTGAGTGTGGATATTGTCTAGAAGACAATATTTTATTTAAACTCACAGTATGTGTTGTCGTATTTTGCACGACAATTGTATTATTGAAGTTGTAGTTTGCTTTATGTACCATGTATTTGGCGACTCAGAATGGGTGTTGTATACCTATTTTGGGGGCGTCACAATAAATCTCACAATTAAAATTATATGGGGAAAAAATCACTGATGAATATATGTTAGAGAAAACATTTACTACATTTCATGCCTCGTATATGCTCCTACAGCAGCACTATCGAGAGCGTAAGTTCACAAAATATTCTGAACTAATATCATGTCTTCTAGTGGTTGAACAAAATAATGAACATTTTGTTTAAAAACCACCAATCTCGCCCGACCGGTTCTACTCCATTCCCTGAAGCGAATGAAACCTCATTTGATAAACATAGAAGTAATTATGTTCGTGGTCGTGGTCGTGGTCGTGTTCATGGGCGTAGGCGTGGGCGTGGAAGGAATAATTAATATAGAGAGGATCGTACTCATAATTTTTCAAAAGGGAATAACACACCTTACCATCAGAAGAATCAAAATGGCAAGGTTTATAAAATAAACCATCAAATGGTTATGAAAATAAGTGTTATAGGTGTGGAATGGAAGGTCATTGGTTATGACATGTCGTACTTCTAAACATTTGGTAGAGTTGTACCAAGCCTCCATAAAAGAAAGGAGAAAAAGAATTGAAACAAACTTTGTTGATCATAATGATGTTCAAGATCCCATGAATTATCTTGATCTTTAAAATGGAGTGGATATGACTTATCTTAATTTCCCTGATTTCTATGAGAACGTTGATGAAAAATTTGACAATTTGATTGGTGATGAAAATGTTCATACCAATTAATCATTTTCTTTTATTATATTATTGCATCTTAATAAGTATGATTGGTGATGGAAATGTCAAACCAATTAATTATTTTTCTTTTATTATATTATGGAAAGGTAATAAGTATTTTCATAAAGTTTAATTTATGTTTTGTATATATGAAGATGCATGGGTTCAACTTGTAAAATCAATTTCAAGATGACTATGGAAGATTTTTGTCTAGCGGACAGTACAACAACTCATACGATACTTAAAGATAAAAAATATTTTCAAATTTTAAAATTATGCAAAGCCAATGTCAATACCATATCAGGTGCATCGAACTTAATTGCAGGTTCTGGAAAAGCGATTATAATGTTGCCAAAAGGCACACAATTTTTTTTGATGATACTTTGTATTCTTTTAAATCAAGCAGAAATTTACTCAGCTTTAAAGATATACGTTATAATAGTTATTATATTGAAACCAATAACGAAGGCAGTGAAGAATTTCTCTATATTACTTCAATAGTATTGGGCCAGAAGCTCATATTAGAAAAACTATCTATTTTCTCTTCTGGGTTATATTATACTACAATGAGAACAATTGAAACAAATGTTGCAATACACCAAAAGTGTTCTGACCCAAAGGTTTTTATGCTTTGGCATGATCGTCTTGGGCATTCAAGATCTATAATGATGCGTCGTGTGACGCCCCCAAAATAAGTATACACAATCCATTCTTAGTCGCCAAATACATGGTACAAAATTTAAACACAAACTTCATTTATACAATACGATAAAACGTAGCTGAGAGTTTTAACACGAATATTGTCTCGTAGACAATATCCAAACTCAAATGGAGTCCTCATTATATTTATTATCACACTATTTCATAGAATAGTGAGGACTACTATAGCCACCATCTCGGACCGTTACTACATTCCCCGACTAGTCCCAGCTATATTCTCATTTCCTGAAGAGAACAATGAAAGTAAAGGGTGAGCTCAACTAGCCCAGTAAAAAATATTATGACTAAGATAATGCAGAATAAATTATCGTTATCCTTCAACAGTGTAAAACTGATAGAATATAATAGACAACAAGTCTAATTACAGCGTGTTGGGTCTCTAACTTTTAGTTTTATTTTGATGATAACAATAATTAGTAAATAAATTAATTAAAAGGGTAGAATCCTCTCCATGTGATTTTTTATTATAATTTTTTTATTTATCTTATTTACTTTGACCAAAAAGATTTTCTAAATCTTATTTAATTGATTTTCTTGATCTTGATGTTTTAAAGTGTTAAATCAAATGGGTCATTTATATTGGGACAATGATTGCTAATGTGCTGGAAATGAATTGGGTCATGCATTTTGGGATAAAAATCATATGTTGCTCATCAAATGCTTGTTTAACCCTATTTGGAAAGAAGATGGAGATTTTGATTAAATCATTTTTGACAATTATTTTCTATTTATTCTCAAATTAATTTTATTATTTAAAGAATTCAAAAATTATTTTTAGTTACCCTCTCCATGGGAAATACTGTGCAATGACAATTATTGAAACAACAATAATATAAAATATCAACGAAGCAATTATTGAATCAATAAAATAAAATATTAAACAGTAATTACTGTTGTGATGCCCCCAAAATAGGTCCACACGACCCATTCTGAGTCGCCAGATATCACACTACAGAAATCAAATACAAACTTTATTTATACAGCTGTTGAACTGTCGTGCAGAGTACAACAACACATAAGTTGTAAGTTTTAATACAAATATATGTAACTCTCATGGTGCCTCAACCACAACACCTTATAATGCTACTTTACATAAAAGTACAATCAATAATTGTTTTAGAAATTAAACTCTTTGGAAAATGCTTAAGGAAACCTTCGTACATGGAGGCCATGCATCTAAGTTATGATAGATGTCATATGACTCGAGAATTATCCTTGGTTGACCCAATAGTCCCCAAAGAAAAACGAGCAGATTACTATCATGTTCTTTCCAATGGTGAGTCTTCTCTTGACACATAATTATATCCATTGTCTCCAATTGAGAATTATACTTCAACTAAACTCCAAGATTATATAGGTAGTGCTCGTAGATATACTCAACAAGTGGATGTGCACAACCCTGTCTTATGATTACACGAAGTCGTATGTCATTAGACATCTCGTATGATAGTGGCAAAATACTCTTCCAAAGTTGGGTTCGCCTCACCCTATTTGATTCACCAAATATAACTATTAAATGTCGTATAAAAATACAACACACCTATATAAAGTTCTTAATAAAATTATTTCCATACTATTTAAGGAGAACCTCAACAGCTATAGACCACCGTTCTAATCTCCTCATTACCTCCGCCGAAACCCAATTCTGATCTTATTACCGAAAGGAATTGTGAAGCAAAAGGGTGAGCACAACTAGCCCAAAGAAAGAATATCATGACTAAAGATAATTAAATTATCAATAGCCTTCGTCAGTAATAAATCAGAGATTTAGAACATATGGTAGAAGATAAAACTTTTCAACCATAGTTACAGCGGAACGAGAAATCCATTAGAAGAGTCAAATAGACCATAGAGTCTATTATCTTCTCCATGTTAAAAGTCCACCAACAATGTTTTATCCCTGTAACATCAATCAACAATTCTTGTCCACAATCATGTGAATAACTCATAATCATAATTGTGGTTCTAAATTCCTCTTCGCACCCAGGACGAAGATAATTTTCATCACCTGTCTTTACCTGAAACATCAAAGATCATGGTTATACCAAATCACAGTTCCTGTTTATAATCATACTAATAAATTCATCTTTGCATTACGGGCCAAAGATATTCATTAACAGTTCATCCTTGCACTACAGGCCAAAGACATGTAACTGTATTTTAGAAGAGTCAAGTAGAGCATGATATCTACTATCTTCTACGAATTAAAAGTTTATTATCAATATTTTATAGCTGAGACTCAGCACAATAAATAATCCACATCACCGAATTATCCATGCACTACAAGCCAAGGATTTTCAATAGTATCACGACCACGAATTATCTATGTACTAAGGGCCAAGGATATTCGTGTTTTCATCAACGGTCATGATCACGCCATAAAACAATTCATCTTTGCACCCTTGGCCGAAGATAACCCATGGTCATGATAATACCAAAAACTGTCCATCAATGCACTACGGGCCAATGAGGACTTTTACCGCACCCTTTGCAACATTACGGTCATGATTATACCGAATGATCCCTGGTCATAATCATACCAATCAATAGTCCATCTATGCACGTAAGCCAAAGATGACTTTCATCACAATATAAGCATGATGATGATGACAATAATATAAGTATTAATTGTAAAACCCCAACTTTTTGAATAAAGATGAATTTTCTATAAATATTATTTTTGAATATTATGGAGTGAAATTAATATAATGTTATAGTTGTGGGTAATATTTATAAATTTTGCAAAGTACGCAAGTTGTTATATAATATTCGATTGGTCTGGGAATATTCGTTTTAACAGAGAATATTATTAGGTGATAACGACACAATCATTGGGACCCCCTAACGGAATTATTGTCGATTGAGAAAATGACAAAAATACTTTATGAAAATAATAAATGAAGTTTTACCGTTAATCTGTTGAAACACACCTTGTTAAAATAAAGAGAATGTCTGGCGTGGTTGCATAGTAGCACACGGTATTAATTATTGATGCTTACATGATAAGTTACTCGGTTTTGTTGGTATTATTAATGTAATAATACTGAAAATCTTTTTATATAAAATGTAATACTTTTATAAAGTTATTCTATAAATAGAATATATTATATTCTATTATGCATAGTATTGCATAATGTATAGATATAGTATTTTGCATAGTAAAATCTTTTTATATAAAATAGAATACTTTTATAAAGTTATCTCTGCTTTATTAGACAATAATTAGAATATATTATATTTTATTATGCATAGTGTTTTGATATAGTGCTGCATATAGTGTTTACATAGTAAAATCTTTTATAAAGTTATTCATTTTATTAGATTATAAATAGAATATATTATATCTTATTTAAATGATTTTGCTTTATATATGGATAAATCGATTAAAGTAAATCAATCTGGACCGCTTCATGAGTTAATTTACTATCACAGATCCATTTTTTATAAATAGAAGCTCATTCCTTCATTATTTTATTACGATTTCACCGAAACTCTAAAGAGATAAACTATAGAGAGAAAGAAGAAAGTATTCTCTTTACTTCACTAATTATATATCCAAAGACTCTTCTTCTTAAGGTAGGGAATATTATTTGTTGTACTTTCGTATGGGGTGTTATTCTTTTGTATTCATGAAGAGAACTTATGTTATTCCATTCTTTATTATTCTCATTGAATAACTCAGATACGCTGCTACCTTATACTTGGTGACATTCTCCTATTATTTTGTCTTTACTATTCTATTAGAATATCCTCATGCATGCGTTTTTGGCCTACTTCGATTCCGCTCTTTATTATTACTCTGGACACTGCTCTGCATGTGTTTTACGTCGGACCCGATTCCGCCTTTTATTATTCATTGGAATATCCTCATCTGCATGCTTTTACTGCCGGACCTAATTACGCTATTATTATTACATTGGAATATCCTGTTTATGCGTTTTTACGCCGACCGGGTTCCGCTTTTTATTATTATTCTATTGGAATATCCTCGTCAGACATTTTACGCTTCGGACTGATTCCGTCCTTATTAGTATTCTGGTGGAATAACATGTCTATGCGAAGTACCGCATGCATGGTGATTTCTTTTGTTATTCCATTCTTTATTATACTCAGTTGGTTAAAGTTTTGACTTCTATACTCCATGAAATTAGTGGAATATCCTCGATAATTGCGCTTCATCCAAAGATCTTTTCATGAAAATATTCTTCCGAGCATTCTTGAATTTTACTCTCTACAAAGCGATATCATGTTGACAATTTGGACGTTATTGGTTCTTGGACAAATTAATTCTTGAACTTGTTTTATTGAATTCTTATATCATTGTCATCATCCTCAAATTTATATTTTTTGAAAGTCATCTGTGGCCTGTATTGCATGGATGGACTTGGTATGATTATGACCAGGGATTATTCAGTGTAATCATGACCGTAATATTACAAAAGATGTGGTAAAAGTCCTCATTGGCCCGTAATGCATTGATGGACAGTTGTTGGCATGATCATGACCATTAATGAATACACAAATATTCTTGGCCCAGTAGTGCATGGATAATTGTGGTCGTGATACTAAAGAATATCCTCGGCCATAGTGCGTGGGTGATTCGATGATGTGGATTATTTATTAAGTCGAGTCCCAATGATAAAAGTGATGAAAAAACTTTTTAAATCATAAAAGATAGTAGATTTTATTCTCTACTTGACTCTTTTAATGGATTGCTTGTTCCGCTGCAGTTAAACTTGATGTTTGTTATATTGTATCGGTTTAACACTTTTTTTAAAGGCTAATGATAATTTATTCGCATTATCTTAGTCATAATATTTCTTCTTGGGCTAGTTGAGCTCACCCTTTCTTTCACTTTTCTCTTGTGAAATGAGAATATAAATTTGGGACGAGCTCTGGGGAACGGAGTGATGGACCATGATAGTATTAGTAGTCCTCACTATTCGTGAAATAGTGTGACAATAATTGTAATGAGGACTCCTTTTGAGTTTGTATACTCTCTAGTAGACAAAATTTGTATTCAAACTCACAGCTTATGTTTTGTCGTATTGTACCTACACGCTTGTACTATTAAGTTGTATTTGAATTACGCACCATGTATCTGGCGACTCAAGATGGGTGATGTATACCTAATTTTGGGGGCGTCACATTAATCAAACGAAATCAAGGATAAATATTAAAGACTTTAAATTTATCCAAAGTTTAAAAATATCCAAATTGTCAACATGATACTGCTTTAGGGAGTAAAATTCAAGAATAATATTCATGTAACAAAACTAATTTGGACAGAAAATAAATATATTTTTTGGGTGAATAGTACTCCGTGAATAGTACTATTTGAATAGTACTTCGGGAATAGTACCTTGTGAATAGTACCTCAGTATGAAAAGTGCCCTAAATACCCGAGTGAATAATATTCTAGTAAATAATAACCGGGTGAATAGTAACTCATGAATAGTACTCCGGCACGAAAAGTGTCCCGAATACCCGAGTGAATAATATTCAAGTGAATAGTAACCGGGTGAATAGTAATCCGTAAATAGTAACTCATGAATATTACTTCGTGAATATTACTCATAAAAGGAAAATACAAAAGAAATGATATCTCATACAAGTATAATAGAATATACGACACTGCAAATGGATTTTCACCCGACATGCGGTAATCCACGTAGACATATCATTTACACAATTTAATAAAGAATGAATACGAATGGTCATTCACCATGCATGCGGTAGTCCGTGTAGATAGGTTATTCCACAGAATAATAAAGAATGGAATAACAGAAGAATTTTACCATGCATACGGTAGTCCGCATAGACATGTTATTCCAACTTAATAATAAAGAATGGAATAACAGAAGAATTTCACCACGCATAGTAGTCCGCGTATATAGGTTATTCAAACAGAATAATAAAGAATGGAATAACAGAAGAATTTCACCATGCATACGGTAGTCCACGTAGACAGGTTATTCCAACAGAATAATAAAGAATGGAATAACAACCCTTACGAGTATTGAAAGAAAATAACTCTCTTCATAAATACGAAAGAAATAATACCCTTTACGAATATTAAACAAAAATAATATTCATATGAATACGAAAAATAATTTCTCTTTAAAATATGAAATGAATAATACCATTTACCTCAGAAGATGACAATATTTACCATTTATTCTCATCACAATATTTAACAACCAGATCATTTCCAGGAAACAAGGGGATTTTCGATAAGGATTTCTCCCTATTGGCGCGCAATTAGGTGACAAAACCTCTCCTTGACAGAACTTTCTAGACATTATCAATATTGCAAATAATAATATGAATAACTTTGTCGTCTCAATTATTGATTTAATAATAATAAATATTATGCAAATGATACTGTGACAATAATTGAATCAATAATGAGAGAGATATTATACAACAATTAATGTAGCAATAATTGGGTATAACCTAGTGACTTCTCACGTAAACATCAATAATCAATACCGTGTGTTACTATGCAACCACGCGTATTACTGTACTTTTTCTACCGGGTAGTTCAATAGTTTTAACGGTTAAACTTTCGTCGTTATTTTTAAAAATATTTCAACTATTTTTAAACTACGATGATTACTTCTCCGTTAGGGGTCCACCAATGATTGTGCCATCGTACGGATATTCCCTGTTAAAACGAATATTCCCCGACCAATCGAATATTTTATAACAACTTGCTTACTTTGCAAAATTTTCACATATCACACTTAACTTTAACCCTTTCTCAATTTAACCATTTACTAAAAAAAAAAATTATCAAAAATTGAATACTTTCATTTCATAAAATTCGGGATCTCACAATCTCCCCTCCTTATGAAATTTTGCCCTCGAAATTTATATACCTGGTAGTTCAAAGTGATGAGAATACCTTGCTTTCTTTTCGAATTGTACCTTCCCGGTTATTTCCTCTCTATCATGATTTTCCCATTTCTCATATCCTCATTTCAGATATCATTCTAGAATATATCTTCAAAACAAAGGTTAATTGACATATCATAATTTGTCAGCTTATCAAGTAAACAATTTCAGCTTAGGTAAGTCACACACTAATGAAGTATATTACTCGCCTCTCCCTCCTAGTTCTAGACTCATATCTCCGCCAAAGGACCATATCCCTAAGCTCGATACCATTTGTGATACCCTAAAAATAGGTCCACACGACCCATTCGAGTCGCCAGATATCACACTACGTAAATCAAATACAAACTTTATTTATACAACTCGTTGAACTGTCATGCAGTGCGTACAACAACACATAAGTTGTAAGTTTTAATACAAATATATGTAACTCTCATGTCACTTTATACCACAACACCTTATAATGGTAATTTACATAAAAGTATAATCAATAATTGTTTTAGAAATTAAAATCTTTGGAAAATGCTCAATAAAACCTTCGTACATGGGAGCCCATGCATCTAAGTTATGATAGATATCATATGACTCGAGAATTATCCTTGGTTGACCCAATAGTCCCCAAAGAAAAACGAGCAGATTACTATCATGTTCTTTCCAATGGTGAGTCTTCTCTTGACACATAATTATCTCCATTGTCTCCAATTGAGAATTATACTTCAACCAAACTCCAAGATTATATAGGTAGTTCTAGTAGATATACTCAGCAAATGAATGTGCACAATCCTGTCTTATGATAACACGAAGTCGTATGTCATTAGACATCTCGTATGATAGTGGCAAAACACCCTTCCAAAGTTGGGTTCGCCTCACCCTATTTGATTCACCAAATATAGCTATTAAATGTCGTATAAAAATACAACACACTTATCTAAAGTTTTCAATAAAATTATTTCCATACTGTTTAAGGAGAACCTCAACAGCTATAGACCACCATTCTAATCCCCTGTTACCTCCGCTCGACCCAGCTACACTATTATTACCCGAAAAGAATTGTGAAGCAAAAGGGTGAACACAACTAGCCCAGTAAAGAATATCATATCTAAAGATAATTAAATTATCAATAGCCTTCGTCAGTAATAAATCAGAGATTTAGAACATATGGTAGATGATAAAACTTTTCAACCATAGTTGCAGCGGAATGAGCAATCCATTTGAAGAGTCAAATAGACCATAGAGTCTATTACCTTCTCTATGTTAAAAGTTCACCAACAATATTTTATCCTGTAACATCAATCAATAATTCTTGTCCACAATCATGTGAATAACTCATAATCATAATTGTGGTTCTAAATTCCTCTTCGCACCCAAGACAGAGATAATTTTCATCACCTGTCTTTACCTGAAACATTAAAGATCATGGTTATACCAAATCACAGTTCCTGTTCATAATCATAATAATAAATTTATCTTTGCACTACGGGCCAAAGATATTCTTTCATATTTCATCCTTGCACTACATGCGAAAGACATGCAACTGTATTTTAGAAAAGTCAAGTAGAGCATAATATCTACTATCTTCTACGAATTAAAAGTTTATTATCAATATTTTATCGCTGAGACTCAGCACAATAAATAATCCACACCACCGAATTATTCATGCACTACAGGCCAAGGATATTCATTAGTATCACGACCATGAATTATCCATGCACTATGGGCCAAGGATAATTATGTTTTCATCAACGGTCATGATCACGCCATAAAAAAATTCATCTTTGCTCCCTTGGCCGAAGAGAACCCATGGTCATGATAATACCAAAAACTATCCATCAATGCACTACGGGCCAATGAGGACTTTTACCACACCCTTTGCAACATTACGGTCATGATTATACCAAATGATCACTGGTCATAATCATACCAATCAACAGTCCATCTATGCACGTAAGCCAAAGATGACTTTCATCACAATATAAACATGAGGATGATGACAATGATATAAGTATTAATCAAACGAAATCAAGGATAAATATTAAAGACTTTAAATTTATCCAGAGTTTAAATATATCCAAATTGTCAACATGATATCGCTTTAATGAGTAAAATTCAAGGATAATATTCATGTATCAAAAATAATTTAGATGGAAAAAGAAATATATTTTTTGGGTGAATAAGACTCAAGTGAATATACCCTATGAATAGTACTTCGGGAATAGTACCTCATGAATAGTACCCCGGCATGAAAAGTGTCCCAAATACCCGAGTGAATAATATTCTAGTAAATAATAATCGGGTAAATAGTAACCCGTGAATAGTAATCCGGCACGAAAAGTGTCCCGAATACCCGAGTGAATAGTAACCGGGTGAATAGTAACCCGTAAATAGTAACTCATGAATATTACTCCGTGAATAGTACTCATAAAAAGAAAATACAAAAAAACAATATTCCATGACGAGTACAAAAGAAATGATATCTCATACGAGTATAATAAAATATACGACACTACAAATGGATTTTCACCCGCCATGCGGTAATCCACGTAAACATATCATTTTCATAATTTAATAAAGAATGAATACGAAGTGTCATTTACCATGCATGCAGTAGTCCGCGTAGACAGGTTATTCCAATAGAATAATAAAGAATGGAATAACAGAAGAATTTCACCATGCATACGGTAGTCCGCATAGACAGGTTATTCCAACAGAATAATAAATAATGGAATAACATGTGACACCCCCAAAATAGGTCTACATCACCCATTCTGAGTTGTCAATACACGGTACAGAAACAACTACAACTTTATTATTACAATAGTAAAACGTGAGTTTAAATACGAGATATTGCCATCTGCATAATATCCACATACAAATAAATCCTCATCATAATTATTGATACATTATTTTACAACAATGGTGAGGACTACTAAACAACTCTCCCTAGAACTTTCATTCCATACCCACACTATTTCGCTTATATTCTCGCCTCCAGAGAAGAAAAATGGAACAAAAAGGAAAGGGGTGAGCTCGACTAGCCCAAAGAAAGAATATTATGACTAAGATAATATACAACAAAATTATCGTTAGTCTTCAACAGGAAAAAATATAATAGAATACAATAGACAACAAGTTTTAAATCAATATTCGCAGCTGAAATAATAATTCATTAGAAGAGTTAAGTAGAGAATGCAAACTACTATCTTCTATGTATGAATTTTAAAGTTCATCGCCTATTTTTTATCCTCAGTAACATCAATCAATATATATCCGGGATCAAATATTCATCCTTGCACTACAGTGCCAAGGACATTCACCAGATTGGTCATGTTCATCTAAACACTGCTCATCTTTGCACTACGGGCCAAAGATATTCATCGAAATCATTCATCTTTGCTACGGGCCAAAGATATTCATCGAAATCATTCATCTTTGCACTTCTGAAGCCAAAGATATTCATCATAAATCATTCATCTTTTGCACTACTGTGCCAAAGATATTCAATAATATCATCATTTAAGATCGAGGATGATGAAAATATTTTTTAAAGAAACGAATCCAAAGAAACAAAATGACAAGGATTAAGGATTAAGGATTCGTACTTTGTTTTATCCACGCCCAAAAATACCTCAAAAATAATCATAGTGGTGTAAAATTCAAGAATGATCAAAACATGGATACAATCAAAGCTAGTATCCGTAATAAATATTTTGGACGAAAAGAAAAAAATTATTTTTCATGAATAAAGGCCATATTCGTGAATAAGATCAAGATATCGTGAATAAATAATCGTATACGTGAATAGTAACTACGACACCAAAAGTTCCAAATTTGATAAAACTTCAGATCAATATTTCAAATAATGATATTGAAGAAATAATATCATTACGAAAAAAATAATATCCCTTACCTCGAAAGATCAAGATTTAACCGGAATATCGGATATAAGCTATATCTTGAACTTTCACCAGATAGCAACACTCAAAGTATACTCAAAATACTCACAAGAATACGCTCGATAATATATAGAGAGAAAACTTGGAGTTCGGTGTGATTTTCAATTCTAACCTAAGCACCTATTTATAGAAATTGCTTAGAACACCAAAGCGAAAATTTATTATAATAATAATATATATAAAAATTTTCTACGCCCATTTTTAGAATCTGAAAATATGAATACAAACCACATGCTCCCTTCTAGAAGAAGTAAAAAAACGTTTTTCATAAAATAAATAATTAAAACTTCCAAAAATCAATTATTTCGGAACTTGAACTTCAATAATTCATAATAAATATCCCTTTTGTCAGAAAATTGAATCTCATGAGTTTTTATAGGAAATTCAATTCTCTACAACTTTGCAGAAGAAAAGTTTTCCAAATTCCAAATGTAAATTGACCGAAATCCACAAACGGACGATTTTAGAGGCTATAATCAAATTTCAGTCAATAAATGGGGTCCACCGACATGTTTAACATGTTTTAAACATTTATTACAACAAAAATACTCCTCCTCCACATATACTCATATATCCCACATTCACCGTAAAAATATCATCATTATTATATTATTAAAATATAATAATATATTTAAATGAATTATTTTATCAGAAAAAGGTAAAATTTCAATTTTCAACAATTGTCACTATAAAAAATTTTCCATCTATATCCACATAAAATCAATATTTTCCTCATCATATGAATCAATAATTAATTATTCACAAATAATATTACGTAATCACAATATTGACAACCGGCAGGTTCAGGAAGAGGGCTTTCCAATAAGAATTTCTCCTTACTGGCGCGCAATTAGGTGACCAAACCTCTCCTTAGAAAGAACTTTCTAGACATTGCCAATAATGTTATCTAATAATATTATTCAGATAATATGAATTATTGCTTCGATAAAGAAAAATCTTTGTGTAATGACAATTATTGAAACAACAAAGAAGAATATAAAATATCAATGCAAAGAATTATTGAATCAATAAAATAAAACACCGAATAAAGAATTATCGTAACCATTATTGAGTAGTGCCTTCACGTAAGAGTCAATAATTGGTGCAATACTGCAGTGCTACCGCTTAACAACGCCAGACATCGTGTTTTAACCACCGGTATTCCAACAATTATAAATCAGAAACAACTACGCCAATTATTTTTAAACAACTTATATTTGTCATTTTTTTCCTCCAATCTCTTTTCGCTACATGGGGCCCACACATGGGCTCAGCATTCGTATTTAATATTCCCCGACAAAGATCTAATATTCCACGACCAAACGAATATTCCCGACAACAATGAATATTTTATAACCACTTGCTTATTTTGAAATATTTGCGTATTTTACCCATAACTATCTACATTAATCACATCAACCCTTACTATTTCAAAATAATAATTAGAGGAAATTAAATTTCATTTATTAATTATTTGGGGTCTTACATAACAGAAGAATTTTACTATGCATACGGTAGTCTGCGTGGACAGGTTATTCCAACAGAATAATAAAGAATGGAATAACAGAAGAATTTCACCATGCATACGGTAATCCACGTAGACAGGTTATTCTAACAGAATAATTAAGAATGGAATAACAGAAGAATTTTACCATGCATACGGTAGTCCACGTAGACAGGTTATTCCAACAGAATAACAAAGAATGGAATAACAACCCTTACGATTATTGAAAGAAAATAACTCTCTTCATAAATACGAAAGAAATAATACCCTTACGAATATTAAACGAAAATAATATTATACGAATATGAAAAATAATTTCTCTTCAGAATATGAAATAAATAATACCCCTTACCTTAAAAGAAGACTGGATAATTTCTTCTTCTTTCTCTCTATATCTTCTCTCTCTATAATTGCTCTTGTGAGTCTTAGTGAATTGGTGAGAATGAAGGAAGAATGAGCTTCTATTTATAAAAAAAATATAGTTTCGATAATTGCACATTTTGGGGCTCGAAATATTATAGTATAATACCTTCATCTTTTCCTTCATTTTTAATTTAGTCCTGCAAGTATTATCAAACTTGCACCACCTCCCCTAATAGTACATCATGTGAATCAATAGTACAATCATGTGATTCAATAGTTCTATACATGTGATAAAAATAATTACAGTATAGTACCATCATCTATACCTCCATTTTTAATTTAGTCATGCAAGTATTATCAATCTTGCACCACCTCCCCTAATAGTACATTCATGTGAATCAATAGTACACACATGTGAATAAATAGTTATAAGTATGTAAATTAATAGCAATTAATTGCTCATTTATCCGATTAATTACCCGATTGGCCAATATAACCTCCAGACATTAATTATTATCGAAATAAATATCGATTTTCACCAACACTAATAATCCCAGCATAATGGAACTATCAATTTCATCTTTAATCAACACAAAATTATTCATCATTAATATTATAACTCACAATATTTAACAACCAGATCATTCCCAAGAAAGAGATGATTTTTCGATAAGGATTACTCCCTATTGGCGCGCAATTAGTTGACCAAACCTCTCATTGGCAGAACTTTCTAGACATTGTCAATATTGCAAATAATAATATGAATAACTTTATCGTCTCAATTATTGATTTCATAATAATAAATATTATGCAGATGATATTGTGACAATAATTGAGTCAATAATATGAGAGATATTATGCAGCAATTACTGTAGCAATAATTGAGTATAACTGAGTGACTTCTCACGTAAGCATCAATAATCAATACCGTGTGTTATTATGCAATCACACGTATTACTGTACTTTTACTACCGGGTAGTTCAACAATTTTAACGGTTAAACTTTCGTCGTTATTTTTAAAAATATTTCAGTCGTTTTTAAACTACGACAGTACCTCCGTTGTGGGGTTCACCAATGATTGTGCCGTCATACGAATATTCCCTGTTAAAACTAATATTCTCTGATCAATCGAATATTTTATAACAACTTGCTTACTTTGCAAAATTTTCACATATCACCCTTAACTTTAACCCTTTCTCAATTTAACCATTTACTAAATAAAATAATAATTACAAAAAAAATTGAATACTTTCATTTCATAAAATTCGGGATCTCACAACTGTAACAATTATTGAGTAGTGCCTTATTACGTAAGAATCAATAATTCAAAAATATTGTGCAATACTGCAGCAATGCTTTCTTAACCACGCCAGACATCAGTATTTTAACCAACGGGTATTTCAACAAAGGTTATTAATTGGTAATAATTACGTCGTTATTTATAAAAACTCAAACTTGTTATTTTCTTCATCCGAATCGCTTTTTCACATGGGACCCACAAATGGTCATACCATCGCATTTAATATTCCTCATGTGCAAAGAATATTCTACGACCAAACGAATATTCTCCGAAAATAAAGAATATTTTATAACCACTTGCTTATTTTGTAAAATTTGAACATTTCACCCATAATTAAAGTATTATATTAAATTAACACCTTATTATTCACAATAATAATTAGAGAAAAATCGATTTTATTTATAAAAAGTTGGAGTCTTACAGATGATACTGTGATAATAATTGAATCAATAGTGTGAGATACTATACAACAATTATTGTGGTAATAATTGAATAAAACTGAGTGACTTCTCACGTAAGCAATATTAATAATCAAAGCTACTATACAATACCGTGTGCTACTATGCAACCACGTGTATTACTGTACTTTTATCACCGGGTATTTCAACAGTTAACGGTAAAACTTTTACCGTTATTTTTATAAAATGATATTTCTGTCATTTTCTAACTCCTTAATTCCGTTGTGGGGTCCACCAATAATTGTGCCGTCGTACGAATATTCCCTCATAAAACGAATATTCTCCGACCAAACGAATATTTTATAACAACTTGTTTACTTTACAAAATTTATAAATATTACCTACAACTATATTATTATATCAAATCCACACTATAATATTCAAAATGATATTCAGAAAAAATTAATTTTTATTCATAAAAATTAGGGTCTTACAAAAACCCTCACAACATACGTTTATATCAAGCATAACGTAACATTTAATTTTGTTAAGGTTAGAATGACTGTTTGAGAAGGAGAGCAGGGCTGAGGTAGGGATAAGGTTGAATGATTTCACAACGTATGAGCGATTATTGGGTTACATAGAATTAGAGACGAACGAGAGAGAGGCTGATTTTGAGTTAATTAGAATGAAAGGATTTGGAAAAAAAGGAGAGATGTGTTAAATTTCTGAAATAGTAGAATCGAAAATATTAAAAAATGGGGAACGATTTACAATTAAAGTTTTGACAAAAATATTTTTAAAAAAATACGCAATTTTTATTTTTATCGAAAATATGGAATAAATAGAATGTATCTATAGATTTATTGAAAAAATAAAAACAAAAAACAAAAAAAAAATCAAAAGAAAACAACACTAGTTGTTGAAAATACAGATGATAAATCAGTCTGGATTCTAGTCTATAGACTCTACACCACACATAGCTATCTTGCTAGCTGTTTATTCTAATCAACCATTTTATAAATGGTCATGAAGACATATACGTACACATATACTATATATATCCATTAAATAAAATCATCTGATCGATCTTTAACCAAATTTTATGATAGTGGGAGACAGTTAATTAGTGCCAATTATTTGGCTAACTTCATTGGGTCCTATGGCAAATAATTATAAATTAGTCTCACAATTATATAAAAAGGATCGGATAATAATTACAAAATAATTTATCCATATAACTAATATGCAGTCATTTAATTAGTCCACTGATATAACTCATTTTTATTACTCCCTCCGTTCCAGGATAAAAGTCCTTATTATTATTTTAGATAGTCTCATGTTAAATGTCCACTTTTCTTTAATAATCAAACTTTTACACATTTTTTCCTATTATGCCCGTAACATTAAATATCTCATACTTTTCTTATTCTAATTCTCTCTCCATATTTAATGACATTAGTATGGACAATTTTGTTATTTTATTCTTTTTCTTAATATGCGTAAAAAGTCCTTCAAGACTTTTATCCTGGGACGGAGAGAGTAATAGAGATCGAGGGTCATCGTGTGATGAAGACCTAAGACAATAAATTATCTCTTCCTCCACCTAAACCCAAGGGCGGAGCTAGAAATTTTGCATCTCCTGGACTACTAAGTACCAACTATATACACAAGAAATTATCCCACCAAGATCAATCATAAATTCATTCAAAATCATACATAATAGTAAGGTTCAAAGGTACATAACATGTAAGAAAAAAGGAAAATAACACACTATTTAAGCTGCATCCTTCTATGCTTTGTAGAATAGAATTCGTTGATGCACTTCACTATTTAAGTTTTATATGAGATTTGGAAAGGGGTGGTTGGTGATTTGAGATGTCAACATAAGATGGAGAATGCCCTTCACTAGTTGATGCACTTTCTCTTGGTTTAAAGAAAGAAAACAAAGTTTTTCTCTGTTGCTTCCTTGACTTTCTATTGTGACTTATTCAAATTGAAACTGCAGATGAAACTTGTGGCTGTGCAACGGATATATGTGCATTATGTCAGTTAATACATATTAGTATATTATGAGTGAAAAATAACATACTGAATGCTAATAGTATCATTAGATTTCAAAACCTAGAAAGTTTTTAACTAAGTAAATTAGTCAAAGCATGGCATACAACAAGCATAATATCAAACAATTACTCCTATCTTAGTAATGTGCCACAATTAGCAACAAATGATGCATGGACAAGTAAACATCAAAATTAAACAAGATAGAGGCCAACATAGCACTAAAAACTGCCTACGTAAATTAGAATTCCACGAGCTAATCCTGCCTACGTAAATTAGAATTTCATTAGTTGGGATTTTGGGATACCAATGGATAATGAAATATAAATAACTATCATACCATACTAAAGAAAACTTAGTGTTAAATTCTGAAATATTTGAACATCCTATATGCATCTGGACATCCACAAGAACATCCAACCAGTTGGTTATTAAAATTAGTGATCTTGGCCATCTGATTGAACACTTTAAATATAAACAAACAAACATTGCTTGCATTGAGTAATATTAGAAAAGCCCCAAACATCTAGCAATGTACTAGATATTACAAATATTAAGGAATGTCCCAGTTAAAAAGGATTGGTACACGTGTATAAAAGAAGCCCCAAAAGTTTAGTAAAGTCTCCACAATCAAATGACATTAACAACAACAAACAGACAAATGATAAGAACGCATAAACGAGTGATGAAGAATTGCTGATAGCAGCCACATAAAAAAAATTGGGGATAAAAATAAAACCCTAACCTTGCAATTTGGGAAAATCAGAAAGAGATGGAGGATGGATGGGTTTGGGGAAAGGACCAAGGTATGCCGCGGGAGACCTGCAAATCAGAGTATTATGGTGGTGAAATTCAATAGCAGTATAGCACGTTATCTGGGCTGCAAGCAGCAGAGAGGCTCCATAAGTTTTATGCAGAGACTAAACACGGGAAAGCCGAGTTTCAGCATATTATCAATAATGCGTATCTCCTCATTGCTTTTAATGGATCACAAGAAAACAGGAAAACAATATTGAGCTGGGCTATTGAAGATATATAAGTACTAAATATTTTCTAAAAATTCCATCCGGACTAAAGCCCACCCTAATCTATACATGCCTCCGCGCCTGGCTAAACCTCTCGTCTTTTCTAATAATCTTCAAAAATTTTAGAATATTCAACCATAACATGCAAAATATAAATATATGTAAATTTTTATTTAACTTATGCATGATTGTTGAGCATTATCAATATAACTTTGTAGAAATGTTTCTTTTTCGCCCATTTAAAGTTTTTAAATTCCGTGTAAATAACTAATTCTTAGTTATTGAGATTTATGACTCGGACATTTGGTCAATCCTATCTTTTTTTTTTCTCGTTATTCTTTATCTTTCTTTCATTTATCTTTCCATCGTTATAAAATAATTGACACACGTTATCAAATTATTGAAAAAATATTTAGATACTCATATATATATATATATGATCGAACCGTCGTCAGGTCCGTCACTAAAAGGGAATGAGTTCGGATGAGTTAGATAAGAGGTGAGCTTAAGATCCGGACTATATATATATATATATATATATATATATATATATATGGTTAAAAGTTTTTAAAAAAATAAATCTATTAGATATTATATGTATAGGTAGCAGTATAGGGGTCCATTATTTTTCTTTTCCACTTAGAGAGAGAATTGTATTTGTTATTATTAATCCACTAAATCATGCAAAACCTGTCATGACAGCAACCAAGACAAGATTCATGATTCATGATTCATGATTCATGATTCAACAGCAATCCATCTCCGACAAGGTACAGTTATTTCTTTCTATATGTAAACGAGATAAGATGAATTGTGTCCCTGGAAAAAGATAAAGTTACTCATTTCCACCATTTATATGCGAACAAAGTTGCAGAGTAAGCACTTTGTAGCTACATTCATAAGCTGATTGAATCTAGTCATTTAATGGAATCAATCACTATTTTAAAATTAAAAATATATTTTTCATATGAAAATTAAACTAGTGTTTCATTACACAAGTTTAAAAATGTTTTTAAAAAAGATAAATAAATAAAAGAAAACAAAATCACTTGCAATTAAAACCAAAATCTCTAGTGACGGAAAAAACCGTCACTTACTATAAAGATCATTCTTGGTTCATTTCCCTCCAGGTTCACGGAGACAAATTTGAATTATATATATATAGTATGTTTCTTTAGCGAACTGGAAGGAGTGAACTAAGAATCTAACCATATATAAGCAACGGTTTTTTTCCGTCATTATAGCATAAAAATCTTTTTTATGGTATAGCGAAGGAAAAACTGTCGTCATATCGATTATTCTTAGTTCGCTTCCCTTCGCTCTTCGTTGGAGAGAGATGGGTATATATATAGGGTCGGATCAGTAAGGGATCCTTTACTTTCTTAAAATGAGGACTTTTTTTTTGCTTTTTTTAAAAACAACTAAAAAAAGTTTAATATTTTATGGAATCGAAATTTTTCATAATACGTGTTTTGGGTGTGATTTGAGTGCGTATAACAAAAGCATGTATATGCGATGCAGTGCATCTGTGTACCACCACTTTTGGTATAGGTATTCAAAACATGCCCAAAACATTGTATTATGAAAAATTTCATTCATAAAATATTAAACTTTTTTTGAGTTGTTTAAAAAAAGTAAAAAAAAACAAAAAAAAATCCTCATTTTAAGAAAGTAAGGGATCCCTTACTCGATCATTTCAGATATATATATATATATATATATATATATATATGTTAACGTCAAAATTTGTTCTCGTTGAATCACTAAATAACGAACTTAAACATGCACAGTGGAGCAAACAATTACACCAGAAAGTTTGACAACCAAGATTGTCGAGGGATATCTCCAGTGTGAGAATAAGTACATATCAAAAACGTCAACAATTAAAGTATTTAATTGTTCTAGTATATAAAAATAAATAATGTATCAGTACTTCAAACTTAGAACTGTGTTTATAACTTGAGCACACCGCCTCAATTTATTGCGCGGGTCCCGAATTCTAAAAAAAAATTCTTTAAAAATTCCAAACCAAGCATAAATTATATATTAGATCAAAGTTTCCTTAAAAAGGGCTTTTGTGAAAAGTCAGATGGATGCTCATTATCTTTTGTCTCATCATTTAAAATTTATAATATCATATTTTCAATGTATGGGGCTTATCTGTCTATCCTATTTTTATGTTTCTTGTGAATTGTCCTAACTTCCATGAATGGATACCCTAATCAATGGGCAGTCTTATTTCTCTCATTAGCGAGGTCTTTCTCCATTTTGAAAGGCATGAGAAATTACCGCTTTAAATTCACTCTTATAAAGTATTTATGTACAAAATCTATATGTTCTCTCTATATTTTTATATAGAGAATAATATTTGCAAATTTTTGTTAATATTAATTATATATTTGATTTTATATTTATTTACTCCTAAAATAATAAATTATTAATTTAGCAATGAGGATATAATGAGATTACAATGACAAATTTGATGATATTATGTTATTTTATATTATTATAAAGAAATTATTATTCAGTCGCTTTTTGTGGAACAAAAGAAGTATAATGTACCCAAATTATGTCTAATATATACTTTACATGATACTTTCATATGAATAGTCTTATTATATTATTATTTTTGTTTCACAAAAAGTAAATAAATATTTTTATCTATAATATATTATATAAAATGACGAAATATCATCGAATGTATTGTTGTAATTTCAGCATCACGTCATGCCTAGTAAACTACTTAGTGGTAAAATAAAACAAAAAATAAATCAATACTAGTAATTTGTAACTTCTGTAAATATTAAAGCTTTCTAACTCAAGAAGTAAACCCATTAACACTCGTGTGATATAAGTTTCAATTTACAAATAAATTACAAAGGAGATTACTCATATCCTCGTCCCTTTGTTGCAGCGATACAGAATTCTAGAATAGCATAATCATAATATAAGAATAACATTATTCAAGGGTAATCTCAGAAGTATAAGTTATCTTTTATCAAAATTCAAAGTATTATAATAAATTTTAATTAAAAATAATGACTATTTTTTATTTATCATATTCAAAATTTGGGCGGTACAGTCAAATTGGGTAAAAGAAACGGAATCAACAGAAATTATCACTTTAAGGATCTAATTGACGAAAAATGAATTTTAGGGGAGACTTTAAAAATGGGTGACAACTTAGAGGGACAGAAGTGTCATTCAGAATTATGATTGTGACGTATGTGCATACATGGAATAGGTAGGAATTAAGAATGTTTCCGCTTTAATTTATTCTATATTATCGCATACACTTCTACGTTACTTGCAATCCAATTTCGTCAAATATTGTTAATTTTCCTTTTTAAGGTTATGGTCTCATTTATTTCAACTTTCGAGGAATATAATTTTTTGACAATGTTTTCTATACCGTAAGAAAAATAAAATTAACAAAAATTATTACACAGTTTACGATTGTAGAGTTAAGTCACTCTACGACAATTGTAGAGTAGTTACTCTACGATCTGAGAATTCACTTTGTGTTTCTACGGTAGTAGAGTGACTATTCTACGATCATAAGTGACATAACTCTACGATCGTAGACTGTATACATTTGAAATTTGCACAGTTGTGCACTTCCATTTTTTCATATAAATATATTATGTAAAAGGTAAGATAATATGCTCTATCTATTAATTATATAAATGGGCTATTTTCATAATGAAATACGTGCGCATGGGCGGTAGGGGTGAGCATGGTGCGGTTTGAAGCTCAAACCACACACGAAACCGCTTAGGTGCTGTTTGAAAAATATAAAACCGCACATGAAATTATTTGTGATTGGTGCGGTGCAGTTTTGAACCGTGCGGTTTAATTTCATTTAGTGCGGTTTCGGTTCCTAAACCAATTGAAATAACAAACCCGTAAAATAGTTAGCAAAATCATTCACGCAAACGTATTACGCAGTTAACACAATCATGGAGCTAATTTAGCAAAATAGTTCAAGTCATCAACAATTATATGGTTAATTAATACTATGTTATCACATTTGATTTAGGAAATACCAAGCTTGCAAACATAATTGATATTATTTATTCTTCATTCAACCCTGCAATATCTGTCTTCTAAAATAAAATGAGGAGAATATTTTATAGTAGATAAATTATATATACTTGTAGCAATTTTGAGAAAACATGATAATTATTTGGTGCGGTTTCGATTTTATGCGTGTGGTTTTGACTAGTAATCAAACTGAAATCGTAAATTTGATTTTTCAACCTACCTAAAATCACCACATAGGCCGGAACCGTTGGTACGATTTTAATTGGTGCGATTCCGATTCTAATTTGGTTCCTTGCTCAGCTCTAATGGGCGGAACCAAAGGGGGGCGAGGGGGGTCATTTGACCCCCACCAAAAATTTGCACAGGCTATATATTATTACATATATTAATAGTCAATAGCATACATATATTAATAGTCAATATATATATTTATATATATATATATGTATAATAATAGTAGTTTATAATAGCAATCCAAAATTTTATACATGCGCTCCATAAATTAAAAAATAGAATAAATTTTATTTTACTATGAAATTCAAATGAAAGAACTTAGAACACAATCAAATCTAGATCGCTACTTGAGTTTGAAGAATGATCACAAAAATCAAGTTCTTTATTTACTAAATTATTTTCTACAAACATTTTATATTTTTAAACATAATTAATTTACTTCAGAGATTTAAACATAATTAATTAAACATAGATTTCTGCAAGAATCCCTCTCACGTATTTCTATATGAAATAAAAAAATAATATTTCTACATAAATTTTGATATTGACCTAAATTTGGAGACGTTTTCAAATTATGTAGTTGCATGATACAATTACCTTTTCATCAACAGATGCATTAAAAAAAGCGATAAGATCCAAACGTCAATAAATAATTTATTTTACTGATATATTTTGACCCCCTTTAAAAACGTTCTGATTCCGCGACTTTCCATTCGTTTGGTGAACGTAATATATAGAACCCATAGTTTATATCATCAATTAATGCACTTATCACTAAATAATCTATTTATTTAATGAGTCTAATTGACATTTACTAATTACCAAAAAAGTAATGACAGAGGATATAATTGTAAAATAAGAATATAAAATAGAATTGCTATTTGTAGAAAAGAAAATTACTAATATTTTTACAAAGAATATTACACGTTTTATATACTATTTTCCTTGCAAGAAAATAAATGTGACGGCTTTTTTGACGTATCTTTTTTTTAGAACCTATTTTATTTAAAAAATATATTTCATCGAGAGAATTTAAGAGAAATTTATCTTTTACCTGTAAGACTTTGATTTACCAAAAAAAGAAAACTTTTCTTATTAAATTATCACATTCGATCTACTTTTTTAGAGTATTTAATAATCTCTCTTGTTAAATGTATATAAAATTTTAAAGAAAAGTTAAAAAGTATGGAGGAAAGAGTATGTGGGGAAAGTCAAAACTTATTTTTTTTTGCTTTTGATTTTGATGGGGTATACATTTTCCTGTTTTAAAATATAAAATTACTAAGAATAGCCTGATTAAATTACCAGGCATTATAGATAGTGATTTTTTTTAATTTTAGACGACACATATGATTTATTAGGATGAACGGAAAATTCAAAATTATTTATATTTTATTATATAGATTTATTAATTGAAATCGGTAACATTACTTATAGAAGTGATTAGTATGAAGTTTATTTTGAGGTAAGTTGGTAAATTGATACTGACACATAGGCGAAATTATATGTATATTAGTATTTTATTTGCCAATTAACTAAATTACCAAAAAAATAATTTAATGCTAACCGAATCCATTACTTATAAAAACGAATTAATAGTTTAGAACGTTATGGAAACATAAGAATAATCGAAGTGGGTTTATTTGAGCACAAAGCTTATCCTAGACTACCTACCTAACCTTAATTATTGCCCCCACAATCCTACATTTTGGCACGGTTTCGTTTCTGTACAAATAGATACCGTGTGGAACTTTCTCGATTTTGACCCCCACCTTCTCTCCCTCTCTCCTAATCTAATTTTGCTTCTTTTTTTTTCTTTCAATTTTTTAATATATTACTCACTCTATTTTAAAATTAAAGATCTATTTTTAATTTATGATTTTTCTATATAAAAAAAAAATTACTTTTATTCTATAAAAAACATGAATTATAAAGTTAATTTTATTCTTAATAAATTAAATACTATTATATCATTAATTAATATTGATAATAAATTTAGAAAAGTAATTATTTTTTAAAGAATATATTATTTTTATAAATGTATGTCTAATTTTAAAATATAGTGAGTACTATATTTTTTTCTTCGTGCAATATACTAGTACATATTTTTTTCAATTGCTGCTAACTATGACAATAAATTTATATTAATATTAAATATCAATACATGTAAATATATAGAATGTAATTATTCACTATATTTTAAAATTAGATATACAATTTATTTTTTGAGATTAAACCACGACTTATTAAATTTTAAAATTAATATGACTCATAAAAGTTATAATAATAAAAAATTTGATTAATAATTTTGGTTATATGTTATACAATTATAATAATTAGATCAATTAAAATTAAATAAATTTATATCAATTTAAAATTTAATATGTTGTTGCTTAATATCAAAAATTAAATTATATCTTTATTTTTGAAGATGAAATAGTTTAATAAAGAAGGGACCCATAAGTCATTAATTTTATTTTATCGTTATTTTTCTTTCTTTTTTTGGCTGGTTTATTTTCTTTTCCCTTCATAACACTACTACTCCTACTTTAATATAATCACGCCACGTCTAATCAAATCCCTGACTTTACATGGACCCCACTTTTTCCCTCAATCACTCTCCTCGCCACGTGTCGTCACCAGTGTCGATCATGTATTTCTTTACCGTACGTCTCTTCTCTCCTGATTCCTCTCCCCTCTTTCTCTCTCATCCCCTGTCTCAACTTATAAGGGCAATTTCAGAGCTGCAGCAAACTCTTAGAATCAATTTCAATTAGTCCAATCAAAGGTAATCCCCTCAAACTCTCCCCCAAATTCTCTCTATGTCTAACGTATAAAACCCATATGTTTATTCATCATTTAGGCTTTGAAAACTTGTTGATTATTGAGAATTTGTGTATACCGATATGCTGAATTTCCTTTTTTCTTGGGAAAATTTATTTTTTCAGTCTGTCTAATTTTTTATGTTTCAGCTATGTACTGTTAGCTCTCTACAGTATAACACATGTGTATATGCATATACATATATATGTACGTATATGTGTGTGTGGGTATTTTGTATATACTCAGATGCTGAATTTCATTTTTGCTCTTGGAAAAAACTTATAAATTTTCAGTCCTAGTCTGATTTTTTATGTTCCAGCTATATACTGTTAGCCCTCTGCAGTATAACACCTGTATATATACATATACATATACATATACATATGTATGTCTATGCGTGTGTATGAGGGTAATTGTAAAGATATTTTTTTATGTGATGACTCCCCTCTGCAACTCTCTGCACTGTTGACAGATGGAGGGTTATGGTTGTTCTTTGTTAGTTTCTCCACTTTCAATGTCTTGGAAAAAGATACCCACATCCCAATATCTTTTCCTCTCTAATTTTCTCTCTTTTTATTATAGGTAATAGAAAAAAATTGGGATCCAACACAGAGTGGCAGGCAAATTAGTGATAGATGAAATGATAGGAGCCGAGGGGTTAAAGGGTGAAAGCTTGGACCTTTGTTTTGAGAGGATGATGGTGGTTGCCGGTGGTGGTGGTGGTTATGGTGGTGGGATGAAAATGGGTGGTGGTGGAGTGATCACAGAATGGAAGGACATTCCGATGGAGCTTCTGTTGAGAATTGTATCTCTTGTGGATGATCGGACGGTGGTTGTTGCTTCTGGGGTTTGTTGTGGCTGGAGAGATGCTATTTGCTGGGGACTTACAAATCTTTCCCTTTCTTGGTATAAATAATTAACCCTTTAGCCCTTGATCTCTTTTATGTGTTTTTAATTGATTTGAGATCTGCGTAGTTTGTTCATATTTTTGTTTTTTATGTATATGTGCTGTTCATTTGTTCTTTAGATTGCCCTTAAATAGTTCAATATTAATCTTGGAAATTTGATGTAGTTATTGTATATTAATTTTGGGTATCTTAATAATGGAATTAGGCATATGTAAGTATGTTCTGTTTAGGCTTTGTCATTCTTTTAAAGACTCTAATTTTGTTTCAGATCTTCATTAATAGTGATTTGTAATCAACAATCTCTGGAAGGATTTTGTGTATTTATTATCACTATTTTAGTTTGTATCTTGGTTTGATTTTAATACTGGATTCCTTATTCTCTATCATTGTTGCACTCCTTGGGTTAATTTTATGTGAAAGGAAAAGAGAAAGAAAAAGCTTTTTACCTATTGATCATCATGTTCAAATGGAATACTTTTCTCCATTTCATTCATCATACAATTTACACTCTTTTTGCACTTTGTGCTTTATGTGAAAGATGAAGGTAGTCGATTGTGTTTTATCTGGTTATGGAGGCTTTGAAGATGCGAGCAAGATCATTTATGAATTCTCATGTGCTAAAGCAAATAAGTTAACACTAGAATAGTAATCAATTGTTGACTGTAGTTAATATACTTATAGTGGTGATAGTTCGCTCATTCTTCCATAGTTTTTATATAAATTGCTCTTTTCTCCTTGCATCTCCTGCTTCCTATTTTTTTAGGTTCTTAAACTTGATGCTGATGTTCTTGGTCTAGAATTAGTTTTATGTTGCTAAGAAATCTTTATGGAGTCTGTTTTCTTAACTTATTAACTTGAGCATATTAATTGTAAGTTCTGTATATCAGACATCCAACTGGCATTGGTATATTAGTAGTAATCTGTAGTTTTTCTTGAAGATTTTCGTTGAGTAAAAGACTTACTACTATGTCTTTACTTCTTTCTATTTCATATTATTTTAATATAGTGTTAATCCTTTGGGGCTATCAAGTTGTATAAAGATAAGCAGATGTATTTATAGGGTTAAGGAGACAACTGGCTTCTGCGATGAATTAGCTTTTAACAACTTGGTAGTTGAGCTTATGCTAACTGTTCCCCTGTTTGAATTTTGAAGCTTTTTATGTGTCCAGTTTGTTCTGAATTTACTACTATTGCTCTTCTTCAGGTGCAAGAACAACATGAATAATTTGGTGTTATCTCTCGCTCCCAAATTCACAAAACTGAGAATTCTAGTTCTGCGCCAAGACAAGTCACAACTGCAGGATAACGCGGTTGAGACTATAGCAAACTGTTGTCATGAACTACAAGACCTCGACCTCAGCAAGAGCTTCAAACTCACTGATAGCTGCTTGTATGCCTTGGCTCATGGTTGCCCAAATCTTACCAAACTCAACATCAGTGGGTGCTCAGCATTCAGTGATACTGCTCTTTCATATTTGAGTAAGTTTTGCAGAAAATTAAAAATTTTAAATCTTTGTGGATGTGTGAAAGCTGCATCTGACACGGCACTGAAGGTATGGAGAGTTGGGACTTATTCTTAATGTCAATCCATTATATGATTAGTGTTTTTAATTTCCTTGGCAACTGTCTGCAGGACATTGGCTATAACTGTAACCAATTGCAGTACCTGAATCTGGGATGGTGCGAGAATGTTGGCGATATAGGGGTGATGAGTTTAGCTTATGGATGTCCTGATCTAAGAGTCCTTGACTTGTGTGGTTGTGTTCTTATAACAGGTAATCTATATAGGTTTAGAGTGGTTAATGTCACAGTATAAAATATAAACAACAAAGTGGTTTAGGGAGTGCAAATATCAGTATTACCCAGAATTTCCTTTATCTGTGTTTACTTTATTTGGCAGACTAATGGGAGGGTTTATATTCTATGGGTTGTGTGACATATTCTAGTTTGTATTATGATTCTTTAGAGCTATGAACGCCTCTAACACTATCTGCATATAGCAAAATGATTTGACAAACATTTTAAAATGCCCTCATGAATTATCATCACAAGATGAAACATGGCGAGGCAAGCCTAGACTTTTGTTTGTCTATACACAATTGATGTGGATACCCTTCTGTGCTGAATTAGACCAAGTATTCAATATTTGAAATGAGTTATAGTGTCTTGGGCAATTATTTATTGTGTTACTATTGTTAATTATATCATTTAGTATTGTGACTATGGTTGTCCAGGAGTTTTGATTGTTTCACTTCGTACTGTG
Organism: Panax ginseng; assembly: GCA_020205605.1. Lineage (NCBI taxonomy): Eukaryota > Viridiplantae > Streptophyta > Magnoliopsida > Apiales > Araliaceae > Panax > Panax ginseng. The sequence continues at coordinate 34,387,533 of CM035148.1, forward strand.
TGATGTTTTTCATAATCTAAGTCGATTGCTTATAACTAATGGAGACATAGTAAAAACCCATATTGATCCATGTATATATCCATTTACATATATAGCTAAATTATCATATTGCTGGCATACATATCGAGTTCAACAAGAGTTCCATTTGATGTATGGGAGAAAACTTTATAATATTGAAATGAACCTTTAAAATGTAGTCCATAGTATATCTAGCAGTTTGAAGTTTCAGTGACTCTAGAATCTGAGTTCCGCAGCATAGTCATTCTGCCTGATTATTCTGGGTCATGGCTTGATGGAAATTATACCTAGTCGTGCCTCATTGTATTTCTACTTGGAATTTCTTGTCATGTCAACTCAGTAGATGGGCAAATATCTACCGTCATATATCACTTGATTTGGCCTAATCTTTTTGTAATTGTCTACCCAATCGTATGTCCGCTTAGTTGGGCTGTCTTGTATTGACTGTAAACTTTGTGTTTTGTCCATTCTTGCAGATGCAAGTGTAATAGCTTTGGCAAACAATTGCCTTCACCTGAGGTCCCTGGGTCTATACTACTGCCAGAATATCACAGATACAGCAATGTATGCTTTGGCTCACAGTCGAGTAAAGAACAAACATGAAGTGTGGGAATCCGTGAGAAACAGGTTCGAGGAAGAAGGGCTTAGGAATCTGAACATCAGTCAATGCACAGCTCTTACTCCTCCGGCTGTTCAAGCCTTATGCGACTCATTTCCGGCACTTCACACATGCCCAGGAAGACATTCACTGATCATAAGTGGCTGTTTGAACTTAACATCTGTGCATTGTGCATGTGGTGTTCAAGCGCATCGTACGGCCAACACTCTTTCCCATCCTGCTCACTAAGCGAGTTCCGAGGTAAAAGTCTCAAGTTCATGAAAAGGGGAGGGGTTGTATGGTTGCCTAGAGGGATTGGGGCAGACTATGTACATTCAAATAAGTTTGTGTTTAAGACTGAACAATGTGATGGCTGTGAGCACCAGCCTTACTATTATGTGGACTTTTATATGCTAATTAATGTCTTTCAGCAGGCTGAGGACCTTGTTTAATTTCTAAATTGGGTGCATATTAGGGTAGTACATGCTAGCACATAATTATTGAAGGATTTTTTTCCTTCAAAATTAAATTTGAAAAATGAAAAAAAAATTGGGAGGAAGTTATAAATAACTGACTTCGTTGTTTCTTCCTATTAGCACCTGGTCACTTTGTACTTTGCCAAGTCAAGCCTGGTTATTGAGGCCTAGTCTGGCTGGGTTTGGTGCTGAAAGGGTTAATGTTCACAGGTCAACTAGACTTGAAGCTTGCAGCTTTTTTCACTGTCCTTAGCGGTAGGTTTTGTGCTCAAATTATGGCTCAACTTTTAGGAAGATTGCAGCCTTCTGGATATGAAACAAGGTTCTTTAACTGCATTTGAAACCTCCAAACGCTCCCGACGTAAGTAGATGAACAAGCACTATACCACTACACATATTACAATGAGGAAAAGTTGAGTTCCTTGTATATGTGCTGCTGGTCAGGAAATGAATATCCAAACATTCTGTCTTTCAAGTATATTTTGATTTTGGTTTTGGTACATTAATTCTGCACAAAACACACTCCATGATTCAATGGCTTGCACCTTACCTTTCTGTTGCCTTGAAACATAAGATATATACGAGAGCATATGATTAGGTGTCAAAATTTAAGTGGAAGGATACAAGGGGACAGAAAAAATGAGAACAGAGGATCTGTTCTCGATATATGTGAATATGACTAGCTTTTGGTACGCTCAATCTCTCAGCAACGACATCATGTTAATCAGTTATGAGATGGAAGTCGAGGAAAAAAGACAGCAAATTTATGCAGGGCTAGTAGTGATGCATCATCATTTGCTACTGTACACAAGTTCATCATTCACATCCAATTCTGGATTACATAGGCACCTGAAGAAGAGTCTCTGTGTCTATACTAAATCTAATATTAGGAGCAATGCAATATTAGAATATAGTGTAGAAAATGAATAAAAAATGCTCCAATAAAATTTTATCTACTTGATTGATATGCAAATCCTCGAGCTCTTTTTTTTGTAGTTTGTTTAAGTAATTGGGACTGCTTGATGTTAGTATAATTTCAATAATAATAATTTTTTTTAGCTGTTGGGAATTTTACCGTTTGCATTCATTTGGATATTAATTTATTTTACCAATTGGAGATGTTATCGTTACTATTTTTTCCGTATATATAGAGCATTGTTATTGAAAGGGCTGTATATATAGAGCATTGTTAGTGAAAGGGATGGACATGACAATCACATTTAGAAAAGAAGTTGTTGATAGAAGGCTATCATAAAGCTTCTGATTTCTAATGATATATATATATATATATATATATATATATATATATATATATATATATATATATATATATATATATATATATATATATAGTATCATAGTAGCTAAGAATCTTTGTGGAACATAACTCTTTTTTGACTTTTATTGAAATTTCTACTTGAGCAAAAAAAAAAAAAAAAGAACCGGTTGTTGTGGACATTTAGCAAAGAAGTTGTTGATGTAAGGCTATCATAAAACTTATGATTTCTAGTGCTATCATTATATATATATATATAGGGGTTTCATCCACAACAAATAGGTTCTTTGTGAAAACCTCTCTTTTGGCTTGTTGTAATTTATTTTTGCTCCAAATGAAAATTACAACAAACCAAAAGGGTTGCTTCCACAACCGATCGATTCTTGAGATGGAACACACACACACACACACACACACACACACACATATATATATATATATATATATATATATATATATATATATATATATATAAAAACAATGATTTAATTATATTGTATATACACGACTTATATTTGAGTTCGAGTAAAGAAAATTGAAGTTGTTTCTGGGTCATTCAACTATTTCGAGTGTTGATTAGTTGAGTAAAAATTCATTGAATCCTATAGTAGTATTTCGTCAATGACCTTAGCACCGAGAAAAGTTCTCTGAGTGGCGAAATTTCTACTTAAGAACAGTGCACTGCACGCCTCTGCTCAACATTATTCGCTATAAATCGATAAGTTCTATTTCTGCCCTTCTTTTATTTTATAGTTGAATCCTATATATTATTCGTGTTTCTCCAACAATCTTAAGTAGAAAGAATAGATTTTGCTATGCTTACCGCCACTAAATCTGTCATTGATTTGACCAAAGTTGAGCCTTTTGATGGATTCAATTTTAAACGATGGCAAACCAAATTACTTTTGATTATGGACATTGCTAAAGTTGACCATGTTTTAACCAAACCAAAATCAGTTGAACCCCCCAAGGATGCTACCGATGAATAAAAGAAAGAATATGAATCTTCTATTAATACTTGGACTTCTGCTGATAAAATTTACAAGGCTATCATTCTCAACTCATTATCCAATGAACTTTTTGATATCTATTGTCTATATAAACATGATGCTGAAATTTGGGATGCTTTAATTTTGAAATATATTGTGGAAGATGTTGGTGTCAAGAAGTATGCAATTGGTAATTTTTTTAGTTTTTACATGATCGATGATAAAGATGTCTCTTCCCAAATTCATGCTTTTCATCTTATCGTAGCCGAACTTAATAATGAAGGCATGACTTTACCTGCTCCTTTTATTGTTGGCTCCCTTATAAAGAAATCGTCTGATTCCTGGAAAGATTACAAGAACACTATAAAACATAAAAGTAAAGATATAACCTTAGAGGAGTTAATTGTTCATATTCGTATTGAGGAAAAGAACAGAAATTTAGATAAATCTGTCAAAGCCAAAGAGATGTCTTCCAAGGCAAATTTGGTTGATGACCGTAAACCTCGTAACTCGTTCAACAAACATCCTAAACAAGGGTATAAGCATAACACTGGTTTGAAGACAAAACCTAATCAGTTCAAACACAAAACCTCAAAACCTAAAGGTGATTATTTTGTGTGTGGAAGGTCAGGTCATCATGCTGCCCAATGCAAGTTCAAAAATGGAAACAACCAGTCTATTCCTCCGAGAGCTAACTTAGCTGAGGCAGACAATACTATTGTGGCGGTTGTCTCCGAGGTGAACATGGTAGTTGACAAAGAGGAATGAGTAGTGGATTCTGGTGCTACCAAGCACATTTGTGCGAGTCGTGGCACATTCATCTCTTATACTCCCCTTGAGGAAAAAGATGAACATGTTTACATGGGCGATTCGAGGCCTGCACCAGTGATGGATAAAGGGAAAGTAAATTTAAAATCGACTTCTGGGAAGATCCTTTCTCTTACCGATGTTCTTCATATTCCTGAGATTCGCTACAATCTCGTATCTGTTGGGATACTTGGGAAAATTTGGGTTAAGGTTATGTTTGAATCTGATAAGGTCGTGTTAACCAAAAATAGGGTGTTTGTGGGAAAAAGGGTATCTTAATGTTGGTTTATTTCATTTAAACGTACTTAAACTCATGAATAATAATGCTAGTACTTCTTTTGCTTACTTGGTTGAATGTGATGATATTTGGCATGCTAGATTAGGTCATGTGAATTACTCTTATATAAAAATGATAAAAAATTTAGGAATTTTAAAAGATGTTAAAATTTTAAACACTAAGAAATGTCAAGTGTGCGTGGAAGCCAAACTACTAAGAAGACATGCAAATCGGTACTTGTTAGAGAATCTGAACCTCTTAGTTTAATTCTTTCAGACTTAGGTGATATGTCTAGAATTACTTCTAGAGGTGAAAAAAATTATTATGTGACCTTTATATATGATTATTCTAGATATACTAAAGTTTACCTTCTCAGGAATAAAAGTGAAACTGAAGATAAATTTTTAATTTATAAAGTCGAAGTTGAAAATAAATTAGAAAAGAAGATTAAAAGACTCAGGTCCAATAGAAATGGAGAGTATGACTCTAGACCTCTTAGTAAATATTACGAAGAACAATGTATTATACATGAGGTAACACCTCTATATTCTCCAGAGTCTAATGGGGTAGTTGAAAGAAAAAATATAACACTATAAGAAATGATGAATGCTATGTTAGTAATTTCTGGGGCTCCACCAAATTTGTGGGGGAAAACTCTTCTTTCTGCTTGTCACCTGTAAATAGAATCATTTATAAGAAAACTGGAAAAACACCTTATGAGCTTTGGGAAAACCATTTACCTAACCTTGAAATACCTTAAAGTGTGGGGGTGTCTTGCTAAGGTAATGTTACCCGACCCTAAAAAAGGAAAATTAGTTCTAAAACTGTTGATTGTTTGTTTATTGGTTATGCTAAACATAGTGCTGTTTATAGATTTCTTGTTTTAAAAAGTGACGTATTAGATCATAATACAATTATTGAGTCAAAAAATGTTGATTTCTTTGAAAATATTTTCCCTTTGAAATCTAAAATGGAACGACCAGTAGTTGAGCTTCCTACGAGCTCTTACATAGTTCCAATAGAGGAATTTGATATTGAACCGAGGAGGAGTAAGCGTACTAGAAAACCCACAAATCTGGGAGATGACTTATTTATGTTTTTGATGGATTTTACCCATTAACCTTTCGAGACGTCGTTTCTTCTCCCGATACTTCTTTTTGGAGAGAAACCATAAATAGTGAGATTGAGTCTATTATGACTAATCACACTTGGGAATTAGTGGATCTTCTTCTCGGTTCTAAAATTATTGGTTGTAAATGAATTTTTAAAAGGAAATTAAAACTTGACGGATCAATTGATAAATTTAAGGCTAAATTGTTGCTAAAGGTTATAAACAAAAGCAAGACCTAGACTTTTTGAGACTTATTCACCGGTTGCAAATTCAAATATAGTACTGTCTAACGGTGTCCGAGTTGATGAGTTGTGGAAATTTATCGCCATCCATTTCTTGTAACCTAAGGGCACCTCCTGTCAATACCTCCTTGACAACAAACGGGCCTTCCCAGTTTGGGCCGAATTTTCCTTTAGATTGATCTTGGTTGTCAAGAATTTTCTTCAAGACCAAGTCATGCTTCTTGAATTGTCGTAGCCAGACTTTTCTGTTGTAGGATCTGGCGATCCTCTGTTGGTATAACTGACCATGGAAGATGGCAAAGGCTCTCCTTTCATCTATTAGAGACAATTGGTGATACCTATTTTGGAAACATTGGTCTTCATCCAGCTGAGCGTCTATCAACACTGAGGGATTCCATTTCCACTTCTACGGGGATCACTGCTTCCATCCCATAGGTTAATGAGTAGGGGTTTGCCCCAGTGGAAGTGCGCATTGATGTTCTGTAGGCTAATAGAGTTAGAGGAAATAAGTCAGGCCATCCTTTGTAATTGGCGGACATCTTTTAATCGCACTAGCTGCTATTAAAAATTTAATAATTCATCAAATGGATGTTAAGACTGCGTTTCTTAATGGAGATTTAGAAGATGAAATTTATATGGACCAACCTGAGGGATTTATTTCCTTAGGCAATGAGCATAAAGTTTGTAAATTAGTTAAATCTTTATATGGTCTTAAACAAGCTCCTAAATAATGGAATGATAAATTTGATAGTGTGAAGACTTCTAATGGATATATAATAAATGATGAAGATAGATGTATATATACCAAATTTAATAATGAAAATTCTGGTGTAATTGTATGTATTTATGTAGATGACTTACTTATTTTTAGTACTAATATTGATGTTATATATGAGACTAAAAATATGTTATCTACTAAATTTGATATGAAAAACTTGGGAGAGGCAAATGTTATTCTCGAAATTAATTTGAGAAAAGTGTGTAATGGGTATATGATTTCTCAAGGTCATTATGTGGAGAAAATGCTTAAAAGATTTGGGCATTATAATGTTAATCCTGTTAGTACTCCGTACGAATCTTGTTTGCATTTAAAAAAGCATGAGGGACCAAGTGTGTCTCAAACTGAGTATGCCCAAATCATATGTTGCTTAATGTATCTTACGAATTGCACAAAACCTAATCTATCATATGCAGCTAATAGACTAAGCAGATACACTCATAATCCTAATAAGGATCATTGGACTACTTTATGTAGAATACTCAAGTATCTGCGAGGTACTATTGGATTTAGTTTATATTACTGAGGTAATCCTGCAGTTCTTGAGGGCTATAATGATGCCAACTGGATCTCTGATTCAGATGAAATCAAATCCACGAGTGGCTACATATTTATTTTAGGAGGAGGAGCAATTTCTTGGAAGGCAGGTTCTGAAGCAGAGTGGCTCAGAAATCTTTTGAAAAATATTCCCTTGTAGACGAGACCAGTTTCATATGTGTCTCTACATTGTGATTGTCAAGCTATTATAGGCAGAGCTAAGAATAAGAGCTATAATGGCAAGAGTAGGCATATACGCTTAAGACATAATATTGTGAGACAGATGTTAAGTGATGGGATTATATCCCTTAACTTTGTTTGGATAGAGATAAATCTTGCGGATCCTCTGACAAAGCCACTAAGCAAGATGATAGTGAGAAATACATCGAGGGGGATGTGACTTCTGTCTATTACATAAGTAAACAGTACTGATGGTAAACCAACTTATATGAATGGTAATCCTAGGAAGAAGGTTCATATGGGTAATAACAAGTCATTGGTTGATTGGTTGAGACACTATCCATTTTATACATATTTGAGTTCATCCCTATGATGTAGGTTAGTGTAATTCTACAGTGTTAAAGGTTGAGTTATATACTCTTAATGATTTTCATAGTCCTGTTGGGTGAAGTGTTTAACTGTAGAACACATTTGATGAGAACACCTATATGAGTATAGAGGTGGGGCCGCCTCTTATGAAAACAAGGCAGATTTTCTAGAGCGCTCATGAATTCCAGGTATGGCGTAAGACCAAAATGTGCCAAATCGCGTAGAACAGCTTCAATTAAAATTTGTAGTGTGAGTAATATGATTATTGATTCATAATAAGGAAAAATGTTCATAGAATTTTTTCCCCCACTGAATTCATGTTAATCAAGTTCTATTTAATCTATACATTGGTTCATAGTCCAAAACACATCAGTGTTAACGCACTGCACTCTTATATTCCTTGCTCAATTTCTTTTATTGTAGTATTTTTAAATATATGTGAAATTTTTTGAGAAAATTGTTTTCTTTTCCTTTAAACTTATTATTGAAAGTGTGGGGGATTGTTAGTATAATTTCAATAATAATAAATTTTCTAGATATTGGGAATTTTACCGTTTGCATTCATTTGGATATTAATTCATTTTACTGTTACCATTTTTTCTGTATATATAAAGCACTGTTAGTGAAAGGGATGGACATGACTATCACATTTAGAAAAGAAGTTGTTGACAGAAGGCTATCATAAAGCTTTTGATTTCTAGTGCTATCATTATATATATATATATATATATATATATATATATACTAGTTGTGTCTCGTGCCTCCGGCTAGGGGTGAGCATGGTGCGGTTTGAAGTCCAAATCGCACCCGAAATCTCTTAGGTGCGGTTTGAAAAATTCAAAATCGCACCCGAAACCGCTTGTAATTGGTGCGTTGAGATTTTATAGTGTACGGTGCGATTTTAATTGGTGCGGTTTCGATTCCAAAATCAATTGAAACAACAAAAAAGTCTAAGCCTTCAATAAAATTTAACATAAACTTACATTGAGCAATTAACTTAGTGACAGTGTCGACAATGAAAATTATATCAAACATGCTTTAAAACTAAAACATACGCTATATAAAACAACGAAGACCATATATTCGATAACAAACAAGAATGTTTATCTAGTTCCCCAAAAATTAAAAGTATATACTGGAGATAAAATATATTGCACGGAGAACTTATAGAATATAATCCTAACTACACCTAATTTGAAAAATATTCTATTAGACTACAGTAAAACCCCTATTTAAGAATACTCTATATAAGAATAACCTCTACAATATTATAAAAAAATTTGGTCCCAATTTGGGCCAGTTATAAATAGAAATAACCTCTAAATTATAATATGTTATATACTTTTTAAGTCCCGTATTAAAAAACTATACCTCTATATAGTAATAATTTCATATATATATATATATATATATATATATATATATGAGACAATATTAATTTTAAAAGACTACATTTTTCTATAAAGACTATATTTCCTATAAAGAACTATATTTTTTTATAAAAGACTATATTTCCTATAAAAGACCACATTTTCTTATAAAAGACTACATTTCTTATAAAATACTACATTTTTCTAGTTTGAAAATCTAAATAGGAAGTTCTTATTGATATTTTTGTTAAAGTGAATATGTTTGGGTGTTCGGAAAATATTTTGTACTAATACCTCTATTTAATAATAACCTCTCAATTAGAATACAAATAGTTTGGTCCTAAGTCAATTCCTAAATAGAGGTTTTACTGTATTACTATTATAGCATTGACATTAACCAATGCATCAAGTGCTCGAGCCCCTCAGCTATAATCCCCTCCAATAACGCATCAAACAAATTTGAAATTTCAAAACCCAATTGCTTAATTTTTGACTCTATAACCTCTAACATCTTCTTTCAATTGGTGAAAAAATGACAATGCAAGACTGAGATTTCTGTGAGCGTGTTCAAGTGAAAAGTAACTTTAGAATTTACTAGAGATAATACATACATACATACACACACATGGTGCGGTTTCAGTTTTATGCGTGCGATTTTGGCTAGTAACCAAACCGGAATCGTAAATTTGGTTATTCAAACCACCTAAAACCGTCACATACTCCGGAACCGTTGGTGCAGTTCATGCGGTTTTTGGTGCGGTTTCGGTTTCAATTTGGTTATTTGCTCAGTCCTACCTCTGGTACTGTATGAACGGTGGGATTTATCCCAAACTTTAGACGACCCAGATGATTTATTGAGTGAGCGGGAAATTCAAAATCATTTGTATTTTATTAGATAGATATATAAACAGTGATTTAATTATATTATATACACATGACTTATATTTGAGTTCGAGTAAAGAAAATTGAAGTTGTTCCTGGGTCATTCAACTATTTCGAGTGTTGATTAGTTGAGTGAAGAGTTGTTGAATCCTAGAGTAGTATTTCGTCAGTGACCTTAGCACCGAGAAAAGTTCTCCAAGTGGAGAAATTTTTACTTAAGAACAGTGCACTGCACGCCTTTGCTCAACATTATTCGCTATAAATCGATAAGTTCTATTTCTGCCCTTCTTTTATTTTATAGTTGAATCTTATATATTATTCGTGTTTTTTCAACACTTGATTGATATGTGATGGTTTTCATAATCTAATTCAATTGCTTCTAACAAGTACAGTAGACAGTCCTCATAAAAAACCATATTGAGATTATGCATGCATCTATTCACGTACATATATATAGTGGCGAAGCCGCATAGAGTTGTATGGGGGCAATCGCCCCCACTGGAAAAAAAAATTGTTTTATAATGTAAGGTAAATTTTAAAATTTTTAAGTATTATATATAAATTGACCCCACTAAAATTTTATAAATTTTCTATTATACGGGGTTAAATTGAAAATTTATAACTTTTTGTCAATCAAATTTTAATCACATATGACTTGTAAGACCCCAACTTATTATTAAATAAAATTAAAATTTCCTCTATTTATTATTTTGGAATAGTAAGGGTTGGTTTGATTAATGTGGTTAATTATGGGTAAAATGCGCAAATATCTCAAATAAGCAAGTGGTTATAAAATATTCATTATTGTCGGGAAATATTCGTTTGGTCGTGGAATATTTTTACTGTCGAGGAATATTAAATGCGGACAGTGCGACCTTGTGTGGGCCCCATAACTGAAGCGATTGGATGAAGAAAATGACAAGTATAAGTTATTTATTAATAACTAGCGTAGTTATTACAGATTAATCTTTGTTGGAATACCCGTTGGTTAAAAACACAAGATGTCTGCGTTGTTGCCAAGAAGACATGGTATTGCACCAATTATTGATTCTTACGTAAAAGGCGCTACTCAATAATTGTTACAGATAATTCTTTATTCAATATTTTATTTTATTGATTCAATAATTGCTACGTTGATATTTTATATTACTTGTTTGTTTCATAATTGTCACTATATCTGATATTTTTCATTATCTTGAGCAATAATTCATATTATCTGAATAATATTATTAGATAACATTATTGGCAATGTCTAGAAAGTTCTGTCTAAGGAGAGGTTTGGTCACCTAATTGTGCGCCAGTAAGGAGAAATCCTTATTGGAAAGCCCCCTCTTTCCTGGGAACGGCCTGGTTGTCAGTATTGTGATTCTGTAATATTATTTGTGAATAATTAATTATTGATTTATATGATGAAGAAAATATTGATTTTATGTGGATATAGATGGAGAAATTATTTAATGTGACAATTGTTGAAAATTAATATTTTATCTTTTTCTGATAAAATAATTCATTTAAATATATTATTATATTATATTAATATAATAATGATGATATTTTTTTACAATGAATGTGGAATATATGAGTATATGAGGAGAAAGAGTATTTTTATTGCATTAAATGATTAACACATGTTTTGTGTGTCGGTAGGCCCCATTTCTTGACTGAAATTTGATTATAGCTTGTAAAATCACCCGTTTGTGGATTTCGGTCAATTTCTGTTTGGAATTTGGAAAAACTTAAATTTATAAAGTTGTAGAGAATAAAATTTCCTATAAAAATGACATGTGGTTCGAATTTTTTTGACAAAAGGGCTATTTATTATGAATTATTGAAGTTTTGAAGTTCTGAAATAATTGATTTTTGGAAGTTTTAAATAATTATTTGAAAAAAACATTTTTTTTGGGCTACACATGTGATATAAATGTGCTGAATTCAGTTGGTCTAAGGTAGGCTTGAAATTGTTTAATTATAATATTATTTTATTAAATTTTCTGCTTTGGTGTTCTAAGCATTTTCCTATAAATAGGGTACTTAGGTTAGAATTGAAAATCACACCAGAAACTGAAGTTTTCTCTCTCTTTCTCTCTCTATATTATCGAGTGTATTCTTGTGAGTATTTTGATACTTTGAGTGTTGTTATACGGTGCAAGTTTCCTTCAGCACTATATCCAGTATTCCATTTAGAAGTACTGTCTTTTCGAGGTAAGGGATGTTATTTTTTTATAAATGATATTATTTCCTTCAATATCATTATACCGGAATATTGGTAAGATTTTTCTTGTGAAATTCTTATCTTTTCATGTCGGGGTTACTATTCATGAGTTACTATTCACGAGTTACTATTTATGAGTTACTATTCACGAGTTACTATTCACGAGTACTATTCACGAAGCATGATGATTTTTCTTGTGGAATTTATACCTTTTACTGTCAGAGTTACTATTCACGTATACGTCACTATTCACGTATACGACCTTATTCACTGAATCGACACTTTTCACGAAATATTAAATTTTCTTTTACGTGTTCAAGATTTTCTACATTATGGTTCTATCTTTGATTGGATCTATGTTTTGATCTTCATTTTTTAATTCTGCTCCACAATAGTTTATTATGGAGTATTTTTGAACATGGATAAACCAAAATGCGAATCCTTAATATTTGTTCTTTTGTTTCACTAGATTCGTTTTCTTTAAAATATTTTTATCATCCTCAGGTCCTAAATGATGATATAACCGAATATCTTTGGCTTTGTGAGTGCAAAGATGAATGATTTCGATGAATATCTTTGGCCCGTAGTGCAAAGATGAACAGGTGTTTAGATGAACATGACCAACTGATGAATATCTTTGGCCTGTAGTGCAAAGATGAATATTTGATTCCAGATATATGTTGATTAATGTTACAAGGATAAAATATTGACGATTGACTTTTAAATTCATATATAGAAGATAGTAGATTTTATTCTCTATTTAACTCTTCTAATGAATTATTGTTTCCGCTGCGAATATTGATCTGAAACTTGTTGTCTATTGTATTTTATCAGATTTTTCCCTGTTGAAGACTAACAATAATTTGTTCTATATTATCTTGGTCATAATATTCTTTACTGGGCTAGTTGAGCTCACCCTTTTCCTTTTTGTTCCATTTTTCTTCTCAGGAGGCGAGAATGTAGCGAGTACTAGTCGGGGTATGGAATGAAGGTTCTAGAAAGTCGTTTAGTAGTCCTCACTATTTTTATAAAATAATGTATCAATAATTATAATGAGAACTTATTTGAGTGTGGATATTGTCTAGATGACAATATTTGTATTTAAACTCTGAGCTTTTATGTTTGTATTAATAAAGTTGTAGTTGTTTACATGCCATGTATTTTGACAACTCAGAATGGGTGTTGTATACCTATTTTGGGGGCGTCACAGTTGGTATCAGAGCTTAGGGATATGATCTCTGGAGGAGATCGGGGAATAGAACTAGAAAGGGAGAGACGAGTAAATCCTTCGCTAGTGTGTCCTACCTAAGCTTATTTGTAGATCGGTCATTATATAGGGATATTATGTGATATGTTAATTTGTTAAATTAACCCTTGTTTTATAGAAGTATTTGAGAATATCGACTGAGAATGTTAATAGTGGAATAAATGAGATCGTGGAGACACATTTACTCACCAATGAGGAGAACGTGCAACAGGCTGGCAATGTTCCTCCCAGTAAAACAACACCACCGAAAGCGAGCGATGAGCGATGAGATGTTTAGAAACTTTTTACGGTTCATGCAAAACCAGACGAAGGAGATTCCTATTCAAAATATAGGAAGAAATAATGGCAACGCACAGCTGGTCACAGCCAAGTAGTTCAAAGAGTTGGGACCACCAGAATTTTGGGGAAAACCGGATCCGATTAAGGAGGAGACGTGGGTCAAGTAAATTACCAAGATATTCGATGTCTTGGTATGCACGGAGGAACAGAAAGTTCCATTCGCCACTTTTATGTTCCGTAATGAGGCGCGACATCGGTGGGAATTTGTGAACGTACCCATCCAAATAGTCTTTCGGCATGTCTTGGGAGACATTTCAGAAACTGTTCAATGACAAATACGTTCCTGAAAGTGTTCGTCATATGAAGGAGGTAGAGTTTATTAGATTGGAACAAAACAACATGACGGTGTCCCAATACGAGGCAGAGTTCGCGGAGTTATCCAGGTTTGTACCTCATTTGGTGGAGAATGAGGAACGTATGACGCGGATGTTTCTGAGAGCTTTGAAACCCGGCATACGTCAATATCTCATTTCTCATAAATTTTCTCTCTATTCGAGATGTTGTCAGCGAGGCTCAATTATTAGAAATGAGATAACGAAATACGTTCAACCGGGGACCACAACCGAGATCATACCGGTGGCTAGTCATCGTAACAACGATAACCAAATGGAGAAAGAAAAATACGGACAATGACTATATGAAGACGTCAAGACCAAAGAAGAATCGGTTCCAAGGAGGAGAACGACCACCGGTCGTATGCTATAAGTGCGTAAAAGAAGGACATATCATTGGCGCCGCCCACAACAGTTTAAAGTATGTTATAATTGTGGAAAGGAAGGACATATCGCTTCGAGATCACACTTTAAGCGAAACCAAGTCCAATGAGGGATGGTGACTTAAAAGGTCATCCCCGAGAAAAGTCAAAGTCAACGGTTCCTCGAAAGAAGCGTTTTTCGTGGTGGTCGAATCGCGAGAACCCGAACGAAGATAGCACAGGTTAGTTGATTATAAATTCTTGCGAAGTCATACCTTATTAATCTGGAGATTCTACCCATTCTTTTATCTCTCCTGCTTGTGCTCAATGTTTAAACTTGATTCCTGAGAAATTAGACTTTGATTTATCTCGTGGAAACTCCGTTAGGAGAAACTTTCGTTACATCCACTGTTTATAAATCTTGTTTGATCCAAGTTGGCACCATCACATTACCTGTTGATCCTATCTCTTTAAAGATACTTGCTTTTGATGTGATTTTAGGGATTGATTGGTTAACTACTCATCATGCCAAATTTATTGCTTTTGTAAGGTTGTTAGTTTTTATATTCCTAAGCAACCTGTTATTCGAATTCAAGCAACCAAACCATTGAAGTCAAACTCTTTCATATCAAGTCGTAAAGTCATTCGTTTATTGAAAAGCGGATGTCAAGCTTTCTTAGCCACGTTATGGACTTGTTGTCTATTGTATTTTATCAGATTTTTTCCTGTTGAAGACTAACGATAATTTGTTATATATTATCTTGGTCATAATATTCTTTACTGGATTAGTTGAGCTCACCCTTTTTCTTTTTGTTCCATTTTTCTTCTCAGAAGACGAGAATGTAGCGAGTACTAGTCGGGGTATGGAATGAAGGTTCTAGAAAGTCGTTTTAATAGTCCTCACTATTTTTGTAAAATAATGTATCAATAATTGTAATGAGGACTTATTTGAGTGTGGATATTGTCTAGATGACAATATTTGTATTTAAACTCACAGTTTTTATGTTGTATTAATAAAGTTATAGTTGTTTCTGTACCATGTATTTTGACGACTCAGAATGGGTATTGTATACCTATTTTGGGGGCGCCACATGACTCATATCCTCTTAATATATGTATCTCTCTATAATATTTTAAACTAAATAATAATCTAATTTATATTATTTTTAAAAACAAATAATGAATTACTTACTTATGAACAGTTGTGATTAAAAAAATCTAATATGAGTCAATATAGTGTATATATACCATATATTATTGTTCATTATATTTTTATTGTAATATAGTATATATATATATATATATATATATATATATACTCGAAAGTATAAAGTATTAAAAAAAATGGCTCGGGGGCGCTGCCTCCGAACCCCCGCTAAATTATTTGTAACTTAATAATAAATTTGACCCCACTGATAAAAAATCCTAACTTCGCCACTGCATATATAATAACTATATTATCATCATACAGGCATATTGAGTGCAACATTTGATGTATAGGAGAAAACTTTGTAATATTGACTTTATATATAAAGAACCTGTCTTTGTTTATTCCAGTAATGAAAATGAGAATGGAATGACTCATTCATATAGAATAAAAAAAATTGTGTTTGGTTGCGACTGGAATGGATTGAACCATTCTTATTTCTCCCAAATTTATGAATTTTATTCTTTGGGAGAGGGAGAATATGAAATAACTCATTCCAACTAAAATTAAATAAATTATTCCACTCTCTATTTTATTCCTTGAATCCAAATATAGTATCGGTGCTTTGCCTATCTTTTGTGCTCAAATTATGGCTTAAGTTTTGATTTGTGGAAGCTTTGCAGCTGTTGTAACTTGTAAGCATAATTTAGATGAAGTATCAACTTTACGTCTTTTCCCACCTTTTCAGTGGTTGCCCATGTAACTTTAATTATATTAGTGTATTGTCTTTTTTATATTAATTTTTTATCTTTCTATTTAGTCATCTAAATTTTATAAAATTCATAATTTACCCCTATATAATTTATACACGCAACACATGTGCTACTAGGTGCTAATATACATAAACCTCCCTTTTTGTTGGGATCATGTTTCACAAAAGGAGTTTTATTTGCAAAATTTATATATTTTTTAATTATATATTTATTCTCAAGTATAATGTATAATGAATGTTTAGTAGTGGTGATTATATTATGATGTTAACTTGTGTCATATTATAGTACCATAAATAAAAAAGAGATTATATTTGATTTTACAAATGAGACTTTTTCAGTTGGATGATTAGTAGTAAATTGAATCTGAGAACATCTTGGACTCAATTATGTAGTAAATCCCCCTCTAGGATTTGGGTTGGGTGGGTGAAGTTGACTTTTTTGAGAAGTTGGGGAAGTTACATTTAGAAATAACTTGTGCATACCATATAGCTGTATTTTATGTGGGATAAAATATGAATTTTATAAAATTTAAAAGACTAAATAGAAAGAAAAAAAAAATTAATATAAAAGGACAAAATAATGCTATAATTAAATTTGTAAAGACGGGAGAAAAAAAAATAGTGTGACACGGTTACACCAACGACGTTAACGGCTCAGGAGGGTCGCTTTATAATATAGATAAATTCTAATAAGGTAATCATTTATT
Source organism: Panax ginseng (assembly GCA_020205605.1). Taxonomy (NCBI): domain Eukaryota; kingdom Viridiplantae; phylum Streptophyta; class Magnoliopsida; order Apiales; family Araliaceae; genus Panax; species Panax ginseng. The sequence continues at coordinate 34,404,581 of CM035148.1, forward strand.
TATAAACAAGTCAAGTTTGAACACAAGTTTAAACAAACAGGCTGATGAATTCAAGGCTGGCTAAGCAAGGCTTGAAAGCTTTGATTCCTTGGACACATTAGAATGAGGAAAAAATGAGAGAATTTCAGTTGGTTATATATTGGTTGCTATTCAGGAAATGGATATCCAATCTTTCAAATATATTCTGCACAAAATTACACAAACACACTCCATAAACCAATGGTTTGCACCTTTGTGTTCCCTTGACAAACATGAGATATATGGCTTCTGGTATGTTCAATCTCAAGGAAATTTAGATGACTGCAAACTTATGCAGGGGTTGAAGTGATGCATCATCATCATTTGCTTCTGTACACAATCTCTTCATCGTCGACATCAAAAGCTGGATTACATAGGCACCTGAAGAGTCTTCCAATTCCCTGTGAAAAAGAGATTATGCACTGTTATTGGTGAAGCTTGATCCGACTTTAATTCAGAGGTGATTTTAAGGCTACGTACAAGCATAATCTACGTTTGTTTGCTGCTATGAATAACTAGGCAGGGTCCGGGGTCACCTGGGGTGAGTTGGGGTTCTTATATTGTTTTATACAAGGAGATCTTGCACTTTATGATACACTTTATTATGTGCTTAAAGCTGCATAATTGGATAGCAACTAGGCAAAATGTTTTTATGGCCTGCTAACATTTATATCATCATTTTATGCTCCTACTAGTTACCTAATATGTGATAAAACTGAGACAATAAAATGTACTTGCCGCACCAATTAGGATGTACAACTATATGTGCATGTGTTTGTGTGTATCAGCTAAAAAAAATAAAAAATTCTTCAAAAATTTTACAGTTAGGGAGAACTAAGAAGCATACCTGTGTGACTAGAGGAGTTCTGTAATGGAGTGGTCTTGGTGAATCCTCTTCATCATCACTACTATCAGAACTGGTTTCCTCTACACTTATGTCAGAAGCTATTTTCTTCTTTGATGTTCCACCACTTCGATTATTCTTTTCCCTCTAAAATAAACAAACCTTTAGTTAAAATAAAAATAAATTAAAAAGTACTTAAATCATAACCCAATGACCCAAAATGAGTCGAAAAGTTTCAAGTCAAATTTGATCTTGGCTCATAAGGAACACAAGCTACATGCTTAACAAATGCAAGTATGATACATGGATGATTGGAAACTCTTAACTTGTCGGATAAAAACAAATTACCCTTGTGTATTGACAAACTTACAAGATCGAATTGCCTGTTTTTTTCCTTATCAATAAATATAAAGTTAAAAGCGCAATAAGACTGAACAAAGTATTCATAAGTTATAAGAGTATATGCATGTTTAATAATTTGGAATTAAAGAAGTTCTTCAAGAAGCTGTAACACTTGCAAACCTGAAAAATTTTCCCAAGTAATTTAAGAGCCGAAGCACATGATTTCAGTTCTTCCTTCTTGACACTGATTTCTTGTAGAACCTGCAAACAAGTCGAAGATTGTGAACTCTTTTTTACAGTTCTTTTGTCTTCAATGCAGAAGTTATTGAAGTCATTGTAAGATTCATTTGCGTAAAATGATAAAGCAACTTTAAATTGACGATCTTTTCATGAATGTCTACTTATGGAGAGCAATTAAAGAGTAATTCTCACCATTTGGCACACATGTAAAAGGGTTACTTCGATATCCACTACATTCAATTTCCATAGTGAGTTCATGAGTGTGTCCTTGTTTAATCTTAGATGCGATTCCACATCGTTTTCAGGGCCACTACCAACCATTTTAAACTGGCGACGAATGTCTTCCTGAAGTTGCAGCAACTGAAATGCACCTGGAATGATCTCGTCAAATAAATTTACATTACATTAAAAATAGTTGCTTTGAAGCAGAAAAAAGTAAAAGGGTTGATGTATTCATGATATTGCAGTATACCTTTTGCTGCAGTAACCTGGGACTTCCAGAAATGTCCTTTGTTGCGAACCCACTCAGCCATAAATGGAACTCCCAGATAAATGGCTTTCTTTCCGAGCTCTTGTGCAGCCTGCCTTTCGTATATGTAGCCAATAGTGTGTAAAATATTCACCCCAAAAGCTGTAAAATAAACATGAGCGGATCTGTTTTCCATCAGATATTTCCTACTATCCAACTTGGTAAGTAAATTCTTGGAAAATGTATTTTTCCTACAATTTGATCAATTGCAACTTTGTGAATTTAAATATTAAACTTATTATGTCACACGCTGAAAAATTGATGGCACCATAAAACTATCATTAGATAACAGTTATTGCAGTTGATGAGGAGTGTTGGTGCTAAAGACTTTAAATCAACATTTAAATAGATAGTGCTATAAAAGTTATGATATTTGTTTACTTAGGATGCAAAAAAGGAATAGGAGTTAGAGGTCAGCGCTTAACCTGTATGCGAAAGCCGTTCTGCCTCAGTTTCAGCATGGCGCAAGAATCCTTCTTTGTCACCTCGAACATATTGGTGAAGAATGTTCTCCAGTGTTCTAGCTAGCTTTTCTTCTCTCTCTTTCTGGACAGCCTTTAGTAGATAGTTTTTGCAATAAGTTAATGAAAGAGATTAAATAAACAGAAATATATGCTTTGAAAGAAACAGAAAGAGTTTAGAAGGGTGTGAATGACTAAGGCCTTCAGGAAGAGATGCATTTTTATACAAGTCCGAAGTTGTTGCTAAACGTATAAACAAACAGGGTACAACTATATACTATACATTCTATTTGCCTATTTGATTTGATGCAGCATCATGAAAATGTGACATAACATCACGAAGTAAAGATATTCTCCTGTTAATGATATACACAGGCCTCAAATGTAAGAAAAATAAAGCAGCATATTTTACGTTTAAAAGCACTAATCACCTTAGTAACCCCATAAAGTATCTAATTTGTATTACAACTTAAAAGCTCCATCATGGATAGAGTAGCTTAGCAGTCAAAATTTCAGTTTTTTATGAGGTGTTATGGGTGTACCCAACCAATCAGGGAAAAAATGTTTTTAGTTACAGTAAATGACTAAATGTTAGGATCAAATTGAAGCTATATGTTGATCTGAGTTTGATTCACACAATGAATAGACTGTGCAGGAAACACAATCTCAGAATATGCTGATCTTCAGAACATACTTGCCTTTAATCTGTCATTTAATCTTTCGGGGTTGTCACATTCACCGGTTAACTCAGAGGAAGCCATTGAAGCCACAGCTAGATGTCCAATGTAGTCTTCAAAAAGTTCACTTCCAAAAAGAAGAGCAAAGACGGCGGTGGAATCAAGCATGGATTCTCTGGGATATAAGACATCAAATGTGACATCAGAAAATCACTACCAAGGAAAAAGAAACCATGAATGGAAAATTGATTATATAAAAGTGCAGATCAATTCAATACCTATGCAAAAGAAAAGTACTTGCACAGTTAAAAGGGAAATGATTAAAAGCACTTGACACACAAAAAAAAGTGATGATAAAGCATATGTATGCACACTAGTAAAAGCTCATTGAAAGTAGGGTGGTACAAATGCGACATTTAATTAAAGGATTATGTATTGTAAATTATTGTAATAGATTAGGGGACATTCAAAAAAATAAAAAAAAAGGGATTATGTTCTTTATCCAATTCTTTAGTTGTTAGCTGAATTTATTCTTTTGGAGTGGAGGAATGGAATTGGTGAAAAAATGGAATAAAGAAGGGAATGGAAGGGTAAGTGGAATGATTCATTCCATTCTTGACTAAAAAGAATCATTCTATACCCTTCCCTAAGGAATAAAATTCACAAATTTGACAGGAATGAGAATAGTTTATTCCATTCCAATGGAACAATAGATCACAATATTTTTCATTCCATAGGAATGAGTCATTCCAATCCCATCTTGATTCCGGCAATTGAAACGTAGCATTTAGGAATAACTCCCTAATCAGCCCTCGGATTTAATAGTATCATCTGCCAACCAGAAAGATACTATGATCCTTTTTTTGGTTGGGATGATTCAGCATATGATCGCTTGATATGGAAAGTAAACAGAAGAACACGTGATGTATGAAACAAATATACATTACACAATATATATATACACACACACACACACACACATATAAATGCAACTGCAAAAAGCTTACCTAGATATGCAATATTTTCCATTTCGATCGTATGCATCCCTTTGCACTGGATCACTCAAAACCTGATAAGCTTCACCTAATACCTGTTGACATTGTAATTACTTCTTAACAAAAGTGAATCACATAACACAAGGTGTGACTTATGAAGGCACACAATTATTCATTAATGTGAATGTCATGGCCTGAAAAAAGAATAGACACGGAAAGAAATGGACTTGCCTGAAATCTTTCAGCAGCCTGAGGGTCATTTGGATTTTTATCAGGATGAACCTGCCTTGCCTGTACAAGTGATAACAAAATATTTTCTTGACACTCTTGGAAAGTGTCAAATGCATAAACTTCAAGAATATATATACATATATATATATATGGGGGAATGATTCATAGTATCAAAAATAGATATACACCATCTCTATCGTTTAATATAGGAATCAACGACCGAGATTAATTTACGTCCGCTACTATTAGTAGCGGACGACGGGTTAGCGTATGCTACTATTAGTAGCGGACGACGGGTTAGCGTATGACGGGTGTCATCCGCTACTAAATAGTAGCGGATGGCACTATGTCGTCGGCAACTATTAATAGCGGACGTGAATTAATCTCGGCCGTTGGTTCTATATTGAACGAGAAAGATGGTGTATGCCCATTTTATAGCAAATACATGCAATGGATATTACCCATATATGTATATATATATATATATATATATATATTGTTGGTTATGCTTCAAAATATATAGTTTTGACAGTCCCACATTGTGTATTTTGAAAACATTCATTGTGTATCTTTCTCTGCAATCGCGTTCACCGTTAACGTTACTTTTTCCCAACGTTCTACTATTTTACCGTTCTTCTTTTTCTTCTATAAATATTATTTTTCTTCAGAGTTAACAATATACACATATACAATATGTTCTTCCTTCTATATATATACTCTGTTATTCTGGGCAATCCAATCCACATAGACAAGTCCAAAGTCTCCTTCTGTGAGTACACACGATCGGAGGCTTTACCGTTGAATCCTAGAGGGTGACCGTCGGCAGCCCATTTGTACCTGTGATTATTATCAGTGGAGGCGAAACCACTTTTTAGGACAGTAGCATCGCTACGCCTTGGTTTCTTTCGTATACCAGATAAGTTGTTCCAATTTACTGTTATGTTCATCTTGTTAATTCTGCTCCATATTCCAACAATCTAAAAGTGATTTTGATTTATTAACAAGATGAAATCTGTTTTAGATCTTTCGAAAATTGAACGTTTTGATGGTTCTAATTTTAAGAGATGGTCAGAAGATATGTTATTTTATTTGGAAACTATGAATTTGGAATATGTGTTATATATGGATGCTCCTGTTATTGTTCTTAACTACGAAAATGTGACTAATGGAGAAAAAGTGTTTATGGGGGATTCTCGAGCCACCGATGTTGCGGGAAAAGGAAAAGTCTTACTAAAATTAACTTGTGGGAAAACAATAGCTTTGCAAGATGTGCTTCATGTGCCCGATATTCGTAGAAATCTTGCGTCCGGATCCTTGTTGAACAAAGCTAGCATTAAACTTGTGTTTGAGTATGATAAACTTGTACTTACTCGTAATGGGGAATTTGTTGGGATGCTTTTGCAATGGGGGTTTATTTGTACTTGATACTTCTACTGAATTGAATAATAAGAATGTTTGTTTTGCTTATATTGTTGAATCTTTAGATATGTGGCATGCTAGATTAGGACATGTGAATGTGGCTTCTATTAAAAAATTGAAACAACTTGAGCTTATACCTAATCTTGCAAATACCGAGTTTAATAAATGTGAAATTTGTGTGGAACCAAAATATGCTAAGAAACCTTTTAAAAGTGTTGAAACACAAACTGAACTACTTGAGTTAATTCATAGTGACCTAGCTGATTTTAAAAATACTACGAGTAGAGGTGGTAAGAAATATTATATTTCTTTTGTGGATGATATGTCTAGATATACTCGAATTTATCTCCTTTCCTCTAAAGATGAAACGGAAGAAATATTTATTAAATATAAAGCGGAAGTTGAAAATCAGTTAGAAAGAAAAATTAAAAGACTTAGATCTGATCGTGGAGGTGAATATGATTCGGGAAGTCTTAAAAAAGTTTGTGAACTAAATGGAATTATACATGAAACTTCTCCTCCTTATTCTCCACAGTCCAATGGAGTTGCGAAAAAAAAAAATAGAACACTTAAAGATATGATGAATGTTATGTTAATTAGTTCTGGTTTACCTTCTAATATGTGGGGAGAAGCTTGCCTTTCTGCAAATCATATTTTAAATAGAGTTCCACATAAAAAGATAGACTCTACACCATATCATTTATGGAAGAAACATGCACCTAATTTGGGGTATATTAAAGTGTGGGGGTGTCTAGCTAAAGTAACTATACCGGAATTTAAAAGGAATAAAATTGGACCTAAAACAATGGATTGTATATGCTTACAGATTTTTGGTAATAAAAGATGCGACTAATAATTATCAAAATAATTCAATTTTGGAAACAAAGGATGCATAATTTTTTGAAAATATATTTCCAATGAAAATAAGAGATGTGAGCAATCCTTTTTCAAATGAACATCTTAAAAGGAAAGATAAAGAACATGTAGCTGCATATATCTACTAGAAGTAAAAGGCAACGTTTTTAGAAAACTTTTGGTCCAAATTTTATAATTGCTTTTATAACTGAAGATGACCCTAAAACTTATGAAGAAGCAATGAAATCAATTGATGCAACTTTTTGGAAAGATGCTATTAATAGTGAATTAGATTTTATTATGTCTAACCATACATGGGAACTAGTTAATTTGCCTAGAGTATGTAAACCTATTGGATGTAAATGGGTGTTTAAAAAGAAATTAAAAGTTGATGGGTCTATTGATAAATTTAAGACAAGACTTGTAGCAAAAGGGTTTACTCAAAAGGAAGGTTTTGATTATTTTGACACTTACTCACCGGTAACTAAAATGGCAACCATAAGAGTTTTAATTGCTTTGGCATCTATTCATAAATTGATAATTCACCAAATGGACGTTAAAACTGCTTTTTTGAATGGAGAGTTAAATGAAGAAAAATATATATGTGTCAACCTGAAGGGTTTGTTGTTCCAGGTGAAGAACAAAAAGTGTGTAGACTTGTAAAATCTTTGTATGGTTTGAAACAAGCACCAAAACAATGGAATGACAAACTTAATAAAACTCTTTTGTTTAATGATTTTGTGACAAATGAATCTGATAGTTGTGTCTATAGTAGATTCAATGGAAATTGTGGTGTGATTATTTGCTTATATATGGATGACTTGCTAATATTTGGTACTGATGAGAAAGTTGTGAAAACTACTAAAAAAATTTATCTTCTAAATTTGGCATAAAAGATTTAGGAGAAGCGAATTTGATTCTTGGCATGAAAATAAATAAAACATGTAAATGGTTTGGTTTTATCACAGTCTCATTATGTGGAAAATATTCTTAAGAAATTTAATTTCTTTAATGAAGAGCCATTAGGAACACCTTATGACTCTAGTTTGTATTTAAAGAAAAATAAAGGGAATGGTATTGCACAAATTGAATATGCTAAAATCATTGGTAGTGTAATATATTTAATGAACTGTACTCGACCTGATATTGCATATGCCATTAGTAGACTTAGCAGATATACACATAATCCTTCACAAGATTATTGGAATGCATTGTCACGATTAATGAGATATTTAAAAGGAACAGTTAATGTAGGTGTACATTTTACTGGTCATCCTATTGTATTAGAAGGATATTGTGATGCTAATTGGGTATCTGATAATGATGAGACAAACTCCACTAGTGGTTATGTGTTTACTTTAGGTGGAGGAGCTGTTTCTTGGAAATCTGCTAAACAAACTTGTACTGCTAAATCTACTATAGAATATGAATTTATTGCTTTAGAATTGGTAGGTACTGAAGCAGAGTGGCTAAGGAATTTATTGGCTGACATACCGTTGTGGTCTAAGACAATTCTTTCTATTTCTATGCATTGTGATTCTCAAGCAGCTATTGGTCGGGCAATGAACTATGTCTATAATGGGAAACAGAGACATATTCGTTTGAGACATAATATTGTACGAGGACTGATTAGTAACGGTGTTATTTCCATGGAATTTGTAAGGTCTGAAAAGAACCTAGCAAACACGCACACTAAGGGATTGAGTAAAAAGGATATCCAAGAAGCATCCAGAGGGATGAGACTATTGCCAACATTTTGAGTAAATAATATGTGATGGAAACCCAACCCATGTGATTGGAGATCCCATGAATTGGGTTCAATGGGTAACAACAAGTCATGTAATTATTTAATTAAATCACTACAATTATTTATATTTCTCCCTGTGTGTATGTGGTAATTACTGACAAATTGTGATAGGATGAATCATTTAGATTCTTAATGAAACTCATATCCCTAAAGGGTGGTGTATGTCAGTTTACACTTGATGGGTTCACCTATATAAAGGTGGAGGTGTAGGCCACTTCCTATGAGAGTCTTTGGCAAACTCTCTAGAGCCTTTATGAAAATTTGGGATATGACGCATGGCCTAGAACGCTCCCAACCGCGGACTTGTTCTCCCCAATCGCGTTCACGTTCTGATAAACGTTGCCCATCTTCCTTCACAACGTTCACCATTAACGTTACTTTTTCCCAACGTTCTACTAATTTACCGTTTTCCAACGTTCTTCTTTTTCTTCTATAAATATTAATTGTCTTCAGAGTTAACAATATACACATATACAATCTGTTCTTCCTTTTATATATATACTCTGTTATTCTGGGCAATCCGCATAGACAAGTCCAGAGTCTCCTTCTGTGAGTACACACGATCGAAGGCTTTACCGTTGAATCCTGGAGGGTGACCGCCGTGACCCATTTGTACTGTGATTATTATCGATTAAGTGCGAAATCACTTTTTAGAGACGATGGCATCGCTACGCCTCGGTTTCTTTCGTATACCAGATAAGTTGTTCCAATTTACTGTTATGTTCATCTTGTTAATTCTGCTCCATATTCCAACATATATATTAATATATATATATATATATATATATATATATATATATATATATATACACCACGTCCTGTTAATTTTAATTTTAATTTTCTTCTCTCCATCAAATTCACAAACTAAATATACTGCTAAATCCGCCTTCTTGCCGCATAACAATGGAATAATAATAAGACTGTACAAACTTTGTGACAACATAACCCAGAATCCAAGATCAAACAGACAGACAATTTATTTCAAAGAAGGATTTTTACAAACACATAATGTGCTGATAATAACACCTCTATAATCATACAAAAAAACTTATAATAAGAACCCCAATATTGATTCTTATAGTAAATCCTATACATATAACTCCAAGGAATTAAAACATAGACACTTACAAGAATCAATGCTCCTACAAATCCATATCAAAGACATTCACCATATACTTGATCAAAATTTAATGTGAATATTTAGTTAACTTCTAAAATGTACTAAATTCAGCAAAATCCAACAGAGAACTTATATGCATTCTTTTGTTTATCATCATCAAACATTTAAACTGCAGAAATCTATTAAAAACACTGGATCAAAAAAATGTGATTGGGTTCATAAAAAAAGATGCATAAACTAAAAAAATGTACAATTAAATAAACAAACATAAAAATTATAGTTCACCCAGTTATGTAAATCAAGAAACAAACATACATCAACAAACTATTTATGATCACATATAATTTCGATTTTTTTCGGGAAAATTGAATTAAATACCTTAAGATAATAAGCTTTTCGAATCTCCACCTCAGAAGCAGCAGGATTCACACCCAGAACATCATAATACTCTGTTTCTTTCACCATTTCGCTTGTTAGACCTCAACCCAAATCCCGAAAAATCGCAGTAATCTGACTGACGAACAGAAAAGTATAATCTACAGAGAGAAAGGGAAAAAAAGTGAAGAGAGAGAGAGAGAGAAACCCCACGAGACTCACTTGGCTTTCCAGTTCTTTAGAAGCAATAAATAGATGCTTTATAAAAACTTTTTCGCGGGAGAAAACAGTATTTTAAGTGCCACTTTGTGGCGCTGGTGGGTATATCAACTGTCGTTATAATTGCCTTTTTTTTGGGTGCTGTCGGTGGGCCTTGGGGGGATTGGATTGGTATGGGCTACTTTAGAGGAGTAGGGCTGCAATCTGTAGACTAAGAAAGCCCACTTTTTGCAGTGGATATTTATTACATGGATTAATTACATATTTTAGTACATTTTTAGAAATAATTACAATAATGGTACATAGATAAAATAATTATAAAAGTAATACATTTTTTCATATTTATTTACAAAATTAATATAATTGAGTATTCTTTAATCGTGGCCCACCATTATCTCCCTTATCTCTTCCCGTTAATTATTACTCTTATCTTTGTTTCTCTCTCTTTTTTCTCATATAATTCACGTCATCCTCTTCGCTTCTCTCTCTCTCGCCGTCCTCTTCCTTTTATACTTCAACCACATCTGCACATCAAGAAATTTGTCTTAATTTTTTAGGGTTAATTCCATTGTCTCTCTCATAAGGTAACAATGGGTCTTCTTTTTGGTTCTCATCTATTGGACATCTGCTAGTGGTCGAACATGGTAATTACCATGGCTCATTTCTTTGTGAGATGGGAGATATTGGCAATTACTTAGTAGTTAGGAGGGTTTTTTTTTCTTCTCCAATTATTCCATCCATGAGATGGTTGTAATTATAGGTCATGAAGAATTTTGGATTCGATTCGTGGGCTCCCTCCCCGCACAAAAGATACCCAAGGTCTTGGACTTGGTCTTGTACAAAGCAAAGTCCAATTTTTCATCTAATGCTCATCGATCCTCACCTCACCTTGTCTAGGAGTAGTGATATTCTACTCTACTATGTATGCATGCCTTTTATTACTCGCAAATATTGGTGTCCAGTATAAAAGTTGGTAACCAAACTTGTATACTAAGGTTACCAAACCTTCATACCAAAGTTACCAATCCACCTCCACACCTTCAGTTTTTTCATAGTGCAGTTGGTAACCAAACCTTCATCTCAAGGTTACCAATCCACACCTGCAGTTTTTTCATAGTGCAGTTGGTAACCAAACCTCCATACCAAGTAACCAAACCTTAATACTAAGGTAACCAATCCACACCTGCAATTTTTTCAGTGCAGTTGGTAACCAAACTTTCATACCAAGATTACCAATCCATTTTTACACTTGCAGTTTTTTCATAGTACAATTGGTAACCAAATTTTCATACCAAGGTAACCAAACTGTCATACCAAGGTAACCAATCCACCTCCACACCTTCAGTTTTTTCATAGTTCAGTTGGTAACCAAACATTCACACTAAGGTAACCAAACCTTCATACAAAGGTAATAAAACCTTCATACCAAGGTAACCAATTCAGTTTTATTAAGTTACCAATTTATTTTGAATGTGATACAGTTGGTAGCCAAACCTTCATGCAGTTGGTTGCCAAACTTTCAGACCAAGGTAACCAATTCATACTGCAGGGATGTAGATTGGTAACCTTAGTATAAAGGTTTGGTTACCTTGGTATAAAAGTTTGAATTACCTTGAATCTGAAAAGTTTAGTTATCAACATTACATTACATATCACTCTCTTATCTCTTTCTTTCCTGTCTGCAATTGTTCTTATTTTCTTTTGGACATGAAATTGGATTTGGAATTTCCGAACATGAATAAATTCTTTGAATTTGAATATTTGTTCAAATCTGCAATGGCGTATTAAATGGAAAAGCAGGTCTTGAAAATTTTATCGAAGAATTAGCTTCTACTTTGGAATGGATTATGAACCATTGCTTTTCTCTTCAAGATGTTTCAAGCATGAGGGATGCCATCAAGAAACACTTTGATTGGGACGAATCACGAAGAGAGAGTGAGATAGAAGGTGGAATGATTAATCACTTTGCAGAAGCATATAAATTACAAGTTTCCATTGTTTCAGATCGGAAATGCTATTGAATTTGAATATTTGAATTATTAATTTGAATTTGAATTTATTTTTGTTGTTAGATTCCAGATATTTGAATTTGAATTATGGCAGTTATTTCTCCTTGATTTTAGGTTTCCTTATTAATGTGAATTGCATTATTTTTGTAATTATTTTGTGTATGTATTATTTTTATAAATACTTTTTAATGGTTGTATATTAGTGTTAAGGACCCTATTTACATTTGGCCACTTAAACTAATGGACCTTGTACGTATGCATGTTTGGATAGGGTGGTCGAATTAGTCTTCTTAAACCCAAACTAAAATTTTAAAAAAAGTGATTTGTATTCAACCTGAACTTGAGTAATGTTATGGTGATAATATATGGTTACAAAAAAAATACATATAAAATCATGTGTCAAATTATAATTTATTAATGATCCAACCATAATTATTATACAATCATTTGTATCTCATTTTTGTAGCTAATCTTTAATCATCCAGGTACTATTATTTTAGTTAAAATAACTATATATACTGCCTATTAGATAAAAATTATTACTTTATATTTCATCAGTTTCGAATTATAAAATAATTATTAATTATGAAAATCTATTTAAGATATTTTCAAGCGTAAAATTGAGATGATTACTCTCTCGGTTTCAAATTATAAAATAATTATTAATTTATGAAAGTCTATTTAAGATATTTTCAGATGCAAAATTGAGATGATTAATTAAAAGGTATAGAAAAATAGATCTTATAATTTATATTATTTATCATTGTGTATGGACTAAAATTAAAGAAACTTCGTGTCAATTTTAAATTTAAATATGATTTTAAAAAATCAACAATGATTTTTTATTTTATAACGGAGTTGGTATTTTTATTTTCTAATTTGAAAATAATTAATAGAGTAAAATTGTTTGACTTTTTAATTTTACATATACATAGTCATTCTTTTGATAATGGGAGAGTATGTATGTCCCTCTTTCAATTGGGCATGATAGACCCAAAAATTGGGCATGCTGTCTTTATTATGATATATTAAGGTGGTTATATTTATATATAAAACAAAGGGATAACCCCTTTGGTAGTTCAAGAACTTATTGCCAATTTTATGTTTGGTCCCTAAACATTTTTTCCCGTATATTTGGTCCCTGAACTTTTTAATTCTTTTAATTTTAGTAAATTCCGTCTAATTTTGACGGAATCCCAATTCTTTAATGGCAAAACTATGTTTTTCATCACTATACTTGGCACGTTTTACTTAATATACCACTGAACTTTTAATTTTTTGGATTATCCCATTAAACTAATTAAAATTTTTTAATTGGGTCATTCCGTCCAAAATAGTTGACAGACGTTAAAGTGGTGCTGTCGTGGCGCTGATGTGGCAAAAAAATAAAAAAAGTTGCTTATGTGGCAAAAAAAATCGAAAAACAGATTTTTTTTAAAAAAATTAACATTTTAAAGTTTTAAAAATAACAAAAACATAATAATTTACAACAAAAATAAATAAAAATTTAAAAAAAAACAGATTTTTTAAAAAATAGAATTCTATAAAAATAATTTTTTTAAAAACAGATTTTTTGAAAAAACAGATTTTTTGAAAAACAGATTTTTAAAAAAATAGAATTCTAAAAAAATAGAATTTTTTAAAACAGCTTTTTTAAAAAACAGATTTTTAAAAATAGAATTTGTAAAAACAGGACTTTTTAAAAATAGATTTTTTTAAAAACAATTTTTAAAAAATAATTTTTTTTTAAAACAGATTTTTAAAAAAATAGAATTTTTTAAAAATATATATTTTTAAAAACAGTTTTTTAAAAAAAATAGAATTTTTTAAAAATATTCTTTTTTAAAAACAGTTTTTCAAAAATTATGTTTTTAAAAAACAGTTTTTTAAAAAAGGCGATTTTAAAAAATCAATTTTTAAAAAAGTTCTACTTTTTGAAAAAACTGTTTTTAAAAAAGTTCCATTTTTAAAAAATCTGTTTTTAAAAACTCTCTTTTTAAAAAAACTGTTTTAAAAAAATCTATTTTTTAAGAAATATGTTTTTAAAAAAAGTATATTTTTTTAGAATTCTATTTTTTTTTTAAAATCTGTTTTTTCAAAAATTCTGTTTTTTAAAAATCTGTTTTTGAAAAAAGGCTGTTTTTAAAAAAAATCTGTTTTTTAAAAAATCTATTTCTTTAAAAAATCTGTTTTTTAAAAAAATCATTTTTATAGAATTCTATTTTATATGTTTTTAAAAAAATTTTTATTAATTTTTGTTATATTTTATTATGTTTTTATTATTTTTAAAATTTTAAAATGTTAATTTTTTTTAAAAAAATTGTTTTTGATTTTTTTTGCCACATAAGCAATTTTTTTATTTTTTTGCCACATCAGCGCCACGTCAGCGCCACTTTAACGTCTGTCTACTATTTTGGACGGAATGACCCAATTAAAATTTTTTAATTAATTTAATGGGGTAATCCAAAAAATTAAAAGTTCAGTGGTGTATTAAGTAAAACGTGCCAAGTATAGTGGTGAAAAACATAATTTTACCATTCTTTAATTAATTTTTCACGCGTGAGCGGCACATGCATATTTTGAGGGATAAAACTAATCATCTTTCATCTTCTTGACACCACTAATTATCAATCTCCTTCATAAAACTCCCTAAATCTTAATGATTTTCTGCAACATCAGTCAACAAAAACAAAGACGGTGTCTCCATCTCTTTTTCCCACATGAAACCCATCTTCTCCGGCGAGTCCCAGTCTCCCATCACTGCAAAATTGCTATCTGACGAGTTATCAGTGTCAAATTCCGGGTAATACAGCGACAAAAAAGGACACAATAAGTCTAGGGGAGACATTTTTTAGTGACATTTCTAGTGACTTTTTTTTGTTTTTTTTTGTAGTACCTCTTAAAAGATGTATAGTATTTATTCCAACTGAAATTTTTATAAAAAACAGTGTTTTAGGTGTAATTTGGATACATACTGAGAAAAAGGGTTGTCTGATGTCTGGACCACTATTTCTTGTGTGGCGCCCAAAATAGGTATCATAACCCATTCCGAGTATGAATACATGGTAAAACAAATACAACTTCATGTCTGATTATAATCGTGCAAAATCGACAACACATATCTTTGTTAGTTTGAATACAAATATTGTCTAATAGAGCGGTAAAAAACTCAAAAGGAGTCCTCATTACAATTATTGATACACTATTTTACAAAATAGTGAGGACTACTAAAACAACTATCTTGAATCATCACTCCATACCCAATTTAGTTAGTTCTGCTAAATTCTCCCTCTCACGAAAAAACAATGGAACAAAAGGAAAAGGGTGAGCTCAACTAGCCTAGTAAAGAATATTATGACTAAGATAATATACAATAAATTATCATTAGTCTTCAACAGAGACAAATCTGATAGAATATAATAGACAACAAGTTTTAGATCAACAATTTGCGGTGGAAGCTTGAACAATCCATTAGAAGAGTCAGTAGAGAAAAGAATTCTACTATCTTACAAGATTTAAAAGTCCATCATCAATATTTTATCCATGTAACATCAATCAATATACATCTTGAATCAAATATTCATCTTTGCACTACAGGCCAAAGATATTCATTTGTATCACCAGTTGGTCATGTTCATCTCAACACCTGTTCATCTTTGCACTACGTGTCAAAGATATTCATTAGGTAATCATTCATCTTTGCACTACAGGCCAAAGATATTCAATAATATCATCATTTAAGACTGAGAATGATGAAAAATATCTTAAAGAAAACGAATCTAGTGAGATAAAAGATAAAAAATTAGGGATTCGTACTTTAATTTATCCAAGTTCAAAAATACCTTATAATAATCAATTGTGGAGCAAAATTCAAGAATAAAGATTAAAACATGGATACAATCAAAGATAGTAACCATAATAGACAACTTGGACAAAGAAAAGAAAATTTTATTTTTTTACGTGAATAGTCTTAGTGATAAGTGAATAATTAATAAATTATCGTGACTAGTAACCCCGACACAAAAAAGTAGAAATTTCACTATAAAATTCATACCAATATTTCAGTATAACATCATTTACCTCAAAATATCAGTACTTCTGATCGGAATATCGGTATAAGGCTGAAGGAAACTTGCACTGATGAATAGCAACTCACAAAGTATCTAAATACTTACAAAATACGCTCGATAATTAGACACGGCAAGCAGACCCCCAAAGCCATGGTAAAATAAACCCTTATGGCTTAAAACTTTAGGGCGCATTTTTAAGCTCATGAAACTTAAGACCATTTTGGCCCGACACTTGAACCTATGAATATATATATTTTTTTAATAAAATGTTACTACTTGTGAGTTGTGAGGCTTGAACACAAGACTTGTAAGTAAATAAATAAGAGTTCAAACCAACTGAGCTACAACAGCTATTTATTTTTAATATAATCTTCAATATATTTTAACTATAATTGAAAATTATAATTAAGACAAAATACTACTTCATAATACTCTTTTTTTTTACAAAAAGAGTCTCATTATATATATAAAAAAATTATTTTAAAATTTTAATTATTATAATTATATTTGTAAATATCTACAAAATATTGCTATTTGTAACATATCTTTTTCTTTTCTTTTATTTTTTGACAAAGGAACGTATCTTATTTTTTAAACTTATGCAAATCACATATATTAAAAACTTGTTTAGTGTTTGGGATTTTAGCCTCTTACATATAAATACAGACTATATCAATCATATCTCTTTATTCAACTTGTTTGGTGTTTGGGATTTTACCCTCTTACAAATAAATACGGTTTATTTTTTCTTTCTTTAAACAAAATAATAATTAAAAACTTGTCTTTTAATATTGAGATATTGTTAACGAGTTGCTCATAAAATCCTACTCCCTCAGCTTTAGAATTAGAGATGAGTAATAAATTTGGGATAAGTTGAAGTTGAGATGGGCCAAACAAGCTGCAAAATAAATACTAATTTATAATATTATTAAAATTTTAATTGATTGAGATATGTAATTAATGTAAGTAATTAATTAATTGTGTTTGTTTGTATTATTATTTATTATTAATTATTTTATTATTTTTAAATTAAGAAATTTTTTGGTGTAGCAAATAGTTTGAAAAAAAATAAAATAAAATAAAGGGAGAAGCTTGCATGGTCGGGAGACGGCGAGCCCATACAGGCCTCATGTTTTCAACCCACAAAAACCCGGGCCTTTTGGCCCTAGCACCACTGTTGCTGAGTCTATCGATAATATAGAGAGAGAAAGAGAGCAAACTTGTTTCTGGTGTAATTTTCAATTCTAATTAAGCATAGAAAAATGCTTAGAATACCATAGCATTCTAACATGTTACCTGATGACTTTACCTGCTACTATTCATGTAAGACCCTGAATTTTATGAAATAAAATTATTCAATTTTTCTATTTAGTAAATAGTTAAATTGATAAAAGTTTAAAGTTAAGGGTGATATGTGAAATTTTTTCAAAATAAGCAAGTGACTATAAAATACTTATTATTGTCGGAGAATATTCGTTTGGTCGTGGAATATTCTTGTTGTCGGGAAATATTAAATGCAGTAGCAGACCATTTGTGGGCCCCATAATGAGAATAACTGTCGGATGAAGAAAATGATAAATTTGAATTTTTATAAATAACGGCTTAATCGTTACTGATAACTTTTTGGAATACACAGTGGGTAAAATCTGATGTCTGGCGTGGTTGCCTGATGCACACGGTTTTGCACAATATTTTTGAATTATTGATTCTTACGTGAAGGCACTACTTTCGATAATTGTTACAAGATTTTATTGCTCAATATTTTATTTTATTGGTTCAATAATTGCTGCGTTGATATTTTATATTATTGTTGTTTTAATAATTGTCACTGCACAGTATTTTTCATTATCAGATCAATAATTCATATTATTTGAATAATATTATGAGATAGCATTATTGACGATGTCTAGAAAGTTCTGTCAAGGAGAGGTTTGGTCACCTAATTGCGCGCCAGTAAGGAGAAAGCCTTATTGGAAAGTCCCCTCTTTCTTGGGAACTGTCTGGTTGTCATTATTGTGATTCTGTAATATTATTTATGAATAATTAATTATTTATTTATATGATAAGGAAATATTTATTTGATGTGGATATAAATGATGGATTTATTTATGTAGTTATAAATGAAGGAATTAATATTGAGATGTTTATCAGTATTTTATCGGATTGGGGGTATTAAAAATTAAATCGGTGTTCTTAAAGCTCTATTGTGTGAGTTATAATTTTGATCCGACCGTTGGATCGATGTAATTTTTGGATATGTTATAAATATATAAGTTGAGTATATATCCACAAATTTTGAACCGTTAAAAATGAACGTATAATTTTCTATGACTTTTAAGAGGTGACTGATTCAGAAATTAGGTTTATAAATGATTTTGGTGGAAAATTCTAGAATTGAGTAGGCCCCACTTGTGGTTGGTGAAGAAATGTGCTGAAATTTATTTCAAATGTGGTGGGTGGCAATAGTAGCAGGTAAAGTCATCGGTGTTGGTCGAAGTCTGCTTGGCGTCTTAACATTTTTCTATAAATAGAGGGCTAAGTTAGAATTGAAAATCACACCAGAAGCATAAGCTTTCTCTCTTTCTCTCTCTATATTATCGAGCGTATTTTGTGAGTATTTATATATTTTGTGAGTTTCTATTTATCAGTGAAAGTTTCCTTCAGCTTTATACCGATATTCTGATTAGAAGTACTGTTATTTTGAGGTAAGGGATTGTAAGGGTTATTATGTTTTTCAGTTTTATAATTTTTCTGACCCTCAAAAATTTTGAAAAATTTTGAAATAATAATTTGATGAGTTTTCTAGATTGTGTCCAAAAATGGCGATTTTTGGATGTATAGATTAAAAGTTATGAATTTTATGGGAAAAGACTATTTTAAAAGTAAACCCTTATAACTGGTGAAATTTTTATTGGGAGTACATATATATAACAGAAGTATACTCTGTAACGTTTGGAATTGTTGGATAAAAGTACAGTTTATGATAAATGTCTAAATATTCGGCTGTTTTGGCCATATGAAAATAGTAAATTAATTTTAAAAATTCTGAGAAAAATATATGTTCAATATGAAACTATATTCTGCTAAATCCCAGAAAAGAAAATTTGTTTGTACTGATTTGGTATTTTTCATGAAAATGGGCTAGTTATGAGTAAATGAATTAAATATGTTATGTGAAGTAAAAAAATTGGAAAATAGAATTTTATGGCTTGAGAATCCTATATGAGGTATATACAGATTTTTGATGAGAGTTTTGGTTATTGGTGATGAAATATTATGAGTTTGGCAATTTAGGATGATTAAATACATTAATTAATAAAGTGTAAATAATTAAAATAAATTATTTATAAGTTTAAGAAATGATTAAAATATTGTTGTAATATTAATAATATTAGATTATGAGATTATTACGTGATTTATAACATTTGTATTAAGGTGTTGTAAATATTGATATGGATATTATTGTGAAACTTTATCTTTTCGTGTCGGGGTTACTATTCACGAGTTACTATTAATGAGTTACTATTCACGAGTTACTATTCATGAGTTATTATTCACGAGTTATTATTCATGAGTTACTATTCACGAGTTACTATTTACGACAAAATTAGTTTCTTTTTCTAACCAAATTATCGTTGATTTATGAATCTTACTCTTGAGATTAAATCTATATGTTGATTATATTGCTTTTTATTATCATATATAACATTTTTATAACCCTAATGATGATATTTTTCTTTGACTTGAGTGTAAAGATGGGTAGATTATTGGTATAATCGTGACTATGGGTTCTCTTTGGCCAGTAGTGCAAATATGAATTGTTGACTGGTATGATCATTACCATTGAATTTATAATTGAATATCTTTAGCTTAAGTGCAAAGGAGAATTAATCAACATGATTATAATTATTGTTTATATAAATTCTGAAATGATTATATATTTCTTTGAGATATTAATATCTTTGGCCTGTAGTGCAAAGATGAACTATTGTTGAATATCTTTGGCCCGTAGTGCAAAGATGAACTGTTGTTGAATATCTTTGGCCTGTAGTGTAAAGATGAACTGTTGATGAATATCTTTGGCTCGTAGTGCAAAGATGAATTTATTAGTATGATTATGAACAGGAACTGTGATTTGGTATAACCATGATCTTTGATGTTTCAGGTAAAGACAAGTGATGAAAATTATCTTTGTCCTGGATGAGAAGAGGAATTTAGAACCACAAATATGATTATGAGTTATTCACATAAATGTGGACAGGAATTGTTAATTTATGTTATAGGGATAAAACATTGTTGGTGGACTTTTAACATGGAGAAGATAATAGACTTTATGGTCTATTTGACTCTTCTAATGGATTGCTCGTTCCGCTGCAACTATGGTTGAAAAGTTTTATCATCAACCATATGTTCTAAATCTCTGATTTATTACTGATGAAGGTTATCTATAATTTAATTATCTTTAGTCATGATATTCTTTACTGAGCTAGTTGTGCTCACCCTTTTGCTTCACAATTCCTTTCAGGTAATAAGAGTGTAGCTGGGTCGAGCGGGGATAACAGGGGAATAGAACGGTGGTCTCTAGTTGTGGAGATTCTCCCTAAACAACATAAAAAAGTGTGTTGTATACATCATTTAGTAGTTATATTTGGTGAATCAAATAAGGTGAGGCGAACCCAACTTTGGAAGGGTGTTTTGCCACTATCATACAAGATGTCTAATGACATACAACCTCGTGTTATCATAAGACAGGGTTGTGCACATCCATTTGCTGAGTATATCTACGAGCACTACCTATATGATATTGGAGTTTGGTTGAAATATAATTTTCAATTGTAGACAATAGAGATAGTTATATGTCAAGAGAAGACTCACCATTGGAAAGAACATGATAGTAATCTTCTCGTTTTTCTTTGGGGTCTATTGGGTCAACCAAGGATAATTCTGTGGGCATATGATATCTATTATAACACAGACGCATGGCCTCCCATGTACGAAGGTTTCCTTGAGCACTTCTCAAAGATTTTAATTGCTAAAATAGTTATTGACAGTACCTTTATGTAATGTATCAATGTGAAGTGCTGTCCATAGTTGGGACATGAGTCACAGTTGGTATTAAAACTCACAGTATATGTGTTGTTGTATTTTGCACGACAATTGTAGTAATAAAGTTGTAGTTGTTTTCTGTACCATGTATTTGGCGACTCAGAATAGGTTGGATAGAGTGGACCTATTTTGGGGGCGTTACAATTCATGCCCACCACTTTTGAAAATAAATTCTAGCACATTTTATTTCTCACCAACCAAAAGTGGGGCCCACCAGATTTTTAATAAAAATATTTATTTCTGAAACTTCAATAATTCATAATAAATAGCTATTTTATCAGAAAAATTCAAATCTCATGTCTATTCCATAGAAAATTAAATTCTCTACAACTTTGTAAGTTTAAGTTTTTCCAAATTCCAAACAGAAAATGTCCAAAATTCACATACGGACGATTTTTAATACCTTCATTTCGACAAAATAGTGATAAAATAACTCAGCATTTATTCCTTTATTTATAACCACAATAAATATATTCATCATTTATAACCGCATAAAATAAATATTTCCTTATCATATAAATTAATAATTAATTATTCACAAATAATATTACATAATCGCAATTATGACCACCAGGTCGTTCTGTAAGACCCCAAATAATTAATAAATGAAATTTAATTTCCTCTATTTATTATTTTGAAATAGTAAGGGTTGATGTGATTAATGTGGATAGTTATGGGTAAAATACGCAAATATTTCAAAATAAACAAGTGGTTATAAAATATTCATTGTTGTCGAAGAATATTACGTTTGGTGGTGGAATATTAAATGCTTTGTCGGGAATATTAAATGCGGCGAGTAGCGACCATGTGTGGGCCCCATAACGGAAAGCTATTGGAGGAAGAAAAGCGACAAATATAAGTAGTTTAAAAATAACTACGTAGTTATTCTGGCTTTACCTTTGTTGGAATACCCGTTGGTTAAAACACGATGTCTGGCGTTGTTGCCAAGAAGATTAGCACGGTATTGCACCAATTATTGACTCTTACGTGAAGACACTACTCAATAATGGTTACACGATAATTCTTTATTCAAGATTTTATTTTATTGGTTCAATAATTGTTGCGTTGATATTTTATATTCTTTGTTGTTTGATAATTGTCATTACGGTATTTTTCATTATCGAAGAATAATTCATATTATCTGAATAATATTATTAGATAACATTATTGGCAATGTCTAGAAAGTTACATCTAAGGAGAGGTTTGGTCACCTAATTGCAGCGGCCAAGAGGAGAAAATTCTTATTGAAGCCCCTCTTTCCTGGATCGCTGGTTGTCAATATTGTGATTACGTAATATTATTTGTGAATAATTAATTATTGATTCATATGATGAGGAAAATATTGATTTTATGTGGATATAGATGGAAAAAAATTTTAATGTGACAATTGTTGAAAATTAATATTTTATCTTTTTCCGATAAAATAATTCATTTAAATATATATATTATTATATTTTAATAATATAATAATGGTGATATTTTTACAACGAATGTGGGATATATGAGTATCGAGGAGGAAGAGTATTTTTGTTGCAATAAATGTTTAAAATATATTACACATGCTCTGGACCCCATTTATTGATTGAAATTTGATTATAGCCTCTAAAATCGCTTGGTTTGTGGATTTAAGCCAATTTTGTTTGGAATTTGGAAAACTTTCTTACGCAAAGTTGTAGAGAATTGAATTTCCTATAAAACTCTCGAGATTCAATTTTTACGATAAAAGGGCTATTTATTGTGAATTATTGAAGTTCCGAAGTTCCGAAATAATTGATTTTTGGAAGTTTTAATTATTTTTATTATGAAAAACATTTTTTGTCATTAAAGGTGGGGCTTTCATGTGATGAAAATACTGAATTTCAGATCTTAGAAAGTGTGCATAGGAAAATTTAATATATATTAATATTTTAATTAAATTTTCTGCTTTGGTGTTCTAAGCATTTTCCTATAAATAGGGTGCTTATGTTAGAATTGAAAATTACACCAGAAACTGAAGTTTTCTCTCTCTATACAAAGTTGGGAGCAACCAAAGACGATGTCTCTACCTCGTATTGATGACTTGTTTGACCAGTTGCAAGGAGCACAATTCTTTTCAAAAATCGATCTTAGATTACGGATATCATCGGTTTGAAGATTAGAATCGAGGATATTCAAAGATCGCCTTTAGAACTCGATGCGGGCATTCACAATTCTTAGTCATGTCTTTCGATTGACTAATGCTCCTGCGGCTTTCATGGATATGATGAATCGAGTATTCAAAGAATATTTGGATAAATTCGTTGTTGTCTTTATTGATGACATCCTCATATATTCCAAAAGCCGTGAAGATCATGAGCACCATTTGAAGCTGGTACTCCAAAGGCTTCGTGAACACAAGTTTTATGCCAATTTAAAGAAATGCGAGTTCTGGCTTGAGGAAGTATCATTTCTTGGGCATGTGGTGTCAAAACATGGAGTATCTGTTGACCCGACGAAGATTAAAGCAATACAAAGTTGGGAGCAACCGAAGACGGTGACTGAAGTACGTAGCTTTCTGGGCTTAGCTGGTTATTATCGGAGATTCGTGGAAGGGTTTTCTCGAATCGCTACTCAGATTAACTCGATTAACTCGGAAGGATACAAAATTTGTTTGGAAGCGAAGAATGCGAGAAGAGTTTCCAAGAGCTTAAGAAGACTTATTTCGGCATTTTGTTTCAACAATACCATCCGATGCGGATGGATTTGTTATCTCTGAATGATGCTTGGGCAAAAGGGTTAGGATGTGTTCTCATGCACATGGGAAAGTCATAGCCTATGCCTCGCGACAACTTAAGAATATGAGAGGAATTATCCTACTCATGATCTAGAGTTAGCGTGATCGTTTTTGCGCTAAAGATATATAGAGGCACTATCTATATGGGGAGAAAGTGGAGATATATTCGGACCATAAAACCTTAAATATTTCTTCACTCAAAAAGAACTCAACATGCTGGCGGACGTTGGCTCGAGCTATTGAAAGACTACGACCACCTTATTCATACCATCCTGGAAAAGCTTGACATGGTAGCTAACGCGTTAAGTAGAAGATCATATCTGAGGAGCAGTGCGATGATGTCAAGTATACTCATAGAGCCAACTTTAATAGAAAAGTTAAGGTTGCTCAAGCCACCGAACCCGGAAATGATGCATATGAAGAAGAAAGTACAAGAAGGTGCTATTTGAGGCGAGAATTGATGAAGAAGGAATACTTGAGTCCACTCCGGACTTTGTGTTCTAACGATTACGATTTGAAGTACAAGATCATGATGGAGGCACACAATACACCATTTGCAATTCATCTCGGAAGTACCAAATGTATCGTGATCTTGACATACATTTTGGTGGAACAATATGAAGAGAGAGATTGCAAAGTTTATCTCAACATGTTTAACTTGTCAGCGTGTAAAGTAAGCATCAAGTGCCTAAGGGACCATTACAACCACTTGAGATTCCGAAATGGAAGTGGGAACACATTACCATGGATTTAGATTCACGGGTCTTCCCACGGTTTCTCAAGGCATAAATCTTATTTGGGTTATTGTTGATAGATTAACCAAGTCTGCACATTTCTTGCCGTCACGGAGACTTATTCTCTTGAGCGTCTTGCTAGTATGTATGTAAATGAGATTGTGAGGTTGCATGGCATGCCGGTATCCATAGTTTCGGATCGTGACCCAAGATTCACTTCAAGATTTTGGGTTAGCTTGCAAAAAAGCTATGGGTGCGGTTCTGATTCGATTGACATACCATCCTCAAGCAGACGGACAATCGAGAGAGTACTATTCAAACTCTTGAAGATTTATTAAGACTCATGTCCTAGACTTCAAGGGCGGTTGGGATAAGTATTTACCATTGGTGGAATTCTCCTACAATAACAGATTATCGAGCAAGTATAGGTGTGGCTCCATATGAAGCATTATATGGGACGAAAGTGTCGCTCTCCAATATGTTGGGATGAGGTGGGTGAAGCAACATTGTTGGGACCCGAGTTAGTACGTATGACTCACCGAAAAGATCCAAATGATTAAACAATTTGTTGAAAATTAATATTTTATCTTTTTTCGATAAAATAATTCATTTAAATATATATATTATTATATTTTAATAATATAATAATGGTGATATTTTTACAACGAATGTGGGATATATGAGTATCTGAGGAGGAAGAGTATTTTATTGCAATAAATGTTTAAAATATATTACACATATGTCGGTGGGACCCCATTTATTATTTGAAATTTGATTATAGCCTCTAAAATCGCTTGGTTTGTGGATTTCGCCAATTTACATTTAGAATTTGGAAAAAAATTTCTTCCGCAAAGTTGTAGAGAATTGAATTTCCTATAAAAACTAGCGAGATTCGAATTTTACGATAAAAGGGCTATTTATTGTGAATTATTGAAGTTCCGAAGTTACGAAATAATTGATTTTTGGAAGTTTTAATTATTTTTATTATGAAAAACATTTTTTGTCATTAAAGGTGGGGCTTGCATGTGATGAAAATATTGAATTTCAGATCTTAGAAAGTGTGCATAGGAAAATTTAATATATATTAATATTTTAATTAAATTTTCTGTTTTGGTGTTCTAAGCATTTTCCTATAAATAGGGTGCTTAGGTTAGAATTGAAAATTACACGGTAAAGTTTTCTCTCTCTATATTATCGAGTATATTTTTGTGAGTATTTTGAGTATACTTTTAGTATTGCTATATCTATGGCAAGTTCAAGTTATAGCTTTATATCCAATTATTCCAAAGTGAAATCTTGTCTTTCAGAGTAAGGATATTATTTTTTTCGTAATGATATTATTTCTTCAATATCATTATGTTGAAATATTGATCTGAAGTTTTTATCAAATTTGAAACTTTTAGTGACGGGGTTACTATTCACGTATACGGCACTATTCACGAATACGACACTATTCATCGAAAAATAAAAATTTTTCTTTTCGTCCAAAATATCTATTCTGGATACTAGCTTTGATTGTATCCATGTTTTGATCATTCTTGAATTTTACACCACTATGATTATTTTTGAAGTATTTTTGGACGTGGATAAAACAAAGTACGAATCCTTAATCCTTAATCCTTGTCATTTTGTTTCACTGGATTCGTTTCTTTAAAAATATTTTTCATCATCCTCAGTCTTAAATGATGATATTATTGAATATCTTTGGCACATAATGCAAAGATGAATGATTTATGATGAATATCTTTGGCACAGTAGTGCAAAGATGAATGATTTCGATGAATATCTTTGGCCCGTAGTGCAAAGATGAGCAGTGTTTAGATGAACATGACCAATCGGTGAATGTCCTTGGCTTTGTAGTGCAAGGATGAATATTTGATCCCAAATATATATTGATTGATGTTCTGAGGATAAAAAATAGACGATGAACTTTAAAATTCATACATAGAAGATAGTAGTTTGCATTCTCTACTTAACTCTTCTAATGAATTATTATTTCATTTGCGAATATTGATTTAAAACTTGTTGTCTATTGTATTCTATTATATTTTTCCTGTTGAAGACTAACGATAATTTTGTTGTATATTATCTTAGTCATAATATTCTTCTTTTTGGCTAGTCGAGCTCACCCTTTTCCTTTTTGTTCCATTTTCTTCTCGGGAGGCGAGAATATAAGCGAGTGCAGTCGGGGTATGGAATGAAGGTTCTAGGGAGAGTTGTTTAGTAGTCCTCACCATTGTTGTAAAATAATGTATCAATAATTATGATGAGGATTTATTTGTATGTGGATATTGTCTAGATGGCAATATCTGTATTTAAACTCACAGTTTTACTATTGTAATAATAAAGTTGTAGTTATTTCTGTACCGTGTATTGACAACTCAGAATGGGTGATGTATACCTATTTTGGGGGTGTCACACGTTCCCAGTAAAGAGTGAGCTTTCCGATAAGGATTTCTCCTCATTAGCACGCAATTAGGTGACCAAACCCCTTTCCTAAACAAAACTTCTTTAGACGTTGCCAATAATGCTATCTAACAATATTATTCAAATAATATGAATTATTGATCTGATAATGGAGATACTGTGCAGTAACAATTATTGAAACAACAATAATATAAAATATCAACGTAGCAATTATTGATCAATCAATAAAATAAAATATTGAACAGTAATTACTGTAACAATTATTGAGTAGTGCCTTTTTACGTAAGAATCAATAATTCAAAATCTTGCGTACAAAACCGTGTAATCTTTGGCATCCACGCGTATTCATGTATTTTAACCATCGGTATTCCAACGATGTTAACTGTGGTAACCATTCTGTGCGTTATTTATAAAAACTCAAACTTATCGTTTTCTTCATCATCCCAGTATTTATCCGTTATGGGGCCTACAAATGGCTGCGCCGTCGTACGAATATTCTCCGACAGAAAAAATATTCCACGACTAAACGAATATTCCCCGACAATAATGAATATTTTTTAACCACTTGCTTATTTTGCAAAATTTGCACATTTCACCTATAACCAAAGCATTATATCAAATTAACACCTTATTATTCATAATAATAATTAGAGAAAATTCGATTTTATTTACAATAAGTTGGGGTCTTACATCTTGTATGTATCCAAATTACACCTAAAACACTATTTTTTACAAAAAATTCAGTTGGAATAAATACTATACATTTTTTGAGAGGTACTAAAAAAACCAAAAAAAAATAATAAAATGTCGCTACAATGTCGCCGTAGAAGGACTCAAAAGGATATCTCTGAATACCCAGAACTCCTTTCTCTTGTTTCTCATTAAAACATCACCGTTTACATCATCATCATTATCATCTTCTTCTTTGCCTTCGTAAGCTTTGTATATGATCTCCAATGGCGCTCTCACATCCCACTCAACAAACAAGTCGGCATAAAACGGATTCGGATCATACCCAGCTCCCAAATTCTTATCACATGAATCCTAAATGTGATTATCGTAATCATAATCATGGGTTTGTTGTTCTTGTTCATGTTGTTGTTGTGGTAATTGCCTTGGGCAGAATTCAATTGTTCTCTGAATTGCACTAGTTTATAAACACAGTAATAGAATTCCGATAAAAATTAAAACCAGGGAGAAAATGATTTCCGGGAAATTGATGGGAAGTATAGGAGAATTAGAATGTAGAAAATGATAATTGTGAGAAAAAGAAGGGAAGAGAAAGAATTTGAATTCCGTGGATTTTTTTTCCTCAGAAAATAAAAATGAGAAAGAATTGAAGAGAGAAAGAGAGAGACAGAGATGTCAATGATGTCCATTTTGAAAAGTAATGATGTTTTGAATATTGAACAGTTTCTGTATATGCATAGAAAGAGCCATCCCCTCAGTGTCATTGTTAAGAGCAACTCCAGCAGGCCGAAGTTGCCAAAATTTTAGACTATATTTAGTCTAGGAAGCCAATTTTGCTCCAGCAGATGGACTATATTTAGTCCACTAACTTTTTCGGCAACTCAAAGAGACTAAATCTGCGAACGAAAAATCAGGCAGACTATAAATTTAATATAATTAAATGGGAAACTCTCTGTTGAAGAAATTAAAGAAAAAAAAGAACAAGAAACTCTCGGTTGAAGAAGAAGAAGGAGGAGCTCTCTGTCGAAGAAGAAGGAGATGAAGTCTGAGAAGTGAAAAGTGAAAAGTGAAGAAGAAGACGAACGGATAGAATCCAAGTACCAAGTCCCAACGGATAAAAAATAAATCAGAACGGTAATAAAAAGTACAAACGGATAGAAATTGAAAGTATAATTAGAAAATCTATAAATATGTACAATAATTCAATTCATTTTATATCTTTCAATCAACTACTCCAACATTTAGCAATTGTAAGTATTTTGTTAATAATAGTTTGTATTTTTATTATATTTGATTTTTATTTTTTATTGATAATATCTCTTTAATTTATTTTTTAGATGGAAAATCATGGTCCTCCGATGTATTATTCTTCATTATTATCTGAAGGTTTCTCACTTGATGATCCAAATTTGTTGGATGAATTTTTAATTCAAACTGATGTACCAATTTAGACTCCCGAAAATGAGTCCAATAAAAGAACAGGGCGAAAGAGAAATTACACAATTGAAGAAGATGTTTTTCTAGTTTTCGGATGGCTTAATGTAAGTATGGATCCAATTCAAGGAAACTATCAAAAACATGGAAGATATTGGGAAAGAGTTCAGAATACTTTCACGGATACAAAATTTTGAGTCTGAACGCAATTCTACTGCTTTGGCGAAACGTTGGTCAACAATTCAACTCGCGGTGAACACATTTTGTGGATATTATGCTTCAATTGAAAGAATGCAACAAAGCGGTGTAGGTGAACAAGATAAGGTATTTCAAAATTTCATTAAGTTTTATTCTTATAAAATACTTCGTAAATAATTTTCCAATAGATATGTCAAGCATTAAAGATGTTCAAAAGTATGCAAAACCAACCATTTGGATATATGCATTGTTGGAGAATATTAAAGGATGCACCGAAATGGAGAACATATAATAGTGGAAAAAAACAGAAAAGTAATAGAAAGTCAAGTCCAACAGCATCTTCTCCATCAACCGCAGAAGAAGTCAGTTTGGGTGAAGACGATGGTATTGAAGATACAATCTCTGCAGGATTAGAGAGGCCAATAGGAAGAAAGGCTTCGAAAGCATTATTTAAAAAGGGCAAAGGAACCGGTGGTACTAGTACACCTATGGAGTTGAGGTTTGAGAAGTTCGAGCATCATATGAAATTGAACCAACAAAAGAGACAAGAAAACATGGACATAATATATTTTCAAGAGCAAGAGAAGTTGAATATAATGAAAGCACAAGAGGATGAAAGGATCATGATGATTGACACCGCTAACATGGAGCCTGAAGTAGCTGAATATTACAAACAACGCAAGAAAGAATCATGAAAAGAGTTACACCTAGTAGTTGACTTGTTTATTATTAAAGAATTATAATTTGCTTATTATTGTAGTAGAATGTAATGGATTAGGCCCCGCCATGTAGTGACCACAAGTGTTGAATAATATCTTCTTGCAGTTTAGAATAAACTTGTTTATCCCTTATGCAATGATTTGCTTCAATGAATTCAAGTAATTGTGGGGTACGCTCATGAGACACTTCTACAGTTAAAATCTCGTCATGTGTATCGTAGGTTGTTGGTTCTTGATTTTCATCTCGTTCATCTTCAACGATCATATTATGTAATATTATGCATGCAGTCATAATTTCTTTTAGTGTTGTTTGATCCCAAAATCGTGCAGGACCACGAACTATTGCAAAACGTGCTTGCAGTACCCCAAATACTCGTTCAACATCCTTTCTAAGCGCCTCTTGAGTCTTAGCAAATAGTTTTCTTTTATTTCCCCGAGGTGCCGAAATAGTTTTAACAAATGTTGCCCATGAGGGATATATACCATCAGCAAGGTAATATCCTATCGTGTACTCATTTCTATTAATTGAGTAGTTTACTGGTGGAGCATGACCTTCAGTAAGAGCAGAGAAGATATATGATCTCTCCAAAACGTTAATATCATTATGAGAGTCTGGTAATCCAAAAAATGCATGCCATATCAAAAGATCGTATGAAGCCACCGCTTCTAAAATAATTGTTGGCTCATGCACATGTCCAGAATACATACCATGCCACGCAACCGGACAATTCTTCCATTTCCAATGCATGCAGTCGATGCTCCCCAACATCCCAGGAAAACCACGCTCTTCAGCTTTTGATAGCAATCTAACGATGTCATTACTATTGGGAGATCTCAGATATTCATCACCAAAAATTGAAATGACTGCTTTTACAAACCTTTTAAGACTCAATATAGCCATGCTTTCACCGATCCGCACATAATCATCAACGGAATCCGCTGAAACACCATAGGCAACCATCTGCATTGAGACAGTTATCTTTTGTAGAGAAGATAAACCGAGATGTCCTGCAACATTCATTTTTTGGACGAGGTATGAATCATACGCTTCAATTGCTCTTTGAATTCGGAGGAAAAGCGGGTGCCGCATTCAAAACCTTCTCCAAAATAGATACGCGGGGGTATGTAGGATGTTCAGCAAAATAATCATGAAAAAGTCGATTATGACCTTCATGTCTACCACGATCAATGGTAATACGACCTTGCACAGAACCACGATGACGTGATGTATGCCTATTGACATTTTGTTGTTCTTCTTCAATAGCCGTCATGCCTAACAATTGTCCATATGCTTCTTCATCTTCTTCTTCATCCATGTGCAACATAACTAATTTGAATTGACGAGACATATTTAAAATAACTTATTTGACTGGAAGAATGAAGTTAAGATGAGTGAATATGAGAGACTAGATGTGACTTATATTTATAGATGCTATTTGTTTTTTAAAATATAGCCGTTATAATATGGCCGTTGGAATATGACCGTTTGAATATGGTTGTTGGATTATGTCCGTTGGAGTTTTTTTGAATTCATTGATTATTTTAATCTTTTTATATTTATAGTCCACGGGATAGTCCATCTGCTGGAAGGAGTGAAGACTAAAGGATATTTACTGATGTCAGATGGACTAAATATAGTCCAACAGATAGTTCATCTGTTGGAGATGCTCTAAGACCATGACCATCCCCTTTTGCTCCATAGCCAGAGACAGAGAGAAGTACTGCAGATATCCTCGATCTGGTTGTGTTTCTATAAGTCCCAAATTGTGGGAGCTGCTGCATACAGAGATTTGAGGTGTTGAATATTAATAGCATTTAAAAACTCTTCAAATTGATGAAGAGATTGTGTGGCTCACTTATTTGAATATTCCAAAATGATTGAAAAGATGAAATTTTGGGTTTGGTGGAAGTGTACTAAGAATCAGAAATTTAGTTTAGGGTTAGGCTTTAAGTGTTGGAAGAAGACGAGCTATTTTACCCCATTAATAGACTATAGACTTTAGTTCACGCTCATTAAATTAAAAAGTTCAGGAACCAAATGTGCAGGAAAAAAATGTCCGGGGACCAAACATAAAATTAACAATAAGTTCGGGGACCAAACGTAAAATTAACAATAAGTTCGGAAGGTTATCCCTATAACAAATAATCTCTTTCAAAAATTGGGTGAGAAAAATTAATTCAATTACACCATCTCAAATTTAAGACAAAAGTTATACTTTTAACAAGTGGGCAAATAGCCTATTTAGCTCAGGATAGCTTCATCCCATTTCAGTATGATTCATCTCTATCCCTTTTCCTAGCACTCCTAATAAACTATGTGAAGCAAACCAATCTCCCACTACTCCCCCTTTACCTTCCCTTTCCTCTCTTGCCATTTTTTCCACCTTTACCAAACTTTTTCCCCTTTTTAGGATTATTCTTCATTTGCGAAATTCTGGTTGCTTTCTTCTGCCTTTCCTTCCGAACTTGTTCATTATCTTTAATCTCTGAACGCACGTGAGCATTAGGTATTGAGTGATGCTGCTTTCCACCCTTGAACCTTCTGTTATCCATTCGTAATCCCCGTGATCCTGCCAAGAAATTAAGAATGTGCTCAGAGACAGATTATTGATGATCCGTTGAATTTTCATTTATGCAATAAATATATTGAAGACTGATCCTTGATAAGTTCTACATAATTAGTTACTCGTTTGTAGAGCAACTCGTCTACCTGAATCTATTTAAAACCTAATCCCCTTAACGTAATACACAGGATTTTATAGTCGGAAAAACACACTGAGAAATTGAGTTGGGATAGGATTATTGAAAGGAACTATAGTATGGAGGGATTATTGAATGACTCGAAGATCTGTTAAGTAAAACTTCATCAAAGGTGTTTATATTTAAGATATCAAAAACAAAAAATTAAGGTTGCCTCTGTTCAACACCGTGTTCTCCTAAGGAGATAATTACAAGCTCAATTAAATACTTCGAGAATAACCCTACTACTAATTTATCCTAGACATTTAGTAGGATTAATCTCAGACGCTTCATTAAAACAAAGATATCCTCTTAATTATGTCTCACTAAACAAGAATGAGCAGAGTTCAATAGCTATAAACACCAATATATATCCAAGAAAGATGACGCAATTAAAATATATACAGAAGGCAACAACAATTACAAACTACAGTAGACACAACTCGCAGACAATTCAAACATCAGTTCTTTGTTAGAGCAAGTCTTCAACGAGGTAACTGATATCAAGTCAAAAGACCAAAGTCCACAAAAGGACATATAGTGGAAAAGTTTAAGAGCTGAAAAAAGCATTAACATCCTTATTTGCAAACAAGGAAGCTATTAGACAAACATAAGTATAAGAAATCAAAAGGTGAGTCAACAAGTTCTGTAGTTAACTACCAAATGAAATACACATGCCAATTAGAGAGGGAGGATAAAACATGCTACCATGAGATAAACGCAAACAAACTACATGTAAGAAAGAGAGAAATAATCACAGAGCACTTAACTGATACAGCATTAAAAATTAAAAGCATAGAATGCATGGGTATCTCAGAGTCATGAAAGCATTTACCTGCTGTATTAGTGGCTTCTTCAGCACTGCCTTCATTTGTTCCTCTGAAAGAAATTTTATTGTGCGACCGTTCTTTCCATCTCTTGTATATCCCAGTTTTATTAGCTTTAACTTTTGCACCACTTTCAGTTTTTATCTACACACCATTGAGGAATAAATAGTAAGAGTCTTGACAAGCCTAAGGAAGGGATACTAAGCAACATAATCCTTGTTTGTAGTATAAAACCACTTATTTAGCTATCCCACCCTTCCCCACCTATACTTTCCCCTTCCCTCCCTGTCCCTTCATACTCACAAGCACACAGTATAAGGGTCAAAGACCTATATAAGAGAGAACAAGAAGAAGAGACAATGCAATGACCAAACTAAATGAAGAAAATAACTGAAGTGGTAATGCAGAACAGGCAACGTCTGACAAACTTGAGAATTAAGCCATTTAACAATTGATTTCGCCAGCCATATTCAAACAAATGTGGAGTACGGACAGAATTAATTGCCTTTTTCTTTTTGATAAAAACGGACAGAATTAATCACATTAAGAACTATTGTTTTATATCTGGGAGTTGAATAATTATTTGAGATGGATTCTACTATTTAACATAGTATACCATGAAGACAGAACACTGCATGCCTTCAAAAACCTTCTTTCAACTACCCATCCCACCACATTCATATAACTTAAAATGATTCTTATTTAATTGTATGTTAGCCACCAGAGAACTACAAATATAAATTCCCAACAATTGACTGGTAATCTATGATATGATTCTCCTATTTGCAATATATTTGATTAATTACTCAATTCTTCATATACATGTTAAAACTGCATGTGTCAAAGAGAGTACCTTCCCACTAGCTGTTACACGGTCTCCGTTGTTTAACTTGATGTATTTCTTACTTCTCTGTCATCAATGAGGTCCAAAGTATTTGAGATAGAAATATAAAGAGATAAGAGAGAGGAAAGAGAGATTGATTTAATAGTAGAAAATCATCTATATTTCAAACCTTGTCCCAGTGATATGTAGTTTTTTGTTTCTGCAGTCCACTACTATCATCTGCAGCTAGATCCAGTACAGCAGCTTCCAACCTATAGACATCGAAAGATGTTCAAGCAATGTCAAAAACTAGACCTTTTATGAGAAAGAAGACAAACACAAGGGAAAGACAAGAGGTCCTCCAAAAATGGAACAAGACATTATCAATAATATTATAAATAACTCTATCAGATTATCGCTTCAAGTCGCATCAAATTATACACGAGCCTTTACATTTAATCACAACAAGAGAAAAATACAAGCTTATTATAGGCCAACTTCGAAGTCACCTTGGGGACAATATATACTTCAACCAGCATTATTTGGAATTAATAAATGCAAAATAGTGAAATAAAATCTATTTAGATGCACTCCATAATTTTTTTATAGACTCATCCAAAAGAATGTAGTTCTGGTTTTAGTTGGTAGCATATACATGTAACTGTGTGTTGTAATCTGAACAACTTCTACTCCCTCCGTTCCACAAAAGAGCCCCCTTTTGACTTTTTAAAATCAATTCGTGAAATCCAAAAATTAAATATTAATATGAATTCATTTAAGCTGGGACAAGAGGTGGGAGAGAAAAAAAATGAGGGATAATTATGGCTAAAATTTTAAATTGTAGGAGGAAGTGGGAGAAGACCATGAAAAACGCGAGAAAATAGGAAATTAAAGAAAATGGAGGGGGGGGGGGGGAGGGGGAGGGGGGAGGGGGGAGAGAGATCAGTTTATCAAGAGGATTTATTTTCTATAGATTTTCTTCTCTCTTTTTCCCTTTTTTTTTTTGACAAGTGAGGAGTTGATTTTTAAAAGAAAAGGTTTGTTTTTACAGCGAGCCACCAAATGAAATGTATCTTGCATGTTTTAAATATTCTATTCATCTATTACTATATCAACCATGGAAGAAAATATAAGTAGAATTAATCTTTTTGAAGTTTCAAGAGTGAGAACCCCAAGGAGATACTCCCTCCATTCCTTTTTATTTGTCCTTTTAGATAGTGAAGTTTGTTCCTTTTTATTTGTCGTTTGTAGATCTTTAAGAAGCATTAATGTCTGGTTTTCCATATTAACCTTGCATTAAATACTAATTTGTTTCTCTTTCCTCTTTTCCAATGAATTTTAGAAGGGTTGTTTTGAGATTTTATAGTCATTTTAATCAATAACACAAAATATTAATTGCATTTCTTAATCTTTGTGCTTTCTCCTAAAACGTTAATTAAAAAGAAATGGAGGGAGTACCAGAGACCTCCACTAAACAGAGAAACTCTAAGGCAATAAACTCGTGTAGAAAGTGAACTAACACCAAGAATTTAGCCATCATAAATTTTGCGCCCCCACCCTTGTGATTTCTGCTTTAGCATTACACTTATGTTTATAGATACAGTCCAGTTTGGAATGGTCATGATGCATTCTCATTATCTTCCTTTTGAATTTTATAGATTATGCATTATAGTTTAGTTTAACTTATTAAATATTTATATATATATATATATATATATATATATATATATATATATATATTCAAAAAAACACACACAAGATCTACCTACGTCTGCTTATAAGTTGGAGGCGTTCACATAGATGGATCAGATCATGGCCCTATGGACCCTCATCGTCTAAAATCGCTTTGGAAAAATATTCCATCTATTACATTCCTGTATTTTATTTTTTAGTTTTTCCACCTGATTTCTCTCTCTAAAATTTGCATGATAAAACAACTAGTTATAAATAAAAGGCGGTGTTGAGTTGAGTATACATGATAGAGCAAATATTTTAAGGAACACATTCCATTTCCAAATGGGATTATTAGTCCAACATTATCTTTGTTCTCAGTTAAACTTCTTTCTAACATAAATTATCAAGCAATTTTAATTGTTGTTCCAAGGGGAGGAGGAAGGAGAGGGAGGAAGATAGAGAGAGAGAGAGAGAGAGAGAGAGAGAGAGACAAAGTTTTAAAACTTCTATTTTTCCCAGTAATTGAAAAACTTTTACTTTTATTTCTAAGTTATTTAACTGAATTGAAAGAAATATATAGCTTCTTCCGAGTAAGGCCACATTGAAAAACAAAATTAATTTAAACAATTAACCAAAGTGTGTAAAACATGCTATTATATTTATTAACATTGTAACCATAAGAACATTAAAAAAGAGTAATATGTAATAGACATTATGCTTTACCTGTTTGATTCAAATCCTTGGTTACCCCTAACTGAAAGTCCTGCCTCGAAATGCTGAAATTAATGCAAGTAAATAAATTAATAATTACTAACCATGCATTTCCATGGCATAATGTGGAATCATCACAACCATGATTGAAATATCGTGAGAACAAAATCGGAATTTAAATTCAAGATGATGAATGGTTGAGGTAAAAGCCAATAGCATAAAAATGTTACCAGAAAGGGACTAATAACCTACTTGATTTGTTGGTACTGAACTTATAAAGTACTCCTCATCCTTGAAGCTCTTTGCCTTCCTTTTAGAACCAGATACTACTGAACAGTGAATTAATTTCATCCATAAATTTATACCAGAATAGTTGGATTAAGAAGAATGAACAGGGGCCACAAGTATACCAGTACCAGATTAACTGACATTAAAAATGCTAAAAAGAAAAGATAACTCTAACAAAAACAATTAAGATTACTTAATAGCTTATATTAGAAAGAAGTTTAATTAAGAACAAAAATACAACAGAATAAGCAAGTGACTATTGTCAACCCATCTCCAGACATTCCTGATCGATCACACGTCTGATTCATTCAAGTATCCCTTAGTTCTCAGATTTGTTCTTACTTATGAGGTGTTACTGGGGTGAATCTTACTTAGACATGTTTTTGGATTACCATTGCTTACGAAGTTAAATGGTGAACGGGATATATTCCTTATATAATCTATCTGCAAACTACTTTTCGGGTCATCAAGAATCTTATCTTTTATGCCACAGTTGGAACTACAGAGACAATTGTGTTCCATTGTGGTGGACTTCAAGGGAAAACCATGTTCAAACTCCATTAAAAAATGCTAAATCATAACTTCGTAGCTCAAAAAGGAAATCAAGCAGCGTAGCTATCACCAAAAATAAAAATACCAAGGGGGATAAAACAAGTAGCCCTAAGCAGGTTTGTCTACAGTTGATGGCAATTTAC
Organism: Panax ginseng; assembly: GCA_020205605.1. Lineage (NCBI taxonomy): Eukaryota > Viridiplantae > Streptophyta > Magnoliopsida > Apiales > Araliaceae > Panax > Panax ginseng. Next base: position 34,442,609 of record CM035148.1, read on the forward strand.
ATCAGGCTCTTTCTTTGCCATGTGGTGGCTCACAATTAAGTTATTAACTATAAAGATTATCGTCTACAGCTTCTACATAAGAGAATGCTGCATATCACTAAGAATATTGTTGTAGGACTGTATAATACAGATGGGAAAATGTCAAACTGGACTAAGAAAGGAAACAAAAAGTGGCCAAGGATAAACCTTTCTTTTCCTTGTCAGTTGTAGGACTGTATTCTGATTCATCTTCCTGAAAATGTATGATGAGATTTTGTCAAGGTAACAGAGATAAAGATCTAAGAAATCTTTAGTATTTCATCAATCATGAATGAAAAATGGTACCTGCTAATACTTGACATTAACACAACAGATTTTGAAAGAGAAATGCTTATAAATGACATATGCCATATTTTAAAAAGTCATGGTAAGATGAGCAACCATATGGTAAATTATGAAAATTCTTGCTTCATGATCATCAAGCATTATCTTTCAACTAAAGCTTGGCATGCAATATTGGAAGGTTTACCTTTGCAACGTTGTCGTTGGAGTGCTTCTGATGTACTTTATTAATGATCTCCTCATGAATAGCTCTTTTCATCTTCATCACATCAACCCATTGACTTGCAGGCCCCTACAATTACACCTTATTTCAATATATCTCCACGAAGTTAATAAGTAAATGAATAAGCCAGTCATCTAAAACTAGAGAATGCATTGGCTTCCTCAGAGCTAATACATGGCATCTAGGAAACTAATCAATACCCAAACAATAGCCTAAATATAAATAAAATGGCAAAAAAAAACCATGTTGTGCACACGAACATGGAACATATTCACTCTTTTTGACTAAGTTGGACTCAACTTTAAGAATCCTAAAAAGACCAGGATATTGTCACGAAAAGACACATTAATACATGTGTTATTTATGTGCCTGGTTTTCCATAACAAGAAAGACAAATTTATGCATTGTGGAAATCATATAAATTGGAAATAGCAACTCACCAAAACATGCTCATATGGGAATTATATTAACAAACATATGACATGTAACACATGCGTAATAGTTTATGAATTCCACAACTGCAACTCAAATAATTATTAATTACTTTGAAATAAAAACAGCTCGCTATTACTATTTGTATTGTTCTTACCGTAAGTAAAACTTCCTTAATTTTTTCTCTTGTACATTGGAACTACGTATCAAATGGTTCCATTTTATGACTCACTTATTATGGACCAAAAATAGCATTTATTCCGAAACTGTAGACACGTTACTGTATTTGACTTAGTTCTATTCCACTGTTATAGAATAACACCACAGATACTACAAGAAATTTCATATAAACAAATAACTTAATAAATATAACTATGGTATGATTGTTTTATATAGCCATGTAACATTGTTTGTGAGTATAGCATTATGCCTACTAGCAAACCAAAACTAATTAGATCATGTAAAAGAAAACTAATAAAAGAAATAAAATAATCATGAACTATATGATCGAGTGCACGTATTCAACAAGTATACAACATCAATTGACTCCATGACTACAGCGCAAAAACATACTTGTACATGCTTTGACTTAGCAGCTTCGCCTTCAGCTTCCAAGATGGTCTGCTTGGGTCTAGTATACATCAACCATCAAACCGTTAATTAATAGATTCATTAATATCTTACAAAGACAAAAAACAATAAGAAAAATATAACATCTTAAATACTTGTAAACAATAAATCCCATTAACCTGTATGCTTTCAAGCGCTCAGAAAATGCTAGTGCGGTTAACTCACTCCCACCCAGCATGCTTTTGAAAATTGGATGCAATCCTTCACGTGGCATATTCTTTGCTCTTTTAACAGACTCCTTTGAAGGTTTTGGCTTTGTCTTTGAATATAAACGAAACGCTTTAGCACAGGGTCTCTCCAATGAATTCAATTCAGTAGATGAGTCCAAAATTTCTCGAACCCTATCTGCGTAAAGATCAATTACTGTTTGTGGGAAACGCCCATAAACAGTTTCGCCATTTGCAATCGCTTGATCAATTTTCGACATAACTTTATCCATGTTTTGCAACACCTCTTCCTCAGGGGGAGCAGCCCTAATTGGTTTTGAGAGAAAGAGATGAAGATCCAAAACATGAGGCATATCCTCAGATGTGACAAAGGAAAAAGCAGTGCCAGTCCGACCAGCCCTTGCAGCTCGTCCTACTCGATGGACAAAAAGCTTAGGTTTAGGGGGGAAGTCCCAGTTGATAACATTATCAAGCAAAGGGATGTCAATTCCCCTAGCTGCGACATCTGTCACGATCAGCAGCATAGTTTTTCTTGCCCTAAATCTGGATACATGAATCTTGCGAGCATCTTGGTCCATATCACCATAACAAACAGAAGGCTCAATGCCCTCTTCTCTAAACAGAGCATTAAGGAACTCAACATGATGTTTTGTGGAAACAAAGATCAATGTCTGCTGATCAGAACGGATTTGTTCCCTAGTTAAATACAATAATGCCGCATGTTTTTCTTCATGCCTTAAAGTGAAAAACATAAGCTTCAAATCAGGGCTAATCTTAGTCTCCAAATCAAGTCTCACAAGCTGAGGGTCCCTTAAACCCGCTTTGGCAAATTCAGCAAGGGCACTTGGTAAAGTTGCACTGAAAAGTAAGGTTTGACGATTATCATTTAGTTGTGTAAGGATTTGATGCAGTTGCTCCGCAAAGCCCATGCTAAAGAGAGAATCAGCTTCATCAAAAACCACATACTCCACACTACGGAATGACATATCCTCAACCTCAGACAAAAGGTGCATGAGCCTACCAGGAGTTGCAATTATGATGTCAGGGTTCTGTGCCAATTCTTCAAATTGACTTTCCATGCTATCACCACCAACCAGTAAACTAATACGAAGATCTGCATGAAATACAAGGACCTTCAAATACAATTTTAAGGAAAGAGAGAAAAAAATGTATACAATAATTCTGCTAGCAAACATCAAATTTAGTCACACAAAATGCAAATATAAACATGCATTATGCAAACCGCAAAAGCAAACAAAATACAAGGCAACTCAACAAAAATTTAGACACCCTGTAACATCTATAGAGAGACGGGGCTAATGAAGGAACATCAATTCACTAAGCCTTTTCTTTCATTTTAACCCCTCATATAAGTCAGTCTTCAATAAGGATACCTATGCAGGTGCAAACCATGAAAGCTCAGAGCATACAAGAGCAAACAAAAAACTAGGTTCCTTCCAAAAAATAACTTAAGTTCCAGATAAAGCGCAAGACAGAAAAGCGAAGAATTCGGAAATCTAAAACAGTAAAGCCTTCAGTGTGATTTTCTTCAGATTGAGAAGTGGCTTTCCCAACCTTCTCAAACTAGGCCCTATGGATCATTTCCGTAAACTTTAAGGAACAGTAATACATAAAGGTGCTGCGATCAACTACCTACCTCTACTGCTGGTAAGACACCTTCGCTAGCTCTGCAACCTCAGAAAGAAAGACCAAACATGCTCAAAAAATAAAAGAGCAAGAGGCTAACAAATTTCAACAATCAAATTATAGTGACCTCTATTTCCTTGCAAAGAAGCACAAGCTTGGCAGTTGCTTTCTCCTCTTAATTTATCTAATTTTTGGACATATATATATATATATACATATATATATCTGGATTTGAGATTGGTTAGAAACTCAAGGGTTGTTCTTCACTAGACTACACTAGATGCCCTTCAAAAGTAAACACATTCCCAATCAAATTTTATAGAATAATTTAACACCAAATGTCTTCTTCAAGTGCACTTCGAACAAAAACCTTCATGCTTATTTCTACAAAAGAAGGCTTCTTAAAGTACAGCAAACCACACATTTACCAAGTCCAACTCCAATTCAACTTAAACCCATCGGTTGCTTGGGGAATGACTTACAGCCCTCACCTACTATTATGTGAATGCTTTGTAAGCCAGGTTACTAATCAAGAGGTCCACGAAAGTGCTTTAAAGGAAAAATCCATATCAGACATAGTGCAAGTTATGCAAATACTGAAAATTCCCCACACACCCCAATACTTGAGGGAACTACTCTATATTATTCTCATGGTCATGTACACCATTCTTTACAATATAAACATTAAACCAATTTATGAATTTCTTATCAAACTTGTCATCTACACAAAAGTCCTTTTAAGCACTACGTTTCTTTTCACTGAGTTCATTAAGGAGGCTAGAAAGTAAATATGGTGCTTCACACATGGAGCCCTTTTAATAAAAATATCATTCTCATCGAGCCAAATCCTTCTCCATAGGCTCAGCTGATTGAAGATGACAGAGTGCTTTACAAGAAATAAAAATTCTTCAAAAATTTTATTAAAACAAATTGTATCACCTGTATTAGACTACAAATACATACAAAAATTTCAATTAAATTACCTAGTAAGAAAATAGAAGGGCTTGAAAAATCAAGGCTTCTTTTAGCTTCTATGAGGGAAATAAAAACTTCAAAATTTTAATCAAATACTCCCTCCATCCCTCCATCTTAAAAAAATAATACTCCCTTTCTAGTTATTGACTTTTTCCCAAATACCAAGGTTTCATATGACACGAGATTTATATCTATGATCTTTTCTTAATAATTAAAGTTTAAAGAATAAAAATTTCTTACAGTCGAAAGGTGACCTCTGTAGAACTTAATATTGAGGAAAAAACAGAAATATCAACATTACTACATTAGAGGGGGAAAAGTATTACTCTTTTTTAGGATGGAGGAAGTAATTCTGAGTCACTAAACAAAGTGATTAAGCTTCTCAATAAAGCTATTAAAACAAAAACAAAATTCAATGTGCTTTTAAACCACTAAAGCTTCCATCTTTAACAACCCAAATAGCAGGAATCACATCGCTCAAACAGTCACATTAAGGACATCCTCCGGATTAAATTTCCTAATCTTTCAATACAACATTAAAAATATTGCATTATATCAACATATATGGAGGGGGAGATTGCTGACCCGTAAATCGACCCAGTTCTTGCGCAAACTTTAGCGTCTGAAGCGCCAAATCTCTAGTGGGTGACAAAATAAGTGCCCTAACACCCCCACCCTGAGGCACATGCTGCTTCAACTTCTCAAGCATAGGGACCAAAAACGCCGCCGTTTTGCCCGACCCAGTTCGAGCCATGGCGACAACATCGGACCCGGAAAGTATGAGAGGCATCGTTTTGCGCTGAATTGGAGTTGGGACTTTGTAGCCCTTTCGCTTCACTCCTCGAAACACATTAATACTCAGACCCAATGACTCAAATCCTCCTGATTTCGCTTTCTTCTGCTGCCTCTCCTTTATCTTTAGCTCCGTAACGGAGCTCACAAGAAGAGAACCTTCCGCCGCCATTAATGGAGATATCTGATCATAAAATTAAGCTCGTTAATATAGATAAAAGTACATATACATAATTATATATATATATGTATTCTTACATGTTAATTCTCAGTCGAGCATAAATGGAAGGTAAAGAGCTAGAGTCGGAGAAGAATAAACAGAGAGCCGGGAGGGGGAGAAAGGGGGTGGAGAGAGAGAGAGAGGGGATTTTCAGGTTTTAAGTTCGTTAAATATGGGCCGTAAGGGTGCTTAGTGGGCCGGGTTTCTACCCGGCTTTATTACAACTTGTCTACTTATTTATTTTTCTTCTTTTTCTTTTCTTCTTACATATATAAAAATTGTTTTCGGATTTATTTCATAATATTTGAGTATATTGTTTGATACTAAATTTTATAGAATAGTTTTGATTTTGAGTGTGATAAATATTAATAGGCATTAATAAAGTCAACAAGTCAAGTAAATATGAAATATAATTTTAATATACATATAAATTTTCACATAATTAAGTAAAGGAGATTTCTTATTATCAACATACCTCCCTGATTGCAAAATATAAAAAATATTATTGAATTTTTGAAGTTAACTTGAGATATTTTTAGAATTAAAATTGGCATCACTCATTTGAGTTAATTCTATATAAATAAACTATCTAAAAAATATAACTCATTATAAAATTTTTTGTTTCATAATTTTTTAAATGAATTGTCTCAATTTTGAGTTGAAAATTTTATTATATTGACTTTCAAAAATCAATAATAATTTTATAATTTAGAACAATGAGTATAATTTTTCATACATTTTAGTAATACGCAGTTTATGATAATAAAATAAATAATCAAATTTGAGTCATTAAAAATATATTTATTTACACTATTAAAATAATAGTGTATGATTAGATTAGATTAAGTAAAGATTAAAATTTTGGGTTCTTTATGAAATATACAACAATTAAAAATTAATTACATTATTAGTGTATCAAAAATAATTACAAAAAATAATACACTTTCCAATATTTATTTACAATATTAGTGCAATTAGGATTCCTTAATTTAGGGAATTAGTATAGGATTCAATTCATAATAATAAAAAAACCTAATATCAAGGAGAAATAACTGCCATAATTAATAATTTAAATTCAAATATGTTGGATATATCAACAAAAACAAATTCAAATTCAAAAATAATTGCATACTAATTCCCAGCAAGAACAGAGTTACCAAACAAATCGAAAACAAACAAAGAGGAAATCAAGAACAACCCAAACAAATCGAAAAAGAAAAAATCAGAGTTACCAAACCAGCAAGAACAGATCCAAAACGAATTCGGAGTAGCCGAACAATTAAAGAGGAAATCACAAACAACCAAAATAAAACAAATTGAAGAAGAAGAAGAAGAAGTCGGAGTTACCAAAACAAATCAAAGAAGAAGAAGTCGGAGTTACCAAACCAGCAAGAACAGATCCAAAACGAATTCGGAGTAGCCGAGCAAAGAGGAAATCACAAACAAATTTTTTTTATGAATATTTGGTTACCCACAAAAACTAAAATGGTTACCTTTGTATAAAGGTTTGCACTGTGACGCCCCCAAAATAGGTATACAACACCCATTCTGAGTCGCCAAATACATGGTACATAAAGCAAACTACAACTTCAATAATACAAATATCGTGTGAAATACGACAATACATACTGTGAGTTTAAATACAAATATTGTCTTCTAGACAATATCCACACTCAAATAAGTCCTCATTACAATTATTCAAACACTATTTTATAGAAATAGTGAGGACTGTTAAAACATCTTTCTAGAACCATCACTCCATACCTCGACTCGATCCTGCTATGTTCTCACCTCTTGAGAAAAAAAAATGAAACAAAAAGGAAAATGGTGAGCTTAACTAGCTCAGTAAAGAATATTATGACTAAGATAATATACAACAAATTATCATTAGTTTTCAACAGGGAAAAATCTGATAAAATATAATAGACTACAAGTTTTAGATCAACATATGCAGCCGAAACAACAATCCATTAGAAGAGTCAAGTAGAGAATGAGTTCTACTATCTTCTAAGATTTAAAAGTCCATCATCAATATTTTATCCCTATAACATCAATCAATATACATTTTAATCAAATATTCGCTTCTTTGCACTTCTGAGGCCAAAGATATTCATTTTATATCACCAGTTGATCATATTCATCTCAACACCTGTTCATCTTTGCACTACGGGCCAAAGATATTCATCAGTTAATCATTCATCTTTGCACTACAGGCCAAAGATATTCAATAATATCATCATTTAAGACTGGGGATAATGAAAAATATTTTAAAGAAAACGAATCCAGTGA